>SJXQ01012903.1:0-15720 GCA_006408695.1 Aepyceros melampus
AGGCAACAGTAATTTGTTGACTTACTTTGTCTAAACCTTTGCCTTCCAACATTAATCCATCTCTCCATCTTCTGCAACATTTATCAAATACAGAGGTTTGGCACTATTCAAAGTAACACAACAAGCCAACTCCATCTTTTGTCATAGTTCTTGCAAAACAAAGCAAAAAAGAGGATCTTAGCTGAATACTGATGATAGAAACCTAGAAGGATGAGAAACACTTTCCAATGGGAAGGGAATTTAGGGAGCAGAAACATTTTATTTTCTTACTTTCAAGATAAAGCTATAAAACTGTGGAAGTGAGAAAAGTGAGATAAAATTGTATTTAACTAGAACCTCCCCAAATGGCTTTTGAGCAGATTCATATATTCAAATAAAAGCTTTTAAGCTTTAACTGCCTTTCAGAGATGGGCCTGGTGATGATAGTTCTATGCATGTGTGTTTGAGTGAACTGATGTAAAATATATACCATACGCCAGGGCAAACTGAGTGAGTTCACTGGCTAAATATGTCATTTTCCTCAAACAATATTTATTTGTTTTACCTCCATTACAAATTTTGCTAGTTGAAATTATCTCAGGTCATAGCAGAAATTGATATTGTGTTATTTTTATTAATAAACTCTGATATGTTGTTAATTTCTTCAAATCCTTTTTCTTAAGGTTGTGTTATAAAGTTCACATGCAAAAATTTAGCCTTTGTAATGAAATAAACCTTACTTTCTGTAAAGTTATAAATAAAATTCTCTGAAACTATTTTTCCCTTCCCCTTTGCAAAAAGAAATCACTTCAAGACCTTTAGTGATGACATTAACTTCATACAGAATAATCCTTAATGAAAAACACTCAAATATTTATAGAAATAGGGCTTCCCTGATAGCTCAGCTGGTAAAGAACCTGCCTGCAATGTGGGAGACGTGAGTTCAATCCCTGGGAAGATCCCCTGGAGAAGGGAAAGGATACCCATTCTAGTATTCTGGCCTGGAGAATCCCATGGACTGTATAGTCCATGGAGTCCCAAAGAGTAGGACACAACTGAGTGACTTTCATTTCATTTTTAGAAATATATTTGGGGCATTTTTCAGTATTAAATTGTAATTAAGCCTACATATTTATGGCTTTAGAATTGACTGGACTTTGTGTTAAAATTTCTAATACTTTTACTTATAAATAGGGTACTATAACCTTCTGCTTGTTAAAATCTGATTAGTTTTAGGACTAAAGGAGTATCAATCTGAAGTTCCTCTCTTGCTGAGTGTAGTACTATGCGCAGAGCTTTAATTGAAATGACTTTACTATTGAAAAAGTAAGTAAATAATTGTCACACAGTTTGGTAAACGTATATTGATAGGTACATATAATAGAAGAAACACAGGGAAAGGCATGGCTGGGTGGAAGAGAAAGGATGTATTAGAACAATATATTAGCAAATATTGAAGACAGAATAGAACATCCAGGCAGCAAAAAAGAGAGAAGAGTATTTGTGGAGAGCTTAATACCACTCACAAAGGCTTGGAGGTGTAATAGGATTTGGTGAATTGAAGATTCAAAATTAAAAGTCAAAGAGTAGGAGAGTAAGAGATGAGTAGAAACATCATAGACTTTGACCCAGTTGTGACATCTGTTTGCATGAGCCAAGGAGTTTGTGGCTCTTCTGCAGACAAGGAGAGATCAGAGAAGAGAATCACTACAACCCAGTGTTTTTGGGTTTTTTTTAAAGGCAGAATAAAAAGTAAAAGTCAAAATCATTAGACCTTCATTTTTATTGTCTTTTATGTTTATATAAATATATATATATGCAGAAACTTTATTTTTTTAATTAATAATTCCCAAAAGATACATTTAGCTGTGTGAATCAGCCATCATATGATGGATTCAGGTGAGAAAAAGCAATTAAATTGTTGGGGTATTTTTTAATTTTTATTTTTACTTTATTTTGCTTTACAATACTGTATTGGTTTTGTCATACATTGACATGAATCTGCCACGGGTGTACATGAGTTACCAATCCTGAATCCCCCTCCTACCTCCTACCCCATATCAAAACAAAACCATAATGTTAGGTTGCCCTGGGGGCATTTGAAAATTTATCTAATACTGTGAAGTGGCTCCCACTTGTTTTCTCTTTCTTTTATTTTTAAAAAATTTTCTGCTGTTGGATATCAGGTCAAAACTTGCCCAGCAATATCACTAAAGCTACCATCAAACAGGAAACCTAGATCAGTATTTGGAAACTGTCCAGGTATAAAATAGGCCTGGCCATCTTAGGGGGAAAGGGGTGGCCACCACTCTGTCAAGGTTCCATCTCTTAGGTAATGAGCTATTTGCCCACCTGCCACACACCGTCAGGATGTATAAATGGTGAAGCCTAGATATGCAACAGGAAGCACACAGGCGGTCAGTCCTACAATAATGAGATTCCATTGGCATGCTTTTTGTATTACATCTTTATATGTATAGTACCTTGACATTTCATGTCACTGCTAGACTGCTTACCATGGTTGATTAGCCTGAATTTTGCTTTACTAAACCCATTTAGACCTGATGTGTTTGTAATTCTGTTGACTTTCCATTTCACAATAATCCCTACAGTTCATTCTGAAACTATCTCATGTTGCTGAAGAATGTATTTTTCCTAGGTGTGATGGTACAGTTGAGATATATTTTAATTACTAGAGGTAAAGTTATCTATTCTCATTTTCTAAGTTCCTTAGCATGAGAGTTTCTATAAGTCTACATCTCTCATACCAATCTATGTATTGCAGAAGGTTTTTTAGAATCATTTCTAAAGATATCAAATATAAGAATTTGAAAATATTTGATGAAAGCTCAACAAAGGTATTGAAGAAACTTTGTCCACAAGTTTAAGCAATTTTTCTCAGAGACTTAAAGACTAGGATAATTTGAAAAGAGAAAGTAAATATAAGCAGACTAATGCATCATTTGCCTATCATCATCATCAATGTAAACAAATTCAACATTACTGATCCACTGTAAATTAAAATAACAGTAAAATGCCATTTTCATTCAGCAAAAGTTTAAATAATAATAATGTTTATTATTACCTATGTCCTATGAATTCAGAAAATATGTACTCCTCTCACATTATGAGTAAAATTGAAAATTTTATAAGAAAGCAGTTAAAAAGTTTATCATATGAGTGATGAAATGTTTATACCCTTTAATTCTCTGTGCTACTTCTAGGAAATCATAGGAAAAAAGTCAGAGATTGGAACAAGGATTTGTTACATACATAGAATGATGCATCCCAATATTGCTGAAACTGAAGAAAATGAGATAATTCAAGTGCTTAATAATAGAGGATTGGTTAAATAAATAACAGTAAAACCATAATTTGAATATGATTGATATGGTAAAATTCTTGTGATAATGGCATATATGAACAGATACAATATTATACATACAGATAATATTATACATCATATTTTTAAAGTGTGTGCTTTTGTAATAGCTAGATCTTCCCTGGTGGCTCAGAGGTTAAAGCGTCTGCCTCCAATGCGGGAGACCCGGGTTCGATCCCTGGGTCAGGAAGATTCCCTGGAGAAGGAAATGGCAATCCACTCCAGTATTCTTGCCTGAAGAATCCTACGGACAGAGAAGCCTAGTAGGTTACAGTCTGCAGGGTCGCAAAGAGTATAAAACCATAATTTGAATATGATTGATATGGTAAAATTCTTGTGATAATGGCATATATGAACAGATACAATATTATACATACAGATAATATTATACATCATATTTTTAAAGTGTGTGCTTTTGTAATAGCTAGATCTTCCCTGGTGGCTCAGAGGTTAAAGCGTCTGCCTCCAATGCGGGAGACCCGGGTTCGATCCCTGGGTCAGGAAGATTCCCTGGAGAAGGAAATGGCAATCCACTCCAGTATTCTTGCCTGAAGAATCCTACGGACAGAGAAGCCTAGTAGGTTACAGTCTGCAGGGTCGCAAAGAGTTGGACACGACTGAGCGACTTTACTTATCTTACCTTACCTTGTAATACCTTGTACTGGCTATGAATACACACACACACACACACACACACACACACACACACACATACAACATTGTATAATACAACAATACAACATTGTAAATCGACTATACTTAAATGAAAAAAAGTGTGTGTTTTTGTGCAAAATCGTTTATCTGGAATGTAATATACCACCATATTAGCAGTAGCTATCTTTTGGGTACTGGGATTATGGGGGATTTTTTTTCTCCCTTTAATCATTCTCTTTCAGCCAAATGTTTTACAATAATCATGGATTGGTTTTCAATCAGAAAAAAAAAAAGGCAGTGAATATTTTAAAAGAATTCTTGAAGATATTTGTATAGCTCTCAAGCAGTTGCTTTTTGACTGTTGTCTAAATAGTGCCTGGCTTGGTCAACACAATATAGTTTACTCTGTCCAAGAGTAATTATTTAACAAGGTTGTTGGGAATTGGCATCATACACTGGTTTGTCACCTAAACTGTGTCATATGAAAATGCAAACATCTACCCACAGAGTTATTGTAGAACATCCTTGAAGCATTTTGTAAGTTCTGATGCTTCAAAAATTTCACTTCTCTGGTACTCTGAAAATACTGATACTCATGCTTCATCCCCAAAATGAGGTCTAAGTGTAGGTGATTTTTAAAGCTCCTTAGATATTTGTAATGTGTATCCAGAGCTGTTAATTTTTGCATGCTTAAATTGCAGTGTTGGATCTAAACTGTTCCTTACAGTGCACAGTGAGACTTGTCTATAAATTGAGTGAGATGGGTTCTAAAACAGTAAACATTTAGAAATGTCTGCATTAACTTGAAATCGCTGTGATGTTCAAACAAGTGGTTTGCAAATGCCACTCGTTAAACAAGGAATAAACCAGATAGGTTGCTTTTGAAGTCATTTGACACATCACATGATCTACATATTTGTCAGGTACAAATCTCACCTATCAGTTCATGAAAAGGTGGAAAAGATTAAAATATCACAGCTGGTCCTTCAGGATGCCAGGTCAGGGTGCAGAATTTACCAGCTTGTTTTAAGTTATTGAATATCCCCCACAGAATTTAGCACAAATTGCACCTATAGCAAGTGTTCCAAATCTTTCTTCTGTTGTAATGGATGATGATTTAATATTTCTTTCTTTTAAGAAATTAATTGAATTTTAATGGGACCATTAGTGTCATGATGTCTTTACAATGAAATAATTTACTTAGGATAGTGGAGATTTCTAACAGTGATTAGACTGACTTGATATATATTTAGCAGCAGAATAAGCTTCTTAATGTCCATTAAATAATCTTTCATCTCCTCTTTTACTCTTTTACTTTTGACCTATTCATAACAGCCCTTACTGACCCAGGTCTACTGTTTGGCTTGCAGTGAAAAACTGTATCATTTACACCAATGGCACCCCTAGACCATGGCTCATTTGACTCAACCGTGTAAAGACTATATCTAGACCTATATTTGTCTCATGGTGATTGCAGCCATGAAATTAAAAGATGCTTACTCCTTAGAAGGAAAGTTATGACCAACTTAGCATGTTGAAAAGCAGAGACATTACTTTGTCAACAAAGGTCCATCTAGTCAAGGTTATGCTTTTTCCAGTGGTCATATATGGATGTGAGAGTTGGACTGTGAAGAAAGCTGAGTGCCAAAGAATTGATGCTTTTGAACTGTGGTGTTGGAGAAGACTCTTGAGAGTCCCTTGGAGTGCAAGGAGATCCAACCAGTCCATCCTAAAGGAAATAAGTCCTGAATATTCATTGGAAGAACTGATGTTGAAGCTGAAACTCCAATACTTTGGCCACCTGATGCAAAGAGCTGACTCATTTGAAAAGACCCCAATGCTGGGAAAAATTGAGGGGAGGAGGAGAAGGGGATGACAGAGGATGAGATGGTTGGATGACATCATCGATTCAACGGACATGGGTTTGGATGGACTCCGAGAGTTGGTGATGGACAGGGAGGCCTGGTGTGCTGCAGTTCATGGGGTCGCAAAGAGTTGGACATTACTGAGCAACTGAACTGACTGAACTTTGTCTCTGCCTAACTAGTTCTCTCCTCTCTCTTACTTTTTAATCATTTGAGGTTAGAAAGTATTTACCAAGCATGAAAAACTGAGTTGTTGAAACTGCACATTTTGCTGAACAAATATCCTCTGTTTCTAACCTTAGAAGTTTGTTTTGAGTTAAGGTAAAATCGGCATGGACATCAAGATTGGATCTTCATGAAGTGATGTTGTGATTTACTAACATTAAAATTGTCCTCAATTATCAGTCTGATACAGACACAATAATTGGCCTCCATAGTTGTGACTTGATAGATGTTTTTGTTAGCAAAAACAGTAGCAATTAGCTTTGTGGAATAGTTTGAGAAAGCCAAAGAAAGGACTAACATGTTATATTTATGTTTTCTTGAAATACTGTTAATAAATAAAGAGATGAGAGAAGTGCCACATAGTTGAATACTGTTAGCAAAGACAGAGAGACAGAGAAAGAAGATGGTTTATTAGAGGAATTCTGGACAAACAGATATGACTGAAGCAGAGCCTTCATAAGCTAGTTAAGGAATGTGCTCAAAGACAAGGAAAAAAATACAAAGTCCTCTGAGAATATTAAGGAAAAAAATATTAGGACACTATTAGAATGGTAATGTTAGGGGAAGCACACTGACTGAAACTTTCAGCCCACCCTGGCCAGACACCATAGTAACCATTTGCATGAGTTGTTATATGACAGGAGGTCCTGGTGAGGAACATGGAACTAATAAGCCACCACCAACCTGGAGAGTTCATTGGGAGGACTGATGCTGAAACTGAAACTCCAATACTTTGGCCACCTCATGTGAAGAGCTGACTCATTTGAAAAGACCCTGATGCTGAGAAAGATTGAGGTCAGGAGCAGAAGAGGACAACAGAGGATGAGATGGTTGGATGGCATCACCGACTCGATGGACGTGAGTTTGAGTAAACTCCGGGAGTTGGTGACAGACAGGGAGGTCTGGCATGCTCTGGTTCATGGGGTCACAAAGAGTCAGACATGGCTGAGTGATGAACTGAACTGAACTGAACTGAACCAGAAGAGCTCAGGAAAGGTCAAAAGGAAACACCATATGTCCGACCACTTCCCAGAATCCTCTCTGGCATCCATCTTGGCTGAACAAGGCATGCACCACCAGGAAGGACTCTGAGTCAGAATGATTGTTTAAGGACAACCTAGAAACAAATCCCATCACCATAAAACCTGAGACTGCTAGCCACATGGCGGAGCTGTTCTCCTGGGTTTCCTTACCCTACTACTGTCCACCCAGGTTCCCTTTCCCAATAAAATCTCTTGCTTTGTCAGCACATGTGTCTCTTTGGACAATTCATTTCCCTGAGTGTTAGACAAGAGCCCAGTTTCAGGCCCCTGGAAGGAGTCCCCCTTCCTGCAACAATAAAACTTTAATCAGGACTATTTTATAGGCATTAAGACTACTGCAGTAAGGGAAAGAGAAGAGCTCAACTCAATCATAAAAAGGTAGTGTGGATTTATAGCCATGGGCAGAATATGGGAACCAATGAATGAAAAGTACTGAAAACACATCAGAATAAGAGGATTCTTGCTAGACTTACTTACTAAGATTGTCACCGAAGACAGGTCAGGGTGATCAGATATCCAGGGTAGGGTTAAGGAATTTGATCATTAGAATGATCAAATATCAATGTAGGCAGGGTTGGGGCTGGTGAGTCTCACTAAACTGACTTAGAAGGACTTTTTTCTAAAATTGGACTCAGGCAGATGGAAGATAATATCCAAGGACAAGGCCTAGTTGAAAAAATGGCTAGAGGAACCTGTCTAAACTTTGGTCAAGGAGCTAGTCTTTGTCAACTGTCCCACAAAATGTACATCTTTCATGTACATGTTTACGTATTTAAAGAAGATATGTTTAAAATGTGGGAAATATAGTACACTTAATAATGAAACACTCATTATCTTTTCACCCAAAAGCAATATATTTTCTTTCACTATTTCCTTCTAGCATTTTAAAGCGAGTATAGCTTTAAAAGCATAATAATAGGAAACATAAGAAAAGAACTTTTTTAAAAAAGTGCACATATTATACAAGAGTGAATTAAAATCCTTAAGTGAATACGCAGCACTAGAGACAGAATTCTTACCTTGCCCCACCCGCAACAGCATCTTGCAGATGGAATTGTTGATTTGAGGGCAATTGTCTCCCATGAATTTTACCAATGTGTGACAATTACCCGAGTTCCTGGGCTGAGAAGCAGCCCTGCTGTGAAAATTTATAGTGCTCAATAGTCCTCAAAATTTCTCATTTGTTACCCAGGGTGAGATGGAGAGGTAGCCTTGGGGGATGGATAGAGAGAAAGAGGAGCGGAAAGATTTTGCACACCAATTTTGAGGCTTGCAAAACAGGAGAGCATCAGTTAAAGTTTTTGGCAAGAACAAGTCCTCATTCTGCTGTATTTTTTGCATGGCCGCTATACAGAGTCACTTTAATTTGGGAACTTTACAATGACTGCCTTGGTTGTGAGATGAAGATTATGATACCTTCTTTCCCAGTTCACAGGAATTTTATAACAACAACATCATATATAGATTTTCAAAGTGTTGACGAAGTTTCAAGTATCAACACATGTGAGCTGTCACTTGTGTAATTTATAGAGAAGTCAGTAAACTTCTTCTGTAAGGTTCAGATAGTAGGTTTTTTTTAATTAATTTAATTGGAGTAGAGTTGCTTCATAGTGTTGTGTTAGTTTCTATCTGTACAACAAAGTGAATTAGTCATATATATACATATATCCCCTCTTTTTTGGATTTCCTCACCATGTAAGTCACCATAGAGAATTGAGTGGAGTTTCCAGTGCTAAATGGTAGGTTCTCATTAGTTATCAATTTACACATAGTAATGCTGCGATTCATGGGGTCGCAAACAGTCGGACACGACTGAGCGACTGAACTGAACTGAATGTCAACCACAAATTGGCACCTGCCATGGGTGTCTGTCATCTATCTCTACAAGGATTAAATCATGGGCTGCTGCAGTTGCTGACCTCCAATACCACCTGAAGAAGTTTAGAGTGGAGAGAGAAATAAGGCACTCTGTGATCAGGGAAAACTGACAGAAAAGGTCCTCAGATAAATATTTTCAGGAACTGATTTTATAAGTCCAATTCTTATATCTCCTGATATCTAGAAAAACACTAAAATCCTTCATGGGGATAATTGTTTCTCATGAATAGCAGAAGCTTTGAAAAATCCCCCTCAACCAGGGCTTCCCAGGTGGCATTAGTGGTAAAGAACCTGCCTGCCAATTCAAGAGATGTAAGAGATATGAGTTTGACCCCTGGGTCAGGAAGATCCCCTGGAGAAGGGCATGGCAACCCACTCTAATATTCTTGCCTGGATAATCCCATGGACAGAGGAGGCTGGCAGGCTGCAGTTCTTAGGGTCACAAAGAGTCAGATACGACTGGAGGGACTTAACACAAACACCTGTTTACCAAAATCATGTATATACCGTCCTTTTCCCTTAGCTCTGAGCAGTTTCTCAGAGCTAGCTGAGGTGTGATCTCTCAGGCTGCAGTTCCCATTCTTCCCCAAACAAAGCTTAACTCACAAGTCTCATGCTGTGCATTTTCTAAGTCAACACCTAGGAAAGATGGAGGGCAAAAGGAGAAGGGGATGACAGAGTTTGAGATGGTTGGATGGCATCACTGACTCAATGGACATGAGTCTGAGCAAACTCTGGGAGATAGTGAAGGACAGGGAAGCCTGGTGTGCTGCAGTCCATGGGGTCACACAACTTAAGGACTGAACAAAACCAAGTATAAATATATTGATCTCAATCTGCCAATTAATCCCACCTCCCTTCCCCGCCTTTGGTAACCACAAGTTTATTCTCTACATCTGTGACTCAGAGAATAAATATTTAAAGCTTTGAAAGTCACATTGTCTTTTTCTACTCTTTCACTCTGCCCTTGTGGTGGAAAGGCAACCAGACACTATAAGTAAACAAATGAGCATAGTTGGTCCCAATATAAACTTTATTAATAGATACTGAGCTTTGAGTTTCATTTTCACATTTATTTTACACGTCATTATCTGCTTACCAGTCTTATTTCTTTAGCCATAATTTAAGCTACTAGAGGGCAGAGACCAGCTCTTGCTGGATAAACATTGAACAATAGATCAAAAGCACTTGGCCCTGATTTTGCTAAAGAAACATAGAAAGGAAATGTATCTGGTAGAAGTCTTGCTTCTTTGTTAACATAGGAAATGTATGATGCCATTAGTGAAGGGCCAGGGATGCCAATATTCATGTCTTTTTTTTTTTTTTTTAACCCAGAAACAATCACTCTTAAGATCACAGTAATAACCTGTATGCTTTGGAAAATCAAACTGGAAGAAACATCTTAGGTCACCAGGAGATCAAGCAATCAATTTCAAAAAGAAATAGTTTTATTGCAGAGACTGAGCTGTTCAGGAATTCAATTCCTTGGTGCTCCTCATGGCCAGCCACAGGCATTCAGGGCTCAGTAAGCTCACACTGGCCTGCGCAGTAAACTGTTTCCTGGGATGAAAAGTAGAAAGACTCCTCAGGGAATGAAAGAAGGCAGCAAATTCCTATTTAGGGAAATTCTGAAATAATCTCTTCTCTGGAAACAGCAAACTGTGAGGAAATAAAAGCAACATGTGAACAAGTAATATTGTTTACTGCCTGGACTTCTGGTCAGTAAGCCCAGGAGATGGTTAACTGTGAGGCAAACACACAACATCTAATCTCCACACAGCATCGTCTGTCTTGCTAGAAACATAAGAGGGCAAGGTGCAGAGCATCACGCCAGTGGAAGCAGCGGGAACTCTGACAGCCTGAACTTCTTGGAGGAAGCATATCCTACATGCAGAGGAAAAAATATTCAGTCTTGCTGACACTGTGGACTCACTCTTCCTCCAAACTGACAAGGAGACTCTTCTTGGCCAAACTGTAGTTATTTGGCTCTGAATCTACTTCCTACCTAGGCCTAAACTCCTGGACCTTCCTGTCTGTCTTTGCATCACCCAATTTTTGCAAGAATGTCATTAAGTTGGTTTAGCCAGAAATCTCCACCCTCCATATCTGATAACCCTTGAATCTGACTGGGTTTCTCATTCTCCTCATTACTTCCCCCAGGTGATGTCTGATCCCCCTGAACTATCTTCAGCATGACTCCTCTTATATAAGGTTTACTTAGAATTTCCTCTTACTTCTAATGTCTTCTCCTAGTAATTTTACCTTCACTGACCTGCCCCTTGGCTATGAGTGCTAAGTCGTTTCAGCCGTGTCTGACTATTTGTGATGGCATGAACTGTAGCTCACCAGGCTCCTCTGTCCATGGGATTTCCCAGGCAAGAATCCTGGAGTGTGTTGCCATTTTCTCCTCCAGGGGATCGTCCTGACCCAGGGATTGAACCTGTAGCTCTTACGTCTCCTGCATTGACAGGCAGGTTCTTTACCATTAGCACTACCTTGGCTATAAATTTCTATTTTTTCAGTTATATTTGGACTGAGAATTCTGTCTATGTGGAGATGAGCAGTAAGAAGACTGCCCTTGCTCCCATAGACCTCTGGTCTCTCTTTTAAATGATTTTTTTTTTTTTTTTTAATATAAATTTATTTAAGATTTTCTTGATATTGTGACTCTAGTAAATTCCTTTTTTTTATGGGAGGGTGCAAGAGGTACACATGAGATTAAGTCAAATATCTAAAACTAATCTTAGGACAACTCTATTGCATTATTATTATTTTATTATTATTGCACAAGTCACTCAGCAGTAAAGAATCCATCTGCAATCCAGGAGACATGGAGATGGGGATTCTATCCCAGGGTCTGGAAGAGCCCCTAGAGAAGGGAATGGCAACCCACTCTAGTATTCTTCCCTGGGAAATCCCATGGACAGAGGAGTCTGGCAGGCTACAGTTCACGTGGTTGCAGAACTGAGCGACTAAACAATAACAACAATTGCATTCTGTTGATTGCTAATGAGCTTTGGATGAGTTTATCCTAATTAAAATGGAAGTGACACTTCACACTCAATATAAATAAAACTTACTACAATTCATTACAGCCCCCACCCCCACCCCCCACCAATTCCCCAAATCTTTCTGCTTCTTTCAAACTGAGTTGCATTTAGGCAGTTTACCTCAAAGTTTTATAGTTCAGTTACATCAAAATTTTCCTTAATACCAAATGTTTCTTCTACAAGAATGGAAATGTCAGTAGAAAGAATAATCCAAAACAGTGGGTCATTTTGAAACCTTTGCATTTGGCTTTGGAATGCAATGTTCTGCTTAGAAGCAGCCTCAGTTACCTACCCTTCCTAATACTGTGGGTTTCAGTCGAGGACACAACTGCTGACAGTGGATAGGTAGAGATTTAGATGGGAAATGAACTCTATTGCAAAAAACCCCACCAAAATTCCTCAAAGTGGACCATTCTTGGACAGAAAACAGAAAAAAGGTATTTGGGAAGGATGAGTTTTGTCTCCTAAGTAGCTTATCTTAGAGATCTGACACTACAGAATTAACTGCTTAGCAATTTAATGAGTAGTCTGGCTGCTTTTTTTTTTTTTGGCTATGGAGAAATTCATTCATAAGGTGTTTTGCTGAAAGAGGTTTTGTTGGAACTAGAAGCTTTTGTATGCTAAAATAACCTATGATGAGGACTTTTTAATATGCCAGCAAATTCCTGAAACCTGTGTATACTGGATGAAGAAACACCCTTAGAGGGAAATATCAAAATCAATTTCCTATACTCTGAAAGTTTTCCTTGTTTTATTAATCCTAGAAAGACAGGGGTTATTGAGGTTGAGATGAGGTTCATATCATATTATCTTAACCAACAACTCTCCAGAGGATCACAAAAGTCTTGATCATGACTTTTCCCCTCCATTCTCTAGTATTAATTCTTGGGATGGTTGGAGTGGGATAGTTGAAATATTTATGGAGTTTCAGGAAAACACTGATTGTCATGAAACACTATAAAATTGTGTCTAAAAACATTACTGAATATTTAAATAGTTATTCTAAAAGGATTTTACTTTAGCAGAAATAAAACTTTTTGAAAATCAGCTATTTAAACAAAAATTCTTACTTATAATGGAAATCTTGGTTAAAAACAGATTTAAAAATGAAGCTGCTAGAAGATACATCCAGAGAAGGCAATGGCACCCTACTCCAGTACTCTTGCCTGGAAAATCCCATGGATGGAGGAGCCTGGTGGGCTGCCGTCTATGGGATCACACAGAGGTGGACACGACTGAAGCGAATTAGCAGCAGCAGCAGCAGCAGAAGATACATCAAATGTTAAGGCCAGTGAGTGGTATTTAATTTTCTAGAATAGCTAGCAGCCAATTAAGACCAGAAAGTATTCCTTAACGTTTCTGGAATTTGAAATGGCTATTTCAAATTATTCTTATTTCAAAATGGAAAATGTTTCACTTCTGAAGTCATAGCTGTGTTATTTCTAACAAAAAGACGTATCACTTATCTTAGCACATCTCTGCTTCCAACAGTTACTGTAAGTCCCCTACATATGAATGGGCTTCCCTGGTGGCTCAAATGGTAAAGAATTTGTGTGCAAAGCAGGAAACTCCTGTTTGATCCTGGAGTTGGGAAGACCCCCTGGAGAAGGGAACAGCAGCCCACTCCAGTATTCTTGCCTGGGGAATTCCATGGATGGAGGAGCCTGGTGGACTATCGTCCATGGGATCACAAATAGTCAGACACAACTGAGAGACTAACACTTTCTCACCCTTACATATGAATGGATTCCTCCCTGAAAGGTGAAATTTGTTCATAAGTCCAACAAAATTAGCCTAGGTACCCAACTAATATAATTGACTACATATTACTGTACTGTAACATGTTTCTAACAGTTTTCACAGAAATAATACATAAAGACAAACAAAAAATAAAGAATGTACTTTTAATCTTACAGTATATTACCTTGAAAAGTACAGTAGTACAGTACAACAGCTGCCTCCAGGTGCTGGCAATGGGTGAACAGGTAAGAAGAGTTACTGACTGGAGGAGGGAGAGGAGGTGGGAGATGGTGGATCATAGGAGATTGACGGCAGGCTGAAATTTCACTCAAGCCTGACATTGGAATTCACATCTTTGAAAGTTTGAAACGTGAACATTTATATGTAAGGGATGTATGTAATTTGTTTTCCATCTCTGCCCTTTAAATGTATGTCTCATTACATGAAGCGCTTCTAAACTGAGATATCCAGTTGTTTATTTTCCTCAGAGAAACCAGGTAGGACTTCACAGCTGAAGTGACACTGAACAGCCAACGTCTATACTATCCTGCTTACTATAACTCTAGTCAGGTGAAGTCAACTCCAAAATCTCATACTCAGTGTGCTCAAATAGGTGATTATTCACCACCATACCCTTCCCAAACTTTTTCCTGAATTTTCTTTTAACTAACAGCATCACAAAGCATTCAGTTGTCCTCATTTAATATTCCAAATCATCACTGACTTTACTCCATGTACCCAATTATTTCTGTTTATTCTATGTCCCAAGGGCTTCCCAAGTGGCATAGTGGTGAAGAATCTGCCTTCCAATGCAGGAGATGGAAGAGACGTGAGTTCAATCCCTGGGTTGAGAAGATCCCCTAGAGTAGGAAATGGCAAAGCATTTCTGTGTTCTTGCTTGGAAAATTCCATGGACAGAGGAGCATGGCAGACTATAGTCTGTGGAGTCGCAAAGGGTCAGACACAACTGAGCATGCACACACACTACGTGCCAAACACGATTCAAATCCATACCTGTCTCCATATCCACGATTTCCCTCTTATTCATAATGTTTAATTCCCTCCCACTATTATAATCACTTCCCAACATGTATCTCTGCTTACAGAACTGACCTCTTCTTTACAAACTGGCTGCCATATTATCAGTTAACTGATCTTTCCAAAGATCTTGATCATCTCACTTCTATGCTTTAAAACCATCATGGGCTCAATGTTGATAAAGGACTAAGTTCAAATGCTTTACCATGCCACACTGGAACTGACTCTAAGGTCTGACAATAGCTAGTCTTAAACCTAAGTACAGCCTCATCTGCAAGTTCAGTTCAGTTCAGTCGCGCAGTCGTGTCCGACTCTTTGCGACCCCATGAATTGCAGCACGCCAGGCCCCCCTGTCCATCACCAACTCCCGGAGTTCACTCAGACTCACATCCATTGAGTCTGTGATGCCATCCAGCCATCTCATCCTCGGTCGTCCCCTTCTCCTCCTGCCCCCAATCCCTCCCAGCATCAGGGTCTTTTCCAATGAGTCAACTCTTCGCATGAGGTGCCCAAAGTACTGGAGCTTCAGTTTTAGCATCATTCCTTCCAAAGAAATCCCAGGGTTGATCTCCTTCAGAATGGACTGGTTGGATCTCCTTGCAGTCCAAGGGACTCTCAAGAGTCTTCTCCAACACCACAGTTCAAAAGCATCAATTCTTCAGCGCTCAGCCTTCTTCGCAGTCCAACTCTCACATCCATACATGACCACAGGAAAAACCATAGCCTTGACTAGACGGACCTTAGTCGGCAAAGTAATGTCTCTGCTTTTGAATATACTATCTAGGTTGGTCATAACTTTTCTTCCAAGGAGTAAGCGCCTTTTAATTTCATGGCTGCAGTCACCATCTGCAGTGATTTTGGAGCCC
>SJXQ01012903.1:15771-44897 GCA_006408695.1 Aepyceros melampus
GGGGTAAGGACATCGTGCTCAGATATATATTTGTGTAATTGGAGTAGAGAAACCATCAATGAACCTAAGTATTTATGGCCAAAAATCAAATACCCTATATGCAAGTTAAAATATCATGAGAAATGTCATGAGTGAGCAAATATGATGTAGAATTCTAAGGATGGTTGCCACATATCTGAACAGAGTTCTGTAGCAAAGAGAAATAAACTGTCGACTTTTGAGTAGACTATAGTGTCTGCCCTGGTGGCTCAGATGGTAAAGAATCTGCCTGCAATGTGGGAAACCTGGGTTCAGTCCCTGGGTTGGGAAGATCCCCTGGAGAAGGGAACGGCTCCACTCCAATATTCTTGCCTGGAGAATTCCATGGGCAAAAGAGCCTGGCATGCTACAGTCCATGGGGTCCCAAAGAGTTGGAAATGACTGAGCAACTTTCACTTTCACTTTCTTCACATGTCTGCCACTTACATCTGTAAAATGGGAAGAATATCTTGTACCATCATTGTAAGGATTAGAGATATTTAAATCACTTGGCAAAGAGCAGGTATTCAAGAAGTGTTTCCTGTTTTATCTGGGCACTCTGTGATTCTGTTTTAGAGCTTATGAAAATTCTGTTTGGGGACAATGTGGGTCATTGCTCAGCTTTGGTATATTTATTCAGAATGTGCCCTGACACATAATAGAACCTATGTAAAAATCTACATAGGTTCTATTCAATCTACATTCATTCAATCTGGATGAATGAATACATTTTAACTTTTTAAAAGTATAACAAATAAGAGAACAAAGTCTAAATCTGGCCCTGTGGAAAGACCTACTGTTCAACTCAAGTTAGCAGGGAGAACACAGCAAAAGTGTAATAATGATTTCAAGACAGAAATGTTGGCTTGGATTACAAAAGTACCAAGGAGATCAACTTATAGTGGTTGTATGCTCTATAATGTCAAAATATTTTAACAGTCTACTTCCAGTTGTTTCTGACTTTATGGCTTAGTTATTGAACTGAGAATTGTCTAAGAAAATTCTGGCCCTGAGGATTTCTAGATTGGTCTCTTCAACTTGTACATTTTCTTTCGCAGTATTTTAATGGTAAAGAAAAAGTATCTCATACAAATGAGATAAATTGATTTAACCTCAGCTTTCGTAAAATAACTGGTGACCTGTGTTGCTGCTGCTGCTGTGTTGCTTCAGTCGTGTCCGACTCTGTGCGACCCCATGATGGCAGCCCACCAGGCTCCCCGTCCCTGGGATTCCCCAGGCAAGAACACTGGAGGGGATTTCTATTTCCTTTTCAAATGCATGAAAGTGAAAACTGAAAGTGAAGTCGCTCAGTCGTGTTCGACTCTTCACGACCCCATGGACTGCAGCCCACCAGGCTCCTCTGTCCATGGGATTTTCCAGGCAAGAGTACTGGAGTGGGGTGCCATTGCCTTCTCCGGGTGACCTGTGTTACATGTTAGCAAAACATACATGTTGTACTTTTAGGAAATGGAGGCCTAAGTAAATGGTAGCTGCTATTATTACTCTGGTCCTCTTTACCCCTTGTTTTCTCTAAACTTCATTTTGTTATAGAGTCTAGCATTCCCAAAATTGGCTCCACGGTAGACTACGTCTGTGCAATGTGAATAGGAGTAATATGAAAAAGGGGTCTAAGATCCAGTAAGATTAGAGAACACTTAAGTTAACGAAGCAAAATTCATACTATGGAACTTCTCTTCAATAAGGAAATCTCCAAAAAGAAGCTCTAGTATTCCTTAACCTTTTATTCATTACTGGCCTTTCTTCCCCATGATCCTTTTTAGACTGTTTTCCTCTAGTGGCTTTTTTTCTATCTCCCTGATTCTCCCTGAGCTCCTCTACCAACCTGGAAATTAAATAACAAGGAATATAATTTTGTTGTGTAGAGTTGAGTTTTGGAAGGTCACAAACCACTGTACTAAGATTTTTTGGCCTCTAAGAGCCAATTTTCACCTCCTGGGGGATGATATTACAATTGAGAATGAATACTCTAGTATGAAATGTCCCTCAAAGTTGTTGGACCAGTGACCTCTTTCAAGTGGACCAATATTCCCAGGAACATAATTTAGGAAGCCCTGATATCATCATGGGATATTTGAATGCTTCATTGCTCTCTATGATTTGAGGAGAGACTCCTCTCTTTAATACTGAAATTCCTGGTGTTAAAAGATACATTGAGGCATGTTAGATATTTTAAGAGTTTATTTGAGCAAAAGTGGATTCTAATCAGCATCATTTGGCAACCCCAAACAGGAAGTAGTTAGAAGTGTTCCAATGACAGTAGCTAGGGGAAAGAATTTTATATAGATTCTGAAGCAAAGCAAGAAAATTATTTGATTGGTTATAACTTAAGCATTTGCTTTATTTGGAAAGTCAAAACCACTCACAAATAGCCTAATTGGTTGGTTTCATTATATAAGTTGCCAAGGCGTTAAAGCCCTCTCAGTCTAATGTGTGCGTGCATGTGTGCTAAGTTGCTTCAGTCGCTTCCAACTCTTTGCGATCCTATGGACTGTAGCCTGCCAGGCTCCTCTGTCCATGGGATTCTCCAGGCAAGTAATCTGGAGTGGGTTGCCATTCCCTTCTCAGGGCATCTTCCTGACCCAGGGATAGAACCCACACCTCTTATGTCTGTCTCCTGCATTGGCTGGAGGGTTCTTTACCACTAACGCCACCTGGGAAGCCCCTCAGTCTAATAGCCTTGTTTAATTAACATTGGTATAAGACTACAATAAGGAACGGAGTTCAATAAGACTTCTTGATTAAGAAGTCTCGTATTTGTCTTTGCTTTCCCTAGTTTGTGGTTAGAATTTTATACCAGGCAATTTTTTTAAATTATGGTATATAACATATAACAAAGTCTGAGCCTGGTGGGCGACAGTCCATGGGGTCGTAAAGAGTCAGACATGACTTAGCAACTGAGCACATAACATGCAAAGTATATATAATGAACATTAATTACCAGTATGCAACTTGATGAATTTCCAGAGTTCTATACACATTCATTCAGTTTAGGATATAAGTATTGAATTCTAATCAAAGATCCTTAAAAAAAATCTTGACCTTCCATCATCCACATTTTGTGTTTTTCACACTTTAGTAAAGTTTAATGAAGAATTCACCCAAGGGAGCTTATTAAAATAGCATAGTCCTTCCCTCAAATTCTCATTCAGAGGATCTAGGGTGTGATCAGGGATTTTAAATACAGCTCTCCAGGTGATTCTGATGCAGGTTGTCTATGGATCACACCTCTGAGAAACACTGGCCTCCTTGTAGTATAAAAGTCAAAGTCCTGAACAGGTATTTAGGCTTTCCTTAATTTGACCCAATTCTATTTTTCAGACTGAACCCTTGCTGGTTCTACCATGCCAAATTACTCACCTCTCCTCAATAGGTCATGCACTCCTGTTTCCCCTAACCTGGAGTTACCTTTCATTCTTTACATAACTGACTCCTACTCATCCTTCAAGACCTCTGAGAAGTCTTCTTAAATTCATCAGGCAGAATTAGTTGCCCCTCATTGTTCATCCAGAACTTTATTCAAACTCCTGTTATAATGCTTATCACACAATACTGATTTTTTTAATCTCCTTATTTAGATGTCAGCAAAATATTTCTTCCCTGGTGGCTCAGATGGCAAAGAATCTGTCTGCAATGCAAGAGGTCTAGTTTGATCCCTGGGTGGGGAAGATTCCCTGGAGAAGGGAATGGCTACCCACTCCAGTACTCTTGCCTGGAGAACTGAATGGACAGAGGAGCCTGGCAGGCTACAATCCATGGGGGTCACAAATAGTCAGACACGACTGTGTGACTAATACTTCACAGTTAAAGAATATGGCTGACCGTTTGCTAAACCCCTAACCCTGCATAGGGCCCAGCACACAGTGAGTGAATGTATGAATATATGCTACTGATTTACAAATAGAATCATTTAGTTCTCATTTTCCAGGCCAATGAGACTACAAGCTCCCTTAAAAGGAAAGAGGATTTTTTACTTTCCTAATCTCCAAAATCATGGCAGGGATTCAGTAGTCAACGAAACATCGAATGAATGAAAATAATCAGCATCTCTCTTTCAATCTAGGAAGAACTTCCATCCTTCCTAAGACCCCACAATAACTCTTGGAGGGAAACGAGTGGTGTGTGGGTTTTGGGGAGAGGTATCCTCCCAGTCTGTGCTGTAAGAATGTTAGGTAAGGCTGAAAGCTCAGGGACTGGTCCTCTAATGCCAGGTTCCTGGTTCTCTCTGTGCATTCCCTCCATAGAACATTCTGTGGCCATGGAGATGACTATTACCATAAGCGGGCTGTTTGAGTGAGGACTCCAGAAAGGCCTTTCAGAAAGGCAACTCTTCCTGAAAGAGTGCATGGCGACTCTTCACCCTGTCACTAATCTCCTCATCTACCTACTTGCCTATTCATGTGTTTACTCATGCTTGTACTTGTTGATTTATTTTTTTAGCATCTTTGTAGAAGACTAAGCTGCTGAGCTGGACAGAAGCCACTTGACGCTCTAGGCGTGGAAAGCCTTACCACAGAAGGTGAGACCGAGGGACCACTGAGGAGGAAGCTGAGGAGGGGTGAGGGGCGGGGTTCCTGTCGTTACCAGAAGCCTATTCGCCCAAAAGCTTGGGGCGGGGCGAAGGGCCGTCCAGGAGGTGAGGGGTGGGCCGATGCCCCTACTTAAAATTTCAGGAGCCAGTTGAGATCCAAAGGCAGCCAACCGGTAGGGGGTGGGCAGGCGTCGGTAGAGAGCGGTGGAAGTCCTTTGGGCTCTGACGCGACCTGTCCCTCGCTCAGACCAGACCGTTGGGTTAGCAAGCTCACGTTGGTGGGTGGGGGAGGGGCAGTTCAGACGCATGCGCAGTGCTCGGGGGCCCCTGAGGGAGGAAAGAGCTCAGGCTGAGGGAGGCGTGTGCCTAGACCGAGCGCGGCCATGTGTGACGCTGGCGGTTACCGAGCCCTGCGGGGGAGAAGCACGGGCCAACTCAAGGGCAGGCCCTGGGCAGCAGCCTTGGAGGAGTCCAGCTACGAGTACGGCTCCACGAAGTACCTACTGCTTTGCGGCCTGGGCGGGATGCTGAGTTGCGGGCTGACGCACACGGCCATCGTGCCTCTGGACCTGGTCAAGTGTCGCATGCAGGTGGACCCCAGCAAGTACAAGGGCATCCTGAGCGGCTTTGGCGTGACACTGCGGGACGACGGGCTGCGCGGCCTGGCCCGAGGCTGGGCCCCGACCTTTCTAGGCTACTCCATGCAGGGCCTCTTCAAGTTTGGCCTCTACGAGGTCTTCAAAATCCGCTACGCGGAGCTCCTGGGCCAGAAGAAGGCCTACGAATGGAGAACCGGGCTGTACCTGGCCGCCTCAGCCAGCGCCGAGTTCTTCGCCGACGTGGCCCTGGCCCCGATGGAAGCAGTGAAGGTTCGCATGCAGACGCAGCAGGGCTATGCCCGCACGCTCCGGGCCGCGGCCCCCAAGATGTACGGCGAGGAGGGCCTGTGGGCCTTCTACAAAGGCGTGGCGCCGCTCTGGATGCGCCAGATCCCCTACACCATGATGAAGTTCGCCTGCTTCGAGCGCACGGTCGAGGCGCTCTACAAGTACGTGGTGCCCAAGCCGCAGAGCCACTGCACCAAAAGTGAGCAGCTGGCCGGACCTTTGTGGCTGGCTACATCGCTGGCGTCTTCTGTGCCGTGGTGTCCCACCCTGCGGATTCTGTCGTGTCCGTTTTGAACAAGGAGAAAGGCAGCACGGCCTTCGACGTACTCCGCAGACTGGGGTTCAAGGGCGTGTGGAAAGGCCTGTTCGCCCGGATCATCATGATTGGCACCCTGACTGCCCTGCAGTGGTTCATCTACGACTCGGTCAAGGTCTATTTCAAATTGCCTCGCCCTCCAGTCCCTCAAGCGCCCAAATCCCGAAAGTAGGGATGGATTGGAAGACTCCTGTGGCCACCGTTGGCCAGTATTTCGATTCTGTGGGGGAATTATGTTCAAATAATATTAGTGTGTAGGATGTTAACATTTGTGGAGAGGTGGCAACGTGCAGACCTAGTTTTCTTTAAGTGATCCATTCTTTTTGGCAATCCAAGAGAATTGCAGCCGTTTCATTTGGGGGTTTGGACCATTGACTTTGGGGAGTCAGTGTGGTTGCTTTAACTCAATAGCTTTTCAGCAATTATAAGGGGAAAAATTCTTAACAGGAAGTAATGTTAGGTGATTTAGTGCCTCTAGGTTGTATCTCCTTTGATTCACCATTCAGTGGAGATTATCCAGGCAACGCTACAAAAGAGCCTACTGATAAGGTTTCAAGGTCAGCCCAACTATATTGGACAGAGAACAAAGTAAAATTCTGCTGCATGGTGCTCATCTCAATAGAAATCGTGCACCTATTGAATAGATGAAGGATTCGTTCCATATTTCTTGTTCATGTCCATTGCAGATAAAAATTATTAAAAGTTAAATTGTGACTTACATTTCCTGATAGCTTAGAATGCATTCACTCTTTTCAAAGAGCATGACATGAGATCTGCATTTTCTCTTCCTGATGTTGCTGATTAGAACATAGCTCGCTCCAGGAAGTGCTACAATTGGATCAATGTGGAAAACCAAGAAGAGATGAAGGGCAGGCTCAGAATAAATATGTAAAGAAAAGCCTCTGTTCTCTAAAGATTTCTTTGTACAGTTCAGCTTTCAACAGCCTTACATCCAAAGAAGGTCATACCACCCTGACATTTAAACACATATACACATGAAACCCTACAAATTCCAACAATTTTTGGTTGAATATTAATGGTTTTGGTGACTTTGAAAGGAAAATCTCATTTTTAATGTAACAAATGTCATTCATTTAACTTGGTATGTCATTCATTTACCTTGGTAGATATTTCATTGATCTTTGCAATGGTTGAGGTTCATAAAATTTATTGAAGTTATAAAGCACATTTTCAGTTTTCTGTGGCCTTCACATCTCTGATTGAGGAAACTATAAAATAAGTGAAATTCTGTGAATTAGAGATGCTTATAGAATGTGAATAAGAAACTCCAATATAATATTTAATGTGATTAACCAAATGTTGCACAATTGCCCTAACACCTTGTATTAAAAAACGCAAACTTAAGATATGTTAATGTTTTAACTATGTAATGGTAAACTGCTTAGTAGTTAACTGAAGTTAAAAAGTGCCTAAATTTGTTTGAACTGTCTTGATTGGATAATAAAGAACTTGGAAGAAAAAAATCAGAACTTGTGAATGAGATGCAATGAAATTTATATTTAAAAAATCAGAACTTGTGAATGAGATGCAGTGAAATTTAGTGTTTCTATTTTGTTAGGGAGGATGCAGAGGAAGGATCATAATTATTTTAAAGACTCTTTGACTTCCTAGGAAGTTAGTTTCCAGGTTTGTGGAAAAGAAAAGTTCTCAAGGAAGGGAAATAACAAGTTTTGAGGAACCAAATTGTGCAGGTTCATTTCTGCAAAATTTTAAAACAAATATATTTTTGGTTTGGGTTTCTCAGGTTGCTCAGTGGTAAAGAATCAGCCTGCTCATACTGCAGGAGATGCAGGTTCAATCCCTGGGTCAGGAAGATCCCCTGAAGAAGGAAGTGGCAACCCACTCCAGTATTCTTGTCTGGAAAATCCCATGGACAGAGAAGCCTGGTGGGCTACAGTCCATAGGGTCACAAAGAGTTGCAAGAAAGCATATTTTTCTAGTGTTGCAAAATGCTTGTGGGAAGTTTCTTTGGTCAAGAGTTTTTTAAGTAAATTGCTGTGACTTTCCTGCTGGTCCAGTGGCTACGACAGCACTTCCAATGCAGGGGGCAAGGTTTAGATCCTTGGTCAGGGAACTGGACCCCACATACCACAATGAAAGGTCAAAGATCCCACATGCTGCAACCAAGACCCAACGCAGCCAAGCAATTTTTTTTAATTTATTAAATAAATTGCTTTCTAAGGTAATATAATTTAAGGAATTGCTACAAAATCTATGGAGTCTCAAGATAATAAGAGACCACTCGTTTGTTCTGGTCTGTGGTATTTGATGGTTGTTCTGTTGACAATACCAGATGATTTCTGTAATATACAATGTGCATGTTTAGACAAGTATAATCTATGGAGAACTGTTTGGCATGATTCTTAATGTCATGGACATGGTCAAGAGGATGGGTTTACTTAGTTGGGTCAGCAGGTTTCATATTCAGTCTCTGGATTTCTATTTGCCTTTTTGTTGTTTGTGGTAGCTTACAAACGTCTTACTAAATGGAGGCCATGGTAGCACACAATAAAGAATAAAACTCAAACTGAGAAAGATAATGTGAGTTCAGAGTAATTAGGCATTATTTTTTCCTAGTTACTATTCCTTTGAAACTGTTTAAACTTCTATTCACTGCTTTACCTTGTCTGTAATTACCACTCTGTGAAATCGTGCATACCTGGTAGAAAAGCCATAGTGTATGTCTGGCATTGTTAGAAATGTTATATTCATTTTTCACATAATCTCAATCTTTGAAGTAGGCAATTTTATGCATAAACAGATTCAGAAGCTACGTAACTTGCTCATACAGCTAATAATTGATACAGTTTGAATCAGAGTCCACATGTTCTTCACTGCTTTACCTCAGCACCTTAACAAAACCAAGGACTCTCCTTTTCATAAACTGCTTTTATAGTACCTCAAAAATAATTTTAAAAAATATTTTATTTGTATGTACTACAAACATTCCTAATTTTGCACTAATGAAAAGTTTGTAATGGTCTCAGTTGTGAAAACCCTAGGGTGTAATTACTTACAAGTAATCAAATTGCAAAATGCTTAAATACATTTAAATTATATTTAAATTATTTCCTGTACCAACTCAGTGCCTTAGCTCTTAACCTAAAAGGATTGACAATCATAAAAACAGTGCTTTAAAAAAAAATTGTGGTACTGCAGTTTCAGCAAGAGGTTTTATTCTATCACATTCTCTAATTTTCCCCTCTAATCTTTAGTACCTACAGTTAAAAAGCTGGCTTGGGCTATTTATCTTTTCCCCCAGGTAGTGATTAAAAGTAGCTTTTTCAAGTATCTGAAATTAATTTCATGATAGGGAGCTGTAATCTCATCTATTGATCTGTTTTTTGAGAAGTGAATAAAGAGAGTAGGTAAAATCTTGAAAAACAAAAGCTGTATTTACATGTTAAACCACACTGATAAAGACTGGAAAGAATGAAAGTATTAATGTTATGAGAATTTTTTCTTGTTGTACAAGTGTGTCTTTAGAACATTTTCCTTTAGATCCTTTCAAAGGCAAGAATAATCACTGAAGTCAGACAATCACATTTTGATAGGCAACTATTCAATTAGCGTATGTTTGTTTTAGGTGGTCTTAAATATCAGTTATTTTTTAAATCACAAGCAAAGAACTGTTTGAAAGGATATTTCCATATTTATAAAACTTTGTCTTGTTTTCCCGAATTCTACCATTTAGATGGGTAGGTAAGTAGAGAGGGTATGAACAATGTAATTATAACTAAGGTTTGTTTGTATGTGTGTCCATTTTAGTTGACAAAGAAACTCCAATATAATATTTAATGTGATTAACCAAATGTTGCACAATTGCCCTAACACCTTGTATTAAAAAACGCAAACTTAAGATATGTTAATGTTTTAACTATGTAATGGTAAACTGCTTAGTAGTTAACTGAAGTTAAAAAGTGCCTAAATTTGTTTGAACTGTCTTGATTGGATAATAAAGAACTTGGAAGAAAAAAATCAGAACTTGTGAATGAGATGCAATGAAATTTATATTTAAAAAATCAGAACTTGTGAATGAGATGCAGTGAAATTTAGTGTTTCTATTTTGTTAGGGAGGATGCAGAGGAAGGATCATAATTATTTTAAAGACTCTTTGACTTCCTAGGAAGTTAGTTTCCAGGTTTGTGGAAAAGAAAAGTTCTCAAGGAAGGGAAATAACAAGTTTTGAGGAACCAAATTGTGCAGGTTCATTTCTGCAAAATTTTAAAACAAATATATTTTTGGTTTGGGTTTCTCAGGTTGCTCAGTGGTAAAGAATCAGCCTGCTCATACTGCAGGAGATGCAGGTTCAATCCCTGGGTCAGGAAGATCCCCTGAAGAAGGAAGTGGCAACCCACTCCAGTATTCTTGTCTGGAAAATCCCATGGACAGAGAAGCCTGGTGGGCTACAGTCCATAGGGTCACAAAGAGTTGCACAGAAAGCATATTTTTCTAGTGTTGCAAAATGCTTGTGGGAAGTTTCTTTGGTCAAGAGTTTTTTAAGTAAATTGCTGTGACTTTCCTGCTGGTCCAGTGGCTACGACAGCACTTCCAATGCAGGGGGCAAGGTTTAGATCCTTGGTCAGGGAACTGGACCCCACATACCACAATGAAAGGTCAAAGATCCCACATGCTGCAACCAAGACCCAACGCAGCCAAGCAATTTTTTTTAATTTATTAAATAAATTGCTTTCTAAGGTAATATAATTTAAGGAATTGCTACAAAATCTATGGAGTCTCAAGATAATAAGAGACCACTCGTTTGTTCTGGTCTGTGGTATTTGATGGTTGTTCTGTGACAATACCAGATGATTTCTGTAATATACAATGTGCATGTTTAGACAAGTATAATCTATGGAGAACTGTTTGGCATGATTCTTAATGTCATGGACATGGTCAAGAGGATGGGTTTACTTAGTTGGGTCAGCAGGTTTCATATTCAGTCTCTGGATTTCTATTTGCCTTTTTGTTGTTTGTGGTAGCTTACAAACGTCTTACTAAATGGAGGCCATGGTAGCACACAATAAAGAATAAAACTCAAACTGAGAAAGATAATGTGAGTTCAGAGTAATTAGGCATTATTTTTTCCTAGTTACTATTCCTTTGAAACTGTTTAAACTTCTATTCACTGCTTTACCTTGTCTGTAATTACCACTCTGTGAAATCGTGCATACCTGGTAGAAAAGCCATAGTGTATGTCTGGCATTGTTAGAAATGTTATATTCATTTTTCACATAATCTCAATCTTTGAAGTAGGCAATTTTATGCATAAACAGATTCAGAAGCTACGTAACTTGCTCATACAGCTAATAATTGATACAGTTTGAATCAGAGTCCACATGTTCTTCACTGCTTTACCTCAGCACCTTAACAAAACCAAGGACTCTCCTTTTCATAAACTGCTTTTATAGTACCTCAAAAATAATTTTAAAAAATATTTTATTTGTATGTACTACAAAACATTCCTAATTTTGCACTAATGAAAAGTTTGTAATGGTCTCAGTTGTGAAAACCCTAGGGTGTAATTACTTACAAGTAATCAAATTGCAAAATGCTTAAATACATTTAAATTATATTTAAATTATTTCCTGTACCAACTCAGTGCCTTAGCTCTTAACCTAAAAGGATTGACAATCATAAAAACAGTGCTTTAAAAAAAAATTGTGGTACTGCAGTTTCAGCAAGAGGTTTTATTCTATCACATTCTCTAATTTTCCCCTCTAATCTTTAGTACCTACAGTTAAAAAGCTGGCTTGGGCTATTTATCTTTTCCCCCAGGTAGTGATTAAAAGTAGCTTTTTCAAGTATCTGAAATTAATTCATGATAGGGAGCTGTAATCTCATCTATTGATCTGTTTTTTGAGAAGTGAATAAAGAGAGTAGGTAAAATCTTGAAAAACAAAAGCTGTATTTACATGTTAAACCACACTGATAAAGACTGGAAAGAATGAAAGTATTAATGTTATGAGAATTTTTTCTTGTTGTACAAGTGTGTCTTTAGAACATTTTCCTTTAGATCCTTTCAAAGGCAAGAATAATCACTGAAGTCAGACAATCACATTTTGATAGGCAACTATTCAATTAGCGTATGTTTGTTTTAGGTGGTCTTAAATATCAGTTATTTTTTAAATCACAAGCAAAGAACTGTTTGAAAGGATATTTCCATATTTATAAAACTTTGTCTTGTTTTCCCGAATTCTACCATTTAGATGGGTAGGTAAGTAGAGAGGGTATGAACAATGTAATTATAACTAAGGTTTGTTTGTATGTGTGTCCATTTTAGTTGACATACTTTGAGACCTTCAGAGAGTATCCAAAATTTTAGAGGCAGTTTGTTAATTCTGCCCATGCCCCAGTCTATAACACTATTGATCAGTGTCTACCATGTGCCAAGCATTGTGCTAGGCAGAAAGGTTCTCATGAGGAGCACAACACGTGGTTTCTGCCCTTGTGGAGCTTACAGTCTAGTAGGAAAAATAATATACAGTTGGGCAAATGCTGCAAAGAAGTATAGGGTATTGTATGTTGTTTAGTCGCTAAGTTGTTTCTGACTCTTTGTGACCCCATGGACTGCATCACACCAGGCTTCCCTGTCCTTCTCTGTCTCCTGGAGTTTGCTCAAATTCATGTCCATTGAGTCATGATGCTATCTGACCATCTCATCCACATCTAAGTGGTGTTTGAGATGATACCTAGAGGATAAGTAGGAGTCAGTCCAGCAAAAAGAAGATACACAGCACAGTAGGTGCACTTCTCTTGAAGAAAGAGGAGTATTGATGGTTTTGAGAAACTGAGAGAAGTTCACTTTAGCTGGAACCATTCAGTTGCAGAGAGGGTGATTGAAATGAAATAGGAAAAATATACAAGAAAGGTAAACATTCACTGCAGGCTCTGGATTTCTTGTTGAAGATTTGAACCAAGAGTGTTCTTTGAGCAACTAGAAAACCTCTGAAGGACTACAAGCGTGGAACGGCCTTCAAGTTGCTGTGCGGAAAGAAACAGAGTGGAGAAGAGAGGTTAGTCAAAATGTTGCGGTAATCCAGGTGAGAGAATAGTAGCCTGGACTAGAATGATGACAAGTGGGATGTTAAAATACCATGAGAAGCCAAAAGGTGGAAGCAACTCAAATGTCTATCAGTGTACAAGGTGAAGGGATAAACTGCCTGTGATATACACATGCAATGGAACATTATTCAACCATAAAAAGGGAACAATACTGATGCACGCTGTTACTTGGATGAGAAAGAAGCCAGGCACAAAATGTCACATATTGTATGATTGTAACATGCAATCCTTTTATGTAGTATATCAAAATAGGCAAATCCAGAGAGACAGAAAGGGGATTAATGATTAACTGAGGTTGGGATGAAGGGAATGGGAAATGCTTATTTAATGGACGTGAAGTATTTTTCCCAGGGGTGTGGTAAAAGAGTTTTGAAACTGGAGTGAGTTGAACATTGTGAATATTGTGAGTACACTAAATGCCACTTAATTAAATAATGTTAAATGGTTAATCGTTTGGATTTCCCTGGCAGTCCAATGGTTAAGATTCCATCTTCCTAATGTAGGGGACACGAGTTTGATCCCTGACAGGAACTAAAATCCCACATGCCACAAGGTATGGTCAAAATAAATAAATAAATAAAATTAAAATAGATGGTTAATTGTGTGTTAAATGAATTTAATCTCATTAAAAAATAGCTATCATGAGATGCACAGAGGAGCCTGGCAGGTTACAGTCCATGGGATTGCAAGAGTCGGATATGACTTAGCAACTAAACAACAACAACATTTCTAAGGAAATGATAGTTCTAAATTATGTTTTTATTATATGTATATCTGTATGTCTAGCTTTCCTGCCTAAAGAAATATAACATGTTTTCAGAAAATAATGGTAAAATTTGGTCTTCTGAAAGAGATTATGTGAGTTGAAAGAACTCTGCCCCTTTGCAAGGCTGGTAATTCATACACATAATTGTTAGTCTTCAGATATGAATCGTGAGCCGCTGACAGGGTGATTGTCCATTTTTCAGAGGATGGGTGGAAACCTGGCAAAGAACCATGGTCCTTTCATCTCTAATAGTGCTTGAATTCTGGCTGTAGTTACATCTTACTCCCAGATATGAGGATTTGTTGGTGTAGTCATTGTCTCATACCTTAATGTCTCCCCTGACCCTTACCAAGAATATGAAGCTTTTTGGTTGTGCTAAATCAGTATCATTCATCTTATTTATCTGTGTGGTGTTTTGAAAGCTTTGCTTTTTCAAGTCATTACCTATGTCTGATAAATGCTGTTAGGAATATTTTTAGCAACCATTTAGTGTACCAAGCATTGTGCTAAGTACATACAATGTATCATTTAGAATCACTTTGTGAGTTTCTTACTTATATAAATTAAGGATTTTTTGTTTTTGTTTTTGGCTGCAAGTAACACAAAATCTATTACACAACAGGGTAAACCATAAAGACATTGATTTTTAACAAGAAATTTGGAGACAAGTGGAGCAAGGTTGATTCAGCATATCAGTGTTGTCCTCAGGGACTTAGGCTCTTCCAGTTGGTCCTTCTCCTCTGCCATCTGTTGTGTGTCTTGATGTTTCCCCTTGTGTTCAAGATATGGTTGCCACAACATCAAATAGCACATCTCAGCAACAGCATCAGGATCAGGAAGCAAGGCAGGCAAAAGCAGATGGGCTTTCTCTTCACATGTCTCTCTTATCAGAGAAGAAAATCTTTCTCAGAAGCTTCTGGCTGATTTCCCTTTTGATCTTATAGGCAAGAATTAAGTCACATGCTTTCCTGTAGACCCTATAAACCAATCACTGACAAGAACAGATGGCTTAGACCAGTGTGATAAATCTTCGAAGTTAGGCAACATGGAATCGAACAAGACCAAAATTTTCTGTTGTCGTCATTAGCAAGGACGAGGTAAATGGTTGTCAGTAGGCAACCAGGGTTGGCCTTTATATTCTTCCCCCCCCCTTTTTTTTTTTTAACAAATGAGGAAACCGTCTCAGATTAAATAAGTAAGGTAAAACCATAGTTGACAAAACCTGGATTCAAACCAGATTTGTCTGCCTCCAAAACAGTTTGCCATCACATTATTTGCTTTAGCCTGGAACTTGCTATGAGAACAGAGCTGCTCTAGATCGTATCACAAGGGATTTATTACTGAAAGTGTCGGGAAAACTGCTTTCTAACAGTGACTAATCCCTAATGAAGTCTCAAAGCCAGGAGTCTGGACAATGGCAGTCCATGGATAACGAAATATGATTAGATCTAAATTCTGCTACCATGGCCGGAAAAAGAGAAACCAGGTGAGAAAAACACACACAGAAACAACTTAAAAGAAAGCAAATGTTTGTAAACCATTTTTACAGTCATCCTCAGTCTTTTCATTCTGTACTTTTCCCCCATTGACTTTCCAGAAATGGCTGATTTTCTTTCGAATGCTGCATGTTGGGAAAATTTGCAAAGGATTCATCAGATGAACAGATTTCAAAGTGCCACTACCAATTTTTTTTCCTTAAGAAATACACCAAGCACCTAATTTGCTGCTAATAAATTCTCTGTAAGTAGCATTATAATTAAGCAGACACAAAACCATTTTCTGTTTCCAAGAATACAGCTGGGCTGGCACTGAATTGGTGATAGCGCATGGGCACCGAGCCAGAGGGTTCCATTGCATCTCAACTACCATGTACCTTCTTTGTGCAGCAGCCGATCTGGCTCTCCGCCCCTCCCCCCATCCTCTGACTCACAGGCCATTGCCCATTCACCCGGTGTCTGTCACTGAACTCGTTCATCGGGCACCTTTGCTGAGACTTGACATTGGCTGTCCTGCTTTCACACTCTAGTCTCAAACCATGGCAGGAAGCCAAAGTGATACATATACCTTTCTCAGCGGTGTCCCCACCACCCCAGCCTACTAGACTCAACCCTTGGAAATGGAAGCATGATGGTCTGCGGCAAAACTAGGGATGGGGAGAGAGGCAGTGGAGGGCAGGAGTGGCAGGGAAGGGCTGAGCGGTCAGACCAGGTTTTCCAAACCTGGCTTCACCACTGCCTTTTCATGGTTTTGACAAGTTAGCTTACCTCCACAGTTACCTCATAAAGAAAACGGGAACCGCAGCACCTACCCTGAAGACTGATTGTGAGAGTTAGCAGTAATTCATGTAAAACACCTGATGTAAAACAAAAGCTCAATGTATGATGGCACTTCTTATTACCAGCTCCTTAGTAAAGAGTTGAAGGCTGTTAGGAAAGATTTACCCTGTGGTGTGCTGGATTGTTGTTCTTGGTTATGTATAGGATTTATTTGCTTTAATTTTTAATGCATCATGAAGTGCATAACACTTTGTGGGAAATACAGCATGTAGGGAGATGAAAAGCAAGCAGCCTGGGGGTGTTGTGTATATAGAAGCCAACAGTTGAAACCCCATCCCTCCTTGGCTCCTAGGCAAACAGTTTCTTTCACAAGTGTGTTTTTGGTATGCAGATCACTCTATGCAGATTTCTGTGTGCAAAATACAACATAGAAAAACGGTCCTCTTGCCAAGGAAGATAGGAGACACTGGCTGCTGTCAAATGAATTAGCCGCAAATTTTAGATTTCTTTTCCTACTGCTCTTTCTAACAATGTATGGGGTGAGCATATTTTTGGCACGTTAAACCGAACTATTTTGGCTTTAGATTGTGTGTTCTTGAGATAAAGTGTGCTTATTGAAGCCTGTAACTACTTTTTGAAGGCATAATAATGTTTAGTGGTATTTAATTTAGCATTTCACAACAGTGAGCCACCTCCGGGTAGTAAAAATACTTGTTCTGAAGTCACAGATGGCTTCTGTCTGAGGTTAGTCTGCTAGTCCCCATGTACTTCCTAGTTTTCTGTGAAGATTTGTGCTTATTAACAGATTTAAGTTTATATTTGGAAGATGCTTTCTCCCTAATTAATGTATGTCTTAGTAAGTGAAAGGAATACATTTAACCTTAAAATCATCTTTTTCTTTGGGTGTGCATGGGAAGCCAGCACTTCATTCACAATGCCACATTTTAGCATCCACGCAGAATAATAATATGTTTCTTTCATGGCGTTTTTCTCCATTTTCAAAGTCTTTTCCTTTGGGACCCTCTTGTGAGCTAATGGAAGGAGGTGAAGCAAAGCCTTTGCTTTGCCCGAGGTCACTGGTAACAGACACCCCAGGGCTGGGTGCTTTGTTTTTCCTGATCGTGCCCAAGGAGAACAGCAGTTGCAGGTCAGTGGCCCCACTGGGCTTCCCTCTCTCGTCTTCTTTCCTTTCCCTACCCTCTAATCATTTTTTGCTTGTTCTGAGTGTTTCAAACTTGCCAGATGAGATGTTCATTAATTTTATAAAATCAAAGCTTAAATTAAAGGCATTTTTTTCAAAGCAAAGTACCTCATCAGACAGAGAATGACAAGCGTAGCTTACTACTTATTCCATCACAAATGGCTGGAAAGGAGGAAGGAGATAATTTCTTCACTCTTCATTTACTCATTCACACATTCAAGCATGCCTGCCTTCGTTCATTCAGCATCGCATCTGGAGCATGTCAGGCATTGCCTGAGGCGCAGGAACACAAAGGTGAAAATGGTCCCAACCACTGAGTTCACTGTCTGCCATGGAAGACAAGATGTGTAAACAAACTACATTGGCATCGATTCCCCTACAGAATTGTGTACAAAGTACAAAGATGGCACAAACGTCACACACACTTGTGAGGAAACACATTTTGGAGGAGTGTACATCTAAGCAAGACTTTGAAGTATAAATAGGTATTCTTCAGGTGAGTAGGGGTGTAGAGAAGCTAGAGAACCTGAGGTAGAGGGACTAGTAAGTATGAAGCACAGAGGCCTGAACCAGCAAAACATGGGCAAGTTTTTCATTAGAGACATTCCTTTGGCTTAAGAACAGAGAAGGGGAGAGGTAAGGAACCTTCTCAGCATCTCCTGTATCTGTTTCCCCTTTTTAGTCCCACTCCACTACCCTCGCAAGGCCACTTTATGGTTTGTGGAGATTATTGCCGGAGCCTGAAACTGGTCTCATTGCCTTCAGCCTCCTCCCCCAGGCACAGAGCAGAGTACTTCAGAGGCCTTGCAGAATGCATCCCACCCACAACGGTTCTAGTGGGCAGAACATAAAGCCCAAGCGCCTTATCCCCGAGGATCTGAGGCTGTTATGGCGCGTCCCTCCTGTCCCCTGACAGGGATGGCTCCCAGGCCACTGCCCGCCCCTCTCACTGTCCCTCAGGCCCCAGGCTCCAAGCTGGGCCTGCCTGCCTCCACCTCCCTTCCTTTGCCCATGTCAGTCCCACTGACCAGGCTGTCCATCCCTCACTGACCTTCACTTCAGTCCTTCAAGGGTTAGCTCAGGGACCCTTGATCTGGCTGGGATGGGCTCCATCCTCTCTCTGCCAATATTGTGTCAGGTACTAAATACGTTTTGGAGTCCCAAAATGTGAGTTCCAATCCTGGCTATGGCTTTAGACAAGTTTCTGAGACTCAGTTTCCCCAAGTGTAAAAGGTGACAGTTTACTTTGTACAGTAAAGTAATTTAGGGTTAACAAAGGATGTCGGTCCTCAAACATTAAAGCTGTTGTTATTGTTATGATTTAACCTCTTTGTGAAATTCAAACAATGGGAACTACCTTTCTAATTTGCCATGAGGTTCATATAAACTGATGAGTATGAAAGTTCTGAAATTCATCAACTGAAAAGCCCTTCGGTTCAGTTCAGTTCAGTCGCTCAGTCGTGTCTGACTCTGGAATCGCAGCATGCCAGGCCCCCCTGTCTATCACCAACTCCCGGAGTTCACTCAGACTCGCGTCCATTGAGTCAGTGATGCCATCCAGCCATCTCATCCTCTGTCATCCCCTTCTCCTCCTGCCCGCAATCCCTCCCAGCATCAGAGTCTTTTCCAATGAGTCAACTCTTCGCATGAGGTGGCCAAAGTACGGAGTTTCAGATTTAGCATCATTCCTTCCAAAGAAATCCCAGGGCTGATCTCCTTCAGAATGGACTGGTTGGATCTCCTTGCAGTCCAAGGGACTCTCAAGAGTCTTCTCCAACACCACAGTTCAAAAACATCAATTCTTCAGTGCTCAGCCTTCTTCACAGTCCAACTCTCACATCCATACATGACTACTGGAAAAACCATAGCCTTGACTAGACGGACCTTAGTCGGCAAAGTAATGTCTCTGCTTTTGAATATGCTATCTAGGTTGGTCGTAACTTTTCTTCCAAGGAGTAAGTGTCTTTTGATTTCATGGCTGCAGTCACCATCTGCAGTGATTTTGGAGCCCCCAAAATAACTATTTTATCTCCTGTCTGTAAATTTGTATCTAATATTTGTATCTCTATTTACAAACTCATTTATTTTATCATTCATTCATTCATCCATTTACTAAATTCCTAATTTTGGTACATTATAAGGAAATGACAACCCACTCCATTATTCTGGCCTGGAGAATTTCAGGGACAGAGGAGCCTGGTGGGCTACAGTCCATGGAGTCACAAAGAATTGGACACGACTGAGCAAATAACAAGCTCATCATGGAGGATATAAAGATGAATTTGAAATGTTCCCAAAGAGCACAGAGAATCAGACAGGAAGGAAGGAAGTCACATCTAAAAGCAGGTGGGGAACTCCAGGACCAGTATGAATATGGAACCTGGGAAGGCTAAGAGCTTAGGGATGATCCAGAAGAGCAGTCCTAAGCGTGGGTCTGGATGGATGTGATGAGGTGGGAAAGGTGTAGCAGGTTGAGGGAACTAGCTTAACCTGGGCCAGGAGCATGAGAATCCACAGGGTGTCGGGGAACTGCCATGAAGGCAGAGATGGCTTTCAGTCACCCCTTATTCCCCCCACAGTCCTTGCAGCAGGCAGGGCACGGTGCTAGGCAGTGAGTCTGAGGGCAGATCGTGATGAGAGGTCCCAAAGTGCAGCGAGAAGAGTCGCCCCGGCCACCGGTAACCTATCATGCCCGTGTGTCCCCCAGAACTCTCCCTCACGGCACTGAGGGTGGAGGTGCTGTGCTTTTGCCGAGGATGTTCTACAACATCCATCGTGTAGTAAGATGAGTCAGGAGGAAATAAAGTTTGTGTTACAGAATTTCACTTTGAGTCAATTTTGTTGAAATCCATACAGTTACAAACTGAGGGACAGTCTGCCCTTTAAAGTCTGTGGGACAAGGGTGACACCATGGAGGTGTTAAACAATTTTGTGATAAAAAAAAAAAAGGGGCTATAGAGCACAGACAATGAACTGTCAGAGGTTGAAGATTAATGACCTTCTCCCCCGACATATGTGGAGAAATAGATGCTTAGAGCAGAAATATGCAGGTTCCAGAAAGGCCTGGTACTATGTTACCACCACCCTCTGAAATAAGGTTTGAAAATAAACACTTGAAATTCTGCCCAGATTGTTGTAATCTTATTAATCTAACAAAGAGACTCAGTAACAGCCTCAACCAGGGGGCTGGTGTTTACCATGTAATTTGCAACAAACTGATAAACACATCCTTGCCCCACTTGCAGAAAATTCTCATGTTCCCTGCAAAGAAGCAGTTGGCAGAAAAATAGTAAAGGATTAGAGACCAAAAAGCCACGGTTCAGGTCCTAAGTAAATGTCTGCTCCTCTTCCCTAACCTCCGACCTCCTGGCCCCATGCCATTTCCAAGTTCAGAGGTACAGTGTGTGGTTCCTGCCTGTCTTGCCCTCCTAAGCTTTCTGCCCTGATGCTCCGGACCCTTCCGAGCAGTCTGGCAAGATCTCCCTCTGCAGGATTTCTGCCCTGGGGTCTTGCTGGGCGACTGTGAGGCCGTCCTGGGTTCTTTGGTGGATTTGAGGGCTGTCTCTCCCCAGTCTGAGACGATGGCAGAGGGCAGTGCTCCTTCCCCCAGTCTCTAGGGACAGTAGTATTTGACAACACAGGTAACCATGGCTCCTCACAGAGTTCTAGGTTGCAAACCACAGGATGACCTCTGGCTAACTCAGCAGAAAGGCATTTACTGGAAGAACAGTAGGCAGGAGCTAGGCAGGCTAGGCAGGCGGGGTCATGCCAACTTGTTCAGTCACTAAGAATCAGTGTGTGATTCTTTGCCACTCCATGAGCCAGAGCAGCATGCCAGGCTCCTCTGTCTTCCACTATCTCCTGGAGTTTGCTCAAATGCATGTCCCTTGAATCGCTGATGCTGCCTAACCATCTCATCTTCTGCCACCCCCTTCTTCTTTTACCTTCAATCTTTCCCAGCAACAGAGTCTTTTTCGGTGAATCGGCACTTTGCATCAGGTGGCCAAAGTATTGGAGCTTCAGCGTCAGTCCTTCAGTGAATATTCAGGGTTGATTTTCTTTAGGACAAACTCTGGCTGCCCCATCACATGATTCAGCTAATCCTTCCTCACGGCCACCAGCTCTGCAATTCGTCTCTAAGCATAGTCCAAACCTTTGTCTTTTTCCCTCAGGACTAAAATCCCAGGAAAGGACATAAATTTGACTGCCCCCAGGCCCACATTTCACCTTCTACATGCAGGATAAGGCCTGCCTCCCACCAGGACCCACACAAAAGGAAGATATTTAATTGTTGGGTAGCCAAACAATGAAAAAATACACTCACTCCTCTGATTAATAATAGCTAACACTTTTTGACCATGGTGTCAGGCCCTTTAGATGAAGGAACTCACTGAGTCCTCATGACAGGCCCTAATCGTGGGGTTTGGAAAGAAGTCAGTCACTGTCTACAGAGGCCCTGGGAAAGCTATGTGTAAACTTCACCTAAGATGAACCTCTCTCATATTGGCTGGCTCACCCAGGTTACTCCTCTAACCTCCTCTCATTCTGGTGTTTGCTTTGCCTCCAGGCTCACTTGCTCCCTTGTCCAGCTTGTCTATCCAGGCTCCCACCCTCATCTGTTTATGTAAGACTCCTCTCTTATTTAACCATGGTTCAAAAGAGTATGTGGCCCATGCTGGAAGTGCACTAGGACATCGAATATGCCAGGATGAATTCTACGTGATGAATCCTCCACGGTATTTTAAAAATGGTTTGTCCTTATAAGGGTCTGTTCCATGATCCGAATCACTGAGTAAATAAACATATAAACTTTTATAAGTCTAATCCTCCTAATTTTTTTTAAATGTGTCTTATCAGTGAGTGATTGTAACTTGTATAGCAATAGAACTTGACATTTAGGGATTTCGATTATTTTTTTAAATTGGCACCCTTGGAATTTTGATCAATATTTCCTATATTAAGGAATGAGAGCCAGAGGCCTGTCACTGTGGTAATTGCAGCCTTTATTGAAAGATTGACATTCTCTTTGTGATGTTCTCTATGTTATTGGAGAAGGAAATGGCAACCCACTCCAGTGTTCTTGCCTTGAGAATCCCAAGGACGGGGGAGCCAGGTGGGCTGCCATCTATGGGGTTGCACAGAGTCAGACATGATTGAAGCGACTTAGCAGCAGCTATGTTACAAACAAAGCCTCATTTTCAGTCTTAAAATACCCTGATATTTTAGTCGTTTATTTCTCTCGTTTCTTACCTCCCTTTAGATTACCAGGGTAATCTAAAAGATTTTAGGTTAGATTACCTCCACTTGCACTGTTGGGAAAGGGTTTTTTCTTTGGAGGTACTTTCAGTGACATCCACACCCCCAAGCACGCGTGTGTACACACACACAGCATGAGAGAATTCTTTGTGTTTCACGCCATGGCTGAACTCTAAACACAACTACATTTAGATTCTGAATCCACCCGGCAAGAATGTGTGTGTCAGTTTGTCTTCTGTAGAGCCCACATCCCACAGTGATTTCTCAGCAAGACATCATAATTATCCATAATTGTAGTGGGCACCGCAGTCAGGTAGAGCCTGAACATTAAAGTCATCCTTCTAAAAGCAAAATACCATGGGGCACAGCACACCATGTCTTTGCAGGCCTGAGTGTGGCTAGAAGATAGGACCAGCTCTGCCAACTCCACTCTGAATAAAGTTTCTCAAATGACAATGGGCCAATGCCTTAGAAAGAAATTTGTTTTGAATAAAAATTACTTAGGATTTAAGACTCCAGGAGTGACACAGAAAAGAAGGGAAAGGCCTCAAGACGCCTCTCCCTAAATCGGAATGACTGAATTTGTTTCCTCCAGCTTGATCCTTTCCTGAAGGCGGCGAACTAGGTGGCAGGCAGTCACCCTGGAACAACTCATCAATCTCCTGCCACAAAAATGAGTCAAGGTTGCAGTCAGACCCTCATGGCACTTCCCCTCGGCAGAGCACCTGCCAGGCTGCGTTAGGAGTGAGCGATGCCCGCACAGATGGAGGTCTGTGCATGGGGCCCAGGGCTGTGGTAGGAGAGGAGGAGCCCCCCCCCCACAGCACATGCTGCTCCCTCCCAGACCCATTGGCTCCCACGCCCTCCAGCTGGTCTGTCACATGCAGTTGGCAGCAGCAGAGCGGCCGGCAGACCGCTGAGACGCTGCCACCATGGAGCTGCTGTGGGGTCGTGTACTGTGAGGAGGTGACAGTCTCTCAGCAGCTGCAAGCCTGCCCTGCTGGTTGATTACAGGACTCGCCTCTCCCAAGGGTCTAAACCCCATAAAAGCTGTCTCCCTGAAACCTCTCTGATGTCGCTCTCCACATTACAAGTTTCTTGGGAGTACCTACCTGGCCGGTCAGGGTGAATTAAACATCTCATGAGTCCTCAGAAACTTCTATGGCCCAATGGCAGCTATCCTTTTTTCTGCCTGGACAGACTGAAGGTCCCTGAACCTCCTTGTGGGCAGATGGAACTTCTTCTGGGCAGACAGGCCTGGGGTCAGACAGTCATGCCTTCCAATTCCAGCACAGTCACCTGGGCAAGTTCCCCAATCCACTCAAGCCTTGATTTCCTTATAGGAAAAGCGGGGGTCAAGGAGGACTTCCCTGGTGGTCCTGTGGTTGGGAGTCTGCCTTCCAGTGCAGGGGACGTGGTTTTCATCCCTGGTCAGGCAACTAAGATCCCACATCCAGCAGGGCAACTAAGCATGCACGCCACAGCTACTGCCGAGTGTCACAGCTAGAGAGAAAAGCCGCATGCCACAATGGAGAATCTCACATGCTGCAGCTGGGACCTAGTGCAGCCAAATAAATATTTATTTTTTAAAGGGGATAATAGTATTCACCTGCAGAGGTAGCTTTGTAGCTAAGTGCACATGTACAGCACCTAGCATGTCGCCTGGCACCCTCCAGGGCTCCTGTTTACTGGACTTGTTTATTGCCAAGATCTTTTAAAAGCTGGCCTGTGTGGCATTTAAGAGACTCTTGAGATCAGAATCAGTGATGGCCATCAGGGAGAGAGGCCTTCCCTGACTACCGAGCGCACGGGGAGTTCTCCTTTCCCTGAGCTCTCCAACAGTGCTTAGACTCCCAGCCAGGCCCTGGCATGTGGCCCTAACCTCCATCGTGGGTATGCTTAGCTTGCCCTGTGAGAGAGCTTGCAATCTTCCCTATGACCGCTTCTCTTAAATTCCCTCTCCTTTGTGTGTGCTCTTGTCATAGGTGGCATTAATGACTTCAGAGAGCCAGAAGGGACCTCAGGGATCTCCTGGGTCACGGGCAGGGTAACGAGTGCAGTGGCAGAGTGGTGGGTGTGCACTCTGGTCCAGCGTTCCCCGCGTCCTGCACACGGCCCTGGGCACGCATGTCCTGAAGCATGTGGTTGCCCAGGAAACGCTTGCTTGGATGTGCTCTCCTGCTGATCCAGCAGCACAGCCAGCCTCTCGCAGGAAGGAAGAGGGACAGCAAATGTGCTAGAAGCCGCTGCTTTGGGGTCTAGTCCCTGTTGCCTGTGGGGCCCCCCAGCACTGAACATGGGTCCTCCCGGCACCAACAGTTACTGTCTGGAGAAGTGAATGGTACAAGCATCTACGGCTTCCTTCAGGTCCTGTAAAAGTCATGGTCTGTGCTTGTGTCCTGGCCCCATACCCCGTTTCCTCATCAGGCCCGGATTCCAGCCACACACTGATGCTCCGCACACCCTCCTGGCGAACCAGACCAGAGGACTGTCCAAGGGTCTCCCTTCTCCATGCTTACCTGGGTGGCTGAGTGCTACTGCTTTTTAGCACTTCTGGACATTCAGAACTGTCATTCTACCCATCCCGCTGAACCTCTGGTTCAACCCCTCACTCCTCTCCCGATCTTTCTGTCCACTCCCCTGTCCCCTGGCTCCAGGTCTCCCTGGGAAATCTCAACCTCTGTGTTCCCAGGCTAAACTGCTGGCACCACCAACCACCCTCTTGTACTGGGTTGAGAGCTCGGAGTCCTCTTGAGTCCCCTCTCCCTTCCCACAGGCTGCCCATTCTCTCTTCTGAATAGGTCTTGATGGGCTACCTCCTCTATCTCTCTGGTTCAGGTCATGGTCACCTGAGGTCTGGGTTTTCACATTAGCCTCCCTGGTACCCTGGCCCCAGGCTCACCCCCTCTTCTAGTTCTCCTTCTCCAGTGAATGGGTTATCTGTGCAAGTCAGACCTCCTTACCCAATCGTGATCTTCAGGGCTTCTCCAGCCCCCTGGGTGGAATCTACCCCTGTCTTTGGCAATAAATCATGACCCTCTGGGATCTGATCTCTGCCAACCACTCTAGCCTAGGTCCTCCTTCTCTACCCTTCTGACTTCTGGAGTTCCTCCCTCTGCAGGTTCCCTGACTGGCAAGTCCACCTCCCCTCTCAGCCCCCTTCTTCAAATGACTGACTGACTCCTTGCCATCCTTCCAGGTCCAGCTCCTGCACTGCCATCTCTGGGGAGGCAACTCTCAACCGCTAGGGTTAAGGTTATAGCCCTGAATTGTCCTTGTGTCTAGTCTGGATCCTCAGGCACTATTATTGTCTGTGTAGAGGTGTCTCCCACATAGCTGGAGTACTCTTGCAAGGCAGGGTCCCCTGAGCCTGACAGATTGGCAGTCAGTGGCTAAGTTGTAATGGAGCTCAGGCTACAGTGTGAATACCCAGTACCCATGCCTCTGCCCTGGACAGACAGAATGACATACCCTGCTCAGGTGGATGGGCTCTATCTCCAACTTCATCTTTTACTCCTCTTCAACTCTGGTGACAAGAGCAGGGTTACAGGGTCAGATAGGTTAGCTTCAAATACTGGCTCAATGGTGTACTAGTTTTGGGACTTTGGACGCTTGAAGTTTCTGAGCCTTAGTTATCTCTTGTGTAAAATGGGAGTGATGATGCATGCCCTGTAAGATTCTGATAACAATTAAATGCTGGATTGCAAGGGCCTGCACCTAGTAGACACTTCAAAGTGAGAGAAATTATCCCAGTAGGCTTTCTGGTAAACATTTTAAAATTAAATGCAATAGGACTGAATCTGGCAAGATATATTATTCTATTAGCTACAGAAACAAACCAGGATTGATAAAGTGAGCACTGGGATAGGAACAAAAAGATCCCAATATTACCTCTGTCACCAAACCGATGTCCTCTTTGGCTCAAAAAGGGGGAAGGAGAATTAATTAAAGTGGTAACTACATTCATTCCCAGATCACAGATTATCTGATCCTAACTCTTTGATTTGACAGTCTCCTGAACTGCCATGTGTAACATGAGGCTCTACTGAGGTTTTTAAGGGGAAATGCATTTGAAACAATTCTATTGAAGGGCAAAAGACCCTCATTGGAAGGCCAAGACAAGAGGCAAGTCTTTACCTGCAAATATTTCCCATCCACCTGACAAGGTGACTTTCCTTCTGAGGGGCTCAGAGAAAATGGCCATTTGTGAATCCTAACAAAGCTCAGCATTCCAGCCATCCCTGTGAAGGGCTGGCAGAAGCTGATGTCTGCAAAATACAGCCTTCGAGATGAAATTTGCGGGGAAATAAAGCCTTAAGACATTACAGTGTTTTCAAATATCATTATTACTGCTCTATAAATATCCCACACCCACAGTGTATCAGGTGCCACGTGGGAAATATTGGATTCACTTGGAGGTTTTCTTAAAAGACACATAACAGTACCATATGCCAGTCATCTTGATTAATATTTATGTACATGCTGCAGAAGCAAAGATTAGCTGTGTCAATATGTATAGAAAACCCTCACAAAAGAGAGTCTGTGTGATGTGTATTATCTGCACTTATGATCAAAGGCATTTGCTAATTTTTTCACTTCTCTAAAAGCTATTTCACCCATAAACTACAGAAAGGTTGGAGGAGTGAGGAATTATTACAGTAATAATCAGGGGGAAAATATTAGAGATCCCTGGGATCTCCTACTGGGAGTAGTTCAGAGCCTCTGTAGCTAAAAAGAGCAGTTCCAGAGCTGTGAACAGCAATTAACCCTTTCACTTGCTTTTAACTAATAGGATTCAAACATACTTCATTCCTTTTCAATTGTCCTCACTAGCATACCAAAGGGAAAATTGCTTCCAGAAAAAAATGCTTTTGCATGAGAGACATGCAAGAGAAAAAACTGTTCTCACTAATATGATTCCAAGTGCAAATTTGCACACAAGCCCTATGCAAATAACCAGTACACTGTTTCAGTAGATGGGTGCGCAGATGCGAGCTACGTCATTTCAGTCGTGTTCAACTCTTAGTGCTCCCATGAAGTGTAGCCTGCCAGGCTCTGTCTGCCTGTGGGATTCTCCAGGCAAGAATACTAGAGTGGGTTGCCATGCCCTCCTCCAGAGGATCTTCCTGATCCAGGGATCAAACCCACGTCTCTTACATCTCCTGCTTTGGTAGGCGGGTTCTTCACCACTACTGTCACCTGGGAAGCCCAGTAGATGGGTATATGGACCAAGTTATATCCCCTCCTAAATTTATGTGTTGAAGCCCTAACCCCACAAAATGATGGTATTTGGAGATGGGGCCTTCGGGAGGCACTTAGGTTTAGATGAAGTTACGAAAATGGAGCCCCTTATGAAGGGATTAGTACCTTCATAACGAGAGACACCAGTGAGCTTTCTTCCTCTCTCTGCTTTGTGAGGACACAATGAGAAAGCCACTGTCTATCACCCAGGAAGAGAGACCTCTCTAGAAACTGACCAACCTGGCACCATGATCTCAAACTCACAGCCTCGAGAACTGTGAGAAAATGAGAGGCATCTGTGACTGAAGCCACTCAATCTCCGGTTTTCTATTATGGCAGCCCAAGTAGACCAATACAGTGTGGTTTTACCATCTGAGCTTTCATCTTAGACAGTGATGAGATCAAAATTCAGAGTTACATTAAGCAAAGAGCCACTTTCAACGGCTGTGTAGAAAGTGACGTTATTGTCTTTGATAGGCTGGGGGTTGGGGGCGGTGGTGCTGGTGGTGGGTATTGCCAGCTCCCTATTTTCTTGATAGAGCTGGTTGTTATGGACTGAAAGGACGTGTGACTATCTGCTGGGGACTCAATCGTGAGCTAAAAATATGAAATTGTCCAATTATTTGGAGAATAGAGCAGTACTAAACAGCCTAATGCCAGCAAACAGTTTAAAATTGGGAAGCAATATTGTGGACTCCTGGCAAGTGGAGGGCAGGGAGAGGAAACAGCTTAGTTTGGTATGAACTGCATTTTTTTTTACTGCACAGTTTTATTTTTAATTGCAAAGTATCTGGTTGAGCAGTTATTACTGACATTTATTTTTATAATAAAAGCTCTTTGTTAAATCATGGTTTATTAACAGTGATGTGGATTTTGCTGTAATAAATAAGATGCTGAAGGGCTTCTAAATTTGGGGGAAAAAAACTATAGCCCACCCCAAATCTTAATATGACTGTTAGGCAGAAAAAAACAATGACCGAATTAAATTGTCTGAGAACTCACAAGGTACTTGTGCTGAGCATGCTGAGATCTTGGTTGGCTTCAGGAGCCTGGTGTTCCAACCAGTGCAACACCAAATAGCTGTGTGGCCTGGGACAAGCAAATAAAACAAAACAGAAGGAAGGTAAACCTTTCTGCTCTGATGTTCTTAGAAGGGCTGTCCATGCAACAGCAGACAGCTCTAAATGATGAATCCCCAGATCTGGCAGAAAATGAAGGGTTAGGACAGAACTGAAAAGTCAAAACCATTTACCCAGGTGTGGAGGCCATGGGAGAAAGGGCCCAGGCTGAGGCACTGCAGGGAGCCTGGCATAGAGGTACGCCCCACTCGGGCTGGTCACTTGGGCGCCAGGTGAGGACTCTGTGCTCCTGGAAGGGCTGGGCAGGTCCAGGTGGAGCCCAAGGCAGAGCTCAGCCCCCTCCCATCCCCACCTGAGCCGCTCACGGCAGCAGCCAGGAAAAGCTCCAGCTGCCCTCCCCACAGTGGGGCTGGTGAATGCTGGAGTTTGGGGGTGTATCCATTTGCTAAGC
>SJXQ01012905.1:0-23374 GCA_006408695.1 Aepyceros melampus
CTGGCAAGTTGTTTAGCTCAGACTAATACTAAAATCAGTCTTCATGATGAGTGCCCAACTGTTTATTAACAAAGAAAAGTGACTCAAAATTAAATACTAACTGATATTTAACATAGCTATAGATAATACATAGCTGTAGATAATACAGTTATGTTAAAATGCGAAAAAAATAAAATAAAATAAAATGCGTGAGAAACTACTGACCCTACATTCTCTCATCTAAAATATCCCCCAAAGTGTCCACATTCTTACACTATACCCACTCTCCTGGTCCCCTGATGCATTACAGCTGTCTGAGTACCCTCCAACTCCTCCCAAGCTCACTGGAAAACCACAACATTCAAGACCATCAAGAATTTTCAAAGGTCAGTGACTCCTCCATGTCTGTGATGTCAGTTCCAAGGAATCCAGACAAGGAGAAAGAGAAAGGACAGAAACCCTTAGAATTTCACACAATTGTTGACTAGGTGGGTGGAAGAGATGAAAGATTATCTTGGCAGATTGTTTTTAGTTAATATGTGCCCTTCCAAGTGAAAAAAATACAAAGTATTATTTTCTTAGGGAAAAAAAGAAAGATTTGACTAAATTCCATACTAAAAAGACCTATGTACCACTAAATGTTATAGTGTTAGTCACTCAGTCAAGTCTGACTGTTTGCAACTCCATGGACTATAAATTACCAGGCTCCTCTGTCCATGGGATTCTCCAGGTAAGAACAATGGAGTGGGTAGTCCCTTCCTTCTCCAGGGGATCTTCCCAACCCAGGGACCAAGCCTACATCCCTTATGTTTCCTGCACAGGCAGGCGGTTCTTTGCCCTCTGAGCCACTAGAGAAGCCTGATGTATCACTAAATGTTATAATCCACAGTAAAAAGTGGTAGGACCAGGATTTTTATAAGTCCAGGGAGGAAGACTGAGGAAACATGGGCAGTCTGCCACGTGCAAGTCCACCCTCACTGCCTCAACTACTTTCACCTCCACCTGGAGAGACAGAATAGGCTCTGGATTCAGACAGATCTAGGCTCGAATCCCTTATCTACTACTAACAGCTGTGCAATCATGGGTAAGCAATATGACTGTTTAGCGCCTCTGTTCCTTCATGTATAAACTGGGGGAATTATCTACACTTCAGACTTCCAGTTAGGATTAAATAACGTAAGATATAAAAAGCTTTTAGGACAGTGCCTAGTGTTCAGTAAGTCCTCAAAACATGTCAGTTGCCTTCTTTGCACCTAACCCCCTCCCACAAGCTCTGCCTCACTCCGCTGGTGTCCAACACAGCCTTTGTCTCTCCTTCAAAAGCTCCCTTTACTCCTGCAAACAAACCCTCCAGTGCACAATCATTTCTTGGCACAGTCTTAACACATACACACAGTACCTGTTCTATCACTCCCATTCCAGTGTCTTTCAAGTCCTCCAGAAAATGTCATAGATTCCCTTAGTTGTATCTTCTCCCAGATAGTCCCTCAAAAAAAGAGCAAAAACAAAAAAGTCTGTCCTCTCCTAGAGGTACATACCTAGCTCACTGTGTGTGTGCTCGGCCTCTCAATGGTGTTTGACTCTTTCAAACCCCATGGACTGCAGGCTGCCAGGCTCCTCTGTCCATGAAATTTTCCAGGCAAGAATTCTAGAGTGGGTTGCCATTTCCTCCTCCAACCTAAGGATCAAACCCATGTCTATTGCGTCTCCTGCGTTGGCAGAAGAATTAAATAATTCATTTATCCCCACATCTCCAGGAACAGCAATGTCCCACACATTTACCAAAATTCTCATGCCTTAATCTACCAACTCTACCTCCCCACCCTTAACCCTTACCACCCTAATCATTCCAGATGTCTATTTTCTCCCCCAAAAACAAACTTAAAAGGAAAAAACTGAACCCAATCATATAATTTACCACTCCCAAAACAATTTATCAGTATACTATAGGCTACTGTGGAAACACACCAGTAAAGATTCAAGAATTGGACCTCTGGCTTTATCATTACCACTGGTATGTGTCAGAATAAGATTTACCTTTTTCTTCCCCCCTCCAAAAGTTTCTAGTTTTTTTTTTTCAATCAGGTTACAAACAGCAAAATGAATTCCTAAAGGACAAATCCCATCAACAGCCAAATGCTAATATACAAATGAGGGAGAAGCTCACAGAGAACTCCTTATGAACTGGCATTTGTCTATTCAGTGCTACTAATAAAAGGCTCCCTGGGTTATAGTTATTTGGGAAATTTAATAATTTGGAAGGCTTGTACAATGGAAGTGACCTTTGGAAAAATAAGGGCAGAGAGAGTCACAAAGAAAGTCTGTTATTATATTTTTGGCACAACGAGAGTAACGTGAATAGAAACAGAAACCACGTTATGTTTACTTTCTTAGATCCAGACCAGTATGCCTATTTGCCCACACAGTGGTTTTTTTTTTTTTTCCTTTCAGCTAGGGTCAAGGGTAGTCCAGGTTCAACTCCCAATAAGTTCAACTTTTAGAAGAATAACCTGTAAAACAAACAAACAAAGTTCTACGAGCCCCCTTAAAGAGAAAAATAAATATTACGAAAGCACACAGGCTAGTTTAATAACAAAACACACCATCTCTCTAGAATCAACCCTCAAATATTCAGTAGTTGACAACCTTCTCTCCCCTTATTGATTCCTAACTAATAGCCATTTCACTGTCAATTACAGAACTTCCATTTAAGGGAAGAAATAGCAGAAGGGAAAAAAAAATTACAATGACTATCCCATCTGTAATTAGTTGCCCATAGGAAATTCATTCACTTCGTATATTCTGATAAATTAACTTCCTTCACCATATGATTACTAATTTTTATAAAAGCCTCAAACAACTGGAAAAAGAAATTTGTCTATTTTAAATTATATAATTCAGTTCAAAGAAAGATACTTTTATCACTATTATTTTTTTTAATTCTTCAAATGCAGTTCCACAGTACCACCTTTCCTGGCTATATCTCAACCTCATTTGAACTCCCATAGGTACAGTGTGTGAAACGCTCACTGGCACTTGCTGATACTATATACCACCTTGTCATATTAGTTGGCCTTCCTAACATTTATCTCACCAATCTGACTATCAGTCACTCATTCAAAATTTACCAAGCTGGGTCCACCACAGGCTGAGGATACAAAGGGTGAAGCCACAGTGCTACCTTCAAAGGACTCCAGTCTGGTGTGAGAAATCTAAACACGTTTCCAGTGCAACTAGTGTCTGGATGGGTTAGGGAAGTTTCTCAAACTGAGGCTTTAGGATGGGTAAGAGCTCATGAGACTGAAAGACAAGATGCATTCTAGGTAGGACTACGATCCTTGAGGTTGGCACCTTTATTTTGTACTTTAAAAAATTCTAAACAGGCCTAATAAACTGCCTGGACATAGCAGATGCCTAACAAATATTTGTGGTTCTAAATTATTCATGCTAGTACATGTGTGTGGATAATTGAGAGCTAATCTATACCTAAAAAAATACCTAAAATAGTCTTCTGAATTATTAAATGTCACCATTCAACAGGTAGATGTGTATAATCAAAGTCTATAGGAATAAATGTATTTGTACAGCTGTTTGTTCACTAAGAATAGCTTCTCTTTTGCTGTAATTTGTTTGTTTTAAAAGCACTTTGACAAATATGGCCTCATTTAATAAAAATTTTAAAAATTAAATACCCATTGAGGCTTTTATCCCCTATTTTCTGATGGAAAACACACACACACACAGAGAAGCTTACAAAGCTTAAGTGATACCCAGATAGCAAGGAGCTTGGACCTACGTATTCTGAATTTGAATACAACACAGGGTTCATATCAGTTCTCCAGAGATTTACAGCACAGTCAAATCAGTCTAGCCATGCAAAGTCCACAGGTTGGAGAGCTCTTGAATATTTTGCTGTTAACTACTATCCACATTCACCCACCCTGTCTACTAGCCACCATAGCCAAGCCTGCCAACACATACATATTCCTATTTCCAGGTTACAGGTAAGAAGCAGAAACTCCAACCCAGGGTATCTTGAGCATTATTTGGGTCCCTTTCATTTGCATTCAAGTGTGTGCTAAGTCGCTTCAGCTGTGTTTGATTCTTTGTGACCCCATGGACTGTAGCTGGCCAGGCTCCTCTGTCCATGAGATTTTCCAGGGACGAATACTGGAGTGGGTTGCTATTTCCTTCTCCAGGGGATCTTCCCAACCCAGGGATCAAACCCGCAGCTCTTATGTCTCCTGCATTGGCTTGTGGGTTCTTGACCACTAGCGCCTCCTAGGTTGTACCTTTTGTGGTAATAACTGCTCTTTTAAAAGCAAGCAAGCCTCTTATATTTATGCACATAAAATCAATTATGAGCATATAACACAATCTGACAAGTCTAGTCGACCTGGGAATATGGTTATACACTTCTATTTTTACACAATCAACATTTCACATTCAGATCTTATGTGGAACAGGCTGGTGGTAAGGGACCAAAAGTCAGTCTATTTTCTTTATTTGGCCCTTTAAAATTATGGACTTTAGAACCAGGATATCAGAGATCATTTCATTCCATACCCTCAAGTGACAGATGAGAACACTGAGAACCAGCTGAGTGAGATTTAGTGACTTGCCCAAAGCTAACCAGTGAGAAAACAGTGTGTAGAACATAAGTTGGTTAACTCCCATTCCAGATATCTTCACTTGACTTCACATATACTGATAATTTTCAATTCTCCATGTAATCCACTTTGTGGATTTATCTATGAAAATTCCATCTTCTCCTGCCACCCAGCTAAATCTCTTACTTCTACAGAGGTATATCAAAGAAAAAAATGTGTACCTGGGAAATTTAGTTACTTAAACAAACCATATTAAAAAAAGGAAGTCATCCATCTATAAAGAAAATCACAAATCAAATTAAATCATCATTTTTGTTTTGCTCAACAACACTAAAAATATAAATTGGATTTGAGATACTGTATTCTTCTAGGCTTATATCCCTTAGGTCTGAAGTTTTATAAAATTATGTGTGACATACAGAGAGATTTTTCTTTTTCTTTTCTATTGATAGTATGACGCTATGCTTCTCATACATTATTAAGATATCATAGCAATAACTAAACTTTGAATAGAATAAAACACAAAAATCAAGAGAGAAAGCACAAACCTTTAACATATTACTTCTCCTTGTCCAAAAATGTAAAATGCCTGCAAATATCAAAGCAAAAACTTTCCTTGCATTCACATTTATTTTTGAGAAAGCTACACTGCTTCATCCTCTTAGAAAGGGCCATGATCAGCACAGTAGCACCGAGAGTCACACAGTTCTCCCCTAATGAAAACCTTAACCTCCTGACTCAGCCATTCAGTAAGCACTTATTAAGGACCCACTCAATGCCAGGCAGTCTGCTGAGTAAAGAGGACACAACATGCATCAACTGAAAGTGAAAGTCGCTCAGTCGTGTCCGACTCTTTGTGACCCCATGGACTGTACAGTCCATGGAATTCTCCAGGCCAGAATACTGGAGTGGGTACTCTTTCCCTTCTCAAGGAGATCTTCCCAACCCAGGGATCGAACCCAGGTCTCCCACATTGCAGATGGATTCTTTATCAGCTGAGCCACAAGGGAAGCCCAGGAATACAGGAGTGGGTAGCCTATCCCTTCTCCAGTGGATCTTCCCAGCCCAGGAATCGAGCCAGGATCTCCTGCACTGCAGGCAGATTCTTTACCAACTGAGGTATGAGACAGTATCCCTGCTTTCTAGATGTTCATCTAATGGGCTGGTTCCACAGAAAACACCAGATGGGTATCAGCTAAATTCCTTTATTGGACAAAGATTTACCAAGGGACAGGGACAACAGACAGAAAAAAAAGAATGTAGCACCGAGAGTCACACAGTTCTCCCCTAATGAAAACCTTAACCTCCTGACTCAGCCATTCAGTAAGCACTTATTAAGGACCCACTCAATGCCAGGCAGTCTGCTGAGTAAAGAGGACACAACATGCATCAACTGAAAGTGAAAGTCGCTCAGTCGTGTCCGACTCTTTGTGACCCCATGGACTGTACAGTCCATGGATTCTCCAGGCCAGAATACTGGAGTGGGTACTCTTTCCCTTCTCAAGGAGATCTTCCCAACCCAGGGATCGAACCCAGGTCTCCCACATTGCAGATGGATTCTTTATCAGCTGAGCCACAAGGGAAGCCCAGGAATACAGGAGTGGGTAGCCTATCCCTTCTCCAGTGGATCTTCCCAGCCCAGGAATCGAGCCAGGATCTCCTGCACTGCAGGCAGATTCTTTACCAACTGAGGTATGAGACAGTATCCCTGCTTTCTAGATGTTCATCTAATGGGCTGGTTCCACAGAAAACACCAGATGGGTATCAGCTAAATTCCTTTATTGGACAAAGATTTACCAAGGGACAGGGACAACAGACAGAAAAAAAAGAAAAGGAAATTTTGAAAAGTAAGTAGTCTTTTCAAAATTTACTGAATAACTTATTTTGGATTATAAAAATCACATGTTCTTCTCCAAAAATAAGAGTCATCAAAAGTTGACTGCAAAAACTTTTGATGATAACAGCTAACCAAATATTTTGGTCAATGACACTGTTTCCTCAATCTTCCTACACTGGAAGGCCAGGCAGATACTACCCTGGACTGACCAATATAATTTTGTTATTTATTATAAGGCCCATAATGTAGGAATGTGGTTGATCTTACCAACAAACTGGGATGAACTGTTTCCTGTGTAGACAGATGCTTCCAGTAAAATGTACTATAAGCCTCTAACAGATAATAAATCCTGCTTAATTTTGTTGTCACTACAGAGGACAGCAAAGTAGTATAAAGCTACCCTTCACAATGACATAGCACCAGGCCAAATTTTCAGGGTGACAAGTCTCTACTTTGCCTTCTCCTTTCCGCAAAAAGTACAAAAGGTATCAATTAGTACACAAATCATGTGGCAAATATCCCATTGTCCTCTGAGTTTTTCTCCTTGAAATTAATCACGGAAACTAACCCCTGTAAGAATGAATCCTATTTGTTACTAATCCATAATATTAGCACTGGCAGTGGTGGAGATAACCACCGCTAGTTTGCAGTTCACAATACATTTTTCAAATATATTGTCTTATTTACTGAAAAAAATGAAGAGAGGATAAAAGGAAACATCACAGGCAAGTATCTCAAAGATCAAAAAAATCAAACCCAGTTTAACTGGAATTAAAAAGCAAGCACCAAAGAGTCAAGAAGTTATTTCTATCAAAAAAGCAAAGGGCTGACTCTAGCAAAGTAAAATCACAAATTCCCCATTAAACGCTAGGCCTAACAGATTCAATTTATAAATGTTAAGATCACAGTCTCAGTAAGAATCTGCTATTATAAATCTGTCCCAAATGCTTTACCCACAGTTAAAAGCTCAACAAATATTCTTCAAAAGAAGGAATACTTAATGATGAAGAAGCTGCTCTAGAAAGACAAACTGACAAACTCTGTATTCAAGTATCTTTTAAAGATTTAACTAACATTTACTGTGCACCAATCAAGTACCAAGCACTAGGCTAGACACACCCATATAAATCACCTCATTAACCTCATGAGCCATGCTCAGAAATTCCTGGAGTCAAAATGCTAAATTGATTGGATCCCCAATACTAGTTTTAACACTTACAACCTTGATCCCACCTGATTAGTTCTTAGAATTCAGTTCCTACTGGAATTCAGCACATCACTCTCACAGATTTAAGCATCTTTTAATGCTTTCTACTATGTAATGCCCATGAAAAACAACCCTGTGCCTATTTTTAAGCTGCTAACTCCAGAACACTGCTCATTCCAAATATGGCACATAGTAATAATGGCCTTAATCTAACAAGTACTTTCTTGGATCACACTTGCTAAAGAATAAACCCAAAATGCCAACAAAACTGAATTTCACCTGGGCAGAAGACATTGAATTTCAATAGTCTTCCCAATCTCGAGACTATTTTCTAGTCCTCTGAAAACAGAAAGTCTTCTCTGTTTGAATGAGCTGTGGAAAGCAAGTCTGACCCAAGAGTCACACACTCATCAGAAAGAACCAAGGGAAAAAGAAAAAAAAAAAAAAATTCCAACTGGATGACCACATTACAATGTTAACAACATATTACTCATCATTGTGCTACAAGAAAGAACTTGCAAATGGGCAATGAAGTCAAAGAAACAACTCTCCCAGTCCTCAAAGCACAAACACATCCAAATGCCAAAGCAGGTCAGGCTGTCCAGTTTATACCCAGGTATGAGTGAGTTCAGGCTGAGCGCCGAAGAATTGATGCATTTGAACTGTGGTGTTGAAGAAGACTCTTGAGAGTCCCTTGGACTGCAAGGAGATCCAACCAGTCCATTCTGAAGGAGATCAGCCCTGGGATTTCTTTGGAAGGAATGATGCTAAAGCTGAAACTCCAGTACTTTGGCCACCTCATGCGAAGATTTCACTCATTGGAAAAGACTCTGATGCTGGGAGGGATTGGGGGCAGAAGGAGAAGGGGATGACAGAGGATGAGATGGCTGGATGGCATCACTGACTCGATGGACCTGAGTTTGAGTGAACTCCGGGAGATGGTGATGGACAGGGAGGCCTGGCGTGCTGCGATTCAATGGGGTCACAAAGAGTCGGACACAACTGAGCGACTGAACTGAACTGAACTGATGAGTGGGTTCAGACAGAGTAGGGAGAAGAGGGGGTAAGAGAGGAAAATAATTGTGCAGCTGTGCTTGCCAGCCCCAAGGCATATTTCTTTCTTGGACTCATCAAGAACCCTTTAAAAAAGAAATACTGGGGGAACTCACCTATTTTTACAACTTGATATGTGCAATTACAGAGAACATGTAGTATATGTAAATAGCAGCATATTATAAAAACTGTTGCAGACATTCCCTTTGGAATCCATCAGATCTATATTTAAATCCTAGCTCTGCCACTTTCTTGCTATGGCACCTTGCACAAGCTATTTAACTTCTCTATGCCTGAGCAGGAACCTTATCTGATATTCACTGTGATATCCCTCAGCACCTTAAACTGTGCCAAAATATCCTGGTGAATTAATATTAACGTAGTAATAAATACTCTGGATGAATTATCTGCAAGCAAGTATAAGAATTCTAACCTATGGAGTTGTTATTAGTAATAAATGAGGTGATTATATAAAGCCCTTAGTATAACTCAGCCTAGGGTCTTCACTATTAAATAGTAAAGTTTTCTCCCCTTTATTCCCTAGCCAGGGCAAAAGTTATAAAAGAAGGGCTTCCTTTTTTTTTTAACAAAAGAGTGAGTGAGTGAAGTCGCTCAGTCGTGTCCGACTCTTTGCGACCCCGTGGACTGTAGCCTACCAGGCTCCTCCGTCCATAGGATTCTCCAGGCAGGAATACTGGAATGGGTTGCCATTTCCTTCGCCAGGGGATCTTCCCCACCCAGGGATCGAACCCGGGTCTCCCGCATTGCAGGCAGACGTTTTAACCTCTCAGCCACCAGGGAAACAAAAGAAGGGCTCAGTAATCTGCCTGCCAATGTAGAATACAAGACAGATCCCGATCCGGGAAAATCCCACGTACTGTGGAGCAACCAAGCCCATGCACCCCAACTACTGAGCCTGTGCTCTAGAGCCTGGGAGCCACAACTACCGAAGCCTGCATGCCCTAGAGCCCGTGCTTGGCAACAAGAGAAGCCACCGTATTGAGAAGCCTGCGCACCGCAGCTCAAGAGTAGACCCTGCCCTCCGCAACCAGAGGAAAGCAGCAACAAAGACCAGCACAGCCTAAATAATAAATAATTAAAATGACATGCCCCCAAAAAATTATACAAGAAGAGTCATGGCAAGGATTAAGATAGGATAAGAACTGTAGAAGCCAAACATTGGAATACAGTGGCTAGTAGGGACTTAGCATAAAATCTAGAAATATTTAATCTTGGCTAATGAAATTATATAACAGTGCCCAGTCTCTTACAGCAGATATATAATAAGTGTTAGCTGATCCAGAAAATGCTATTTTGAGTCTGCAGGTATCTGTTACCACATCTGGCAAATGCCTGGTAGAAGGGGAAAGAAAAGGAAAGGAAACAAAGGTGTAAGAAAGAGTCATACCTTAAATATACCTGACTACATATTTAAAAACAAAATATAAGGATTTTTCACAAGGCCATTTGATCCTCTAAAAACATACCATTAGCAAAAAATACCATATTGATCCATACAACTTAAAGCCCTTTTTAGGTAATAAGATCTCTGTAAGGAAACTGTTCATAACTGCTGACAGAGTAAATAAGCCTGAAAGATTCAGGTCCAAAACTCTCCTCCTCCCTTTACTCCAAAAAGACTGAGGTGGCCTTTGAGATTACTTCATCTGTAGTTTATAAGCAAAGCAACCTACCTACAAGCAGGGAAAAGGACTATTTTATCTTCAAAAATTGGGGGTCAGAGAGTATATGCAATTAAGTCCAAAAGCTAAAGGAAATTTTTTTCCTTGACTGTGAGGAAGTGAAACTCAGAAGATAGTTCTAAGAAACCCAGGTCATTGTAACACTGTGAGCCTGAGAGAACTATACACATTAGAGCCTAAATACAAGGAAAACCTATGCAGAACTGAAACGGCTTGTGGTTAAACCTCATCATACTGTGGTCTTCAACTTCCCATTTCACTTCCAGGCTCTGTGTTTTTAACCACTTGACCCACCTCCTCGTAAGCTGTATATAATAGAAATAGCACTGGACAACAGTCAAAAGCATGGGCTTTACACCAAGTTCCATTACTTACGAGGCATGCAAACCAGTCACTTAAACTCTGTACTCAGTATGATCTGAACGTTGGGCTAGACTCAGTGCTTTTTTCCACAAAGGCATTCCTTTGGAGAATAAATATATTAGAAACCGCACAAACCCAGCTCCCCTACTGCTATAACTCAGGTTAAAAACACGTTCATTGTTCTTATCTATCCCTTTCCTATAAAAGCAGTTACCAAATGCTGTTTAGTCTTCTTCAAATCACCTGAATCTCTCCCCTTTCTCCATTCCCATCATCCCTGTAAAGACTCCTTTCCCAGAATTTAACAGTCTTCTAACTGCTCTCTCTCTTTCCATTTCACACCACATGGCTGAAACAATTTTCTGAAAATACTAATTTACATATATAATTCCCTGCTCAAAGATTTTCATTGTAAAGATAAACTGAAATCCTCTACATGGGATTTAAGGTCCTCTCTTATTCATCTAACTCTCCAACTTTATTAATCTCATTGCTCTCCTAGATGAAACACTGCGTCTACTTGTTCTGCCCCAAGACAGGCTCAGCTCCCTGTTCTCATTCCTTGAATGTTCCCCTCTCCACTTATTCAGTCTTCTCTTCTCCGAGGCCTAGATTATCCTAAGAGTACAAATGTTCCCTATCCACTCTCTCTAAACTTCTGTATAACTATATATCTCTATCCCTTTACCCCAGAAAGACTAACGCAGCCTTTGAGGCTACTTCACCTACAGTTTGTAACCAAAGCAACCTACCTACAAGCAGGGGGAAGGACTATTTTATCTTCAAAACTAGGGGTCGGAGAGTATATGTAATGTCATGGATATTGACACTTAATACCCATGACTTTGTATTACTAGTTATCTTTTTATGCAAACATTCAGCCTTCATAACTGATTATTAAGTTCTTGATGATTTTAATCTTTCTATACCTGAGGCCTAACTTTTCAGAGGGCAAATATCCAACAAAATGTATGTTGGTGAGGGTAACTACCTTGAACAAGTCATTTAAATATTCTGGGCCTCATTTTCCTCACCCAGAAAATGATGACAATATGTAAATTCCTTTTCCATTGTAAAATACTATGTGAGCTTATACACAATACTACACAGTCTGTTTTTCTTTTTTCTAAAAATGTGTGTCTCTGTGTATCCTATTTTAACCCAGAATATAAATTCCCAAGGAGCCAATTCTCCTAATACTTGTTTAGTTTATTTAGTAGGTAACATAACCTTGGCATCTCCTTAGAGCATCCTGTCCAAATTCCAGTACACAACACGTGTTCAGTAAAAAGGAATTTATCATCTCAGCTAGGAAGCAAACATCAAGGGAAGTCTGCACAGATGACTTTTTTCAATCTTAATTTCCATAATGAACTAGAATACTACAAAAAATTACAAAGATGTGTGACAGAAGGAACTCAACATTAAATGAGAGGTGACCTTGTATCAAATAGCTAGGAATTTACTTTAGGCAGCCAAAGAAGTTAGGATGCAGCAAATCTTAAGCCTAACTCTCAAATTCTATTTTCAGAATTTTGAGGAGTCTGGGAAGTCTTTATCCCAGGTCAGTAAACAGGGATGAAGTATTCCTCATATCAGATAATCTTGCCCCTAGTACTAAGGGAAATTTTCAGAAAATGAAGAGTCTAAACACTCAGTCAGGTGAGCTCCAAGTTCAATGATGAAAGCAAATACTCACAAAGGAACTCAAAAGAGCAGGAAAGTTTTTTAAAAGAAATGAAGCATACTATCTAAAATATTTTTGTTAGCATTATTATATGTTCCCATTATCTTGCCTCAGTTCCTCACATGGGACTATCTTCATGTAAATATCAAGACTTAGTTCTAAAGCCTCAGATGAATTCTTTTCCTTTGAAGTCAGTTATTAATGATTCAAAAGGCGCTAGTAGACCACCTCATTTAAAATGACCTGACTTTTCAAAGAATGATTTTAGAACACAAAGATGATACTTTCAAAGCTGGTGTGGCCTCCTCAATATACCTTTGGTATAGTTAAGGTACAAGGTTTATAAAGAATTCTAAGCCAGGTTTGGAATGACCGGAGGAAACAGAACTTCTTTAAATCTGTATGCACATCCCTTTTCCCCTATTTCTGTTCCTCAGTCCTAATCTATGGTATCTGTTAACTCCCGCTATCTACACTGTTTCTTTGCTCTTTCCCCTGACATCTGCATTCCTCTTTCCTTTTAACCTAAGAACTGTTGGGGGAACCACAGGTAGGAATCTGGTGCCAGGAGTTAGGGCTCTTACACTCTTCCCTGTTAAGTCTCCAGATAAAGTCAATGGTGACAAGAAATTTTCTCTTCCCTGGTTTTCCCTATCACCCCAGATCTCCCTTATCAAGACTGGAGAAGAGACATGAGAGGGTGGCAGGAAATGATAGTGGGGGAGTCATTTACTTAAAGGTTGTAAGCTCATTAAAATCAACCAATCAATTACATGTATTACAGCTACTGACAGCAAGAATTTTCATCTCAGGCTCATTTTCCTGAGATGAGGTTGTATGCCCTAAAACCCTCACACACTCCCCCACAACGTTCCCCAATATACTAAATGTCTGCTGAGAAATAAGAACGTTTTATCAAAAATTGGAGCTAAAGATAACTACAAAAAGAAAATCTGTTGCAAAGTTCAGAAGTGCATTTTAGAATTATAAATAGAGATGGAATTACTCACTTTAAAAAGGTCTGTGATAATGTTCCCCAGAACCCCAACAGGAAATCAAGATCTGACCTATTAAGTTTAACCACAGTTTAAGCAATGACCATTAAATACAAGCTTAAACAATTACCATTTAACACAATAACCATTAAACATAACAAACTAAACATAAGTTTAAAGAATGACCATTGGTGATATAAGACTTATTTTATCTATAAAATTGCAATTTCATTATAGTTCAACTTAACATTTAATTTCTTCCTGGCAGGGGAGAGAAAGGCTTTGGTGAGGCCTAAACAATGTTATGTTGGCACTACACATTCCAGAATTAAAAGCTTAAGAATATTTTGCTGAGATACAATCTGGTCTCATTGATAAAAATGGTGCTGTTAAAAGTATATTACATATACACACAAATGTGTACATTTATTAGGCCTTCTTTTTTAGAGGCCAAAGAATTCTTGTTTCTCAGCAGTATTTATTAAGTGAACAGATAGGCTGCTTCTTCTCACCACCAATGTAAATCTCCAGCGAAGGTGTCAAGGCCTTGACGAAAATAGCAGAATTTGATAGCTAGTGAAATGAGTCTGGCCACAGAAGTACACTGCCTCAAATGCCATCAGGATCAATTCCCAGGAGTTTCCTCATTGGGATGATATCACCAATCAATTTTCATTTCATTTCTCAGGAATGTTTGCTCTCATCTCCTACAGGAAGTCAGTCTTGAATGCACTCAACATCTATGTACATTTTTATATAATTTACAGTGCTGACTGTTTCTTTATAAGCTTATTTTTCATAAAGGCCACACTATATTGCTCATAATTACACAGCTCACCAACTCAGAGGACTGTTTTTATTGTTTTATTCATTTATTAACCATTTAGTCACTAATAGTGACTAAATGCCTAATATGTTTATGTTACTGTGGCAAGTGCCATGAGGGATACAAAGATAAAAGAAACTACTTATCTGCTTTCAAGGAGCTCACAGTATAAAAGAGGCAAGCCAAGGGCATCAACTAAAATAGAAAAATACACAACTATGACCAGATCAGCATCAATAAAATGATAGGCAGCTTCAGAAATAGGAAAGATCACAGCTTGCAGGAGGAGGAAAATATCAGGAAAGTTTTCATGGAAGACAGAGTTTAAACTGGGACTTTGATGGTAGGACTATTTCACAAGAAAAGTGGGGAGGGCAGTGGAGGAAATAGGCTTAAAGATCAGGTGAGTAAATGAACTAGATCTACATGTAAATAATTCTGAAAAACAGCACTGAGAGACAGGGTTGCAAAAAATACCTGCAGTATGATTCTGATTTTTACTTATGATTTCAAAATAAAACTATATGTTGCTTGTGCCTTTAAAGTATAAAACATAAAATGCAATGATACATACCAGTTTAGGCCAGTATTCATTTCTCAGGAAAGAGGACGGGGATAAGGATGCAGAGTAGGATTTTGGCTATATCTAATACTTAACAGTTTATATCTTAAAGACAGTAAGAAATCTAAAATAAACCTGCAAAATGTTAATATCCACTACATCTGGGTTGTGGGCTCAAAATTATGTTAGGGGTTTTTCCCCTGAACTTTCCAAAATATTTAAAATATCTTATTATTCAAAATGTTCAAATTAAGAAAGGGCCCAGAAACTGGAAGAATAGGGGAGTCATTAACACAAGAGTAATCAGGAGCTGGTTTAGTCTCCCCTAAACTTCAAGAGAACACTTGACAAGCTCCAGTTTAGACTGAAGAGGATCCTTCATCTCCCTCACCCAGTGTGCACAAAAAGCACTGAGAGCAAAGTTGGGGGGGGGGGCAGTGGGCGGAGGCTGACAAATATGGACAAGAAAAAGTATTTATTGCCATCCTAGATCAGATAACTGAAGGGAGTGAGAACCACCTTCCCACGTAACTTAAATGCCTGCGTAACCAAGTCATCTCCCCTAAAACAAAGCAAAGGAAACTTCCAGTTACATAGGAATTCAGATAAAGACTCACTATGTGTAGCTATTCTGTACCTCCTCTCTCTCCAACCCTCCCCCAGACACTCACAAACAAAAACAAAATGTACCCTTGCCCACTTGAGAAAGAATTAAGAATTGGCAGCTCTGCTAAAGTGGACAGTATCCAATCCAAGGCCTTTCTCTAGAGAAGATGTTGACAGAACCCAGAGGAAGGAGTAAGGAACTCATAAATCAGTTTTGATGAAGGCTTGTCAATGGAAGATATCATCCTTCCACATCCCCCTCATGTTCCAGCTTTCCCCGAGGGAACCTAAGGACCTCTAAGATGTCCTCTATCCTATTCTGTTCTTCTCCAGCAAAAAAAGACTTAAAACACAAAATCCAAATTCTTATATTGCACTTTAAACCCAAACAATTTACCTTCACAAAAACCCAATGACATTAAAAACATGGGGAAGAAAGAAGTAGAATCCAAGAATAATGACAAATGTTTTTTTTAAATATATACTTTTTGCTGGTACCCAATTTATCATAACATTTCTTTTACCAAAGTTTCATTGATACAGCTTAAAACTAAGTTTAAAATAAAACTAGAAGGGAACTTAGCAGGAGAGATAAATACATCTGCACACACAATAAAACAAATATCTTGACATCCCTCCACATCTGAATCACTTGAATCACTGAAGAATTCTAACATCCTAGTCACTCCACTCCAGGGTTTCCAACTGCCCCAGGCCAAAGCCCCAAATCCCCATGGCACTCTTAGGGCAGATATTCCCAGTCAGACCCGGGAAAATACCACTGCTCACTCTCGACTAGAATAAAGGACGATGGAATGAAATGACAGAAGTCCTTCTGTCTTCAAGCACAATGCAGCGTGGCAGAATGGAACAAACACTGCAACAGGACTTGTGAGGGAATTAGAGAGGTGAACTAATATTTATTAATCACCCACTACATTACGGCCATGAATACTGAATTTCAGACTAAGCCATCACTTCACTACTTCTGTGATCCGGAGTAAATCTCAGGTATTCCATCTGAAAATCAGTGAGGGAGACTAAGAAAGGGGAACAGTCCCTCTTGTTCTCTGATTCTATTTTTCTAAAAACATGATCACTCAACAAAAAATGTATTAGTAAGTTATTTCAAAAGACTTTTGCTCTGTTCCTTTCCAATCTACTCTCTCTGTACCACTGACAAAATAATCTTTCTAGAACATGAAACTTCATCACCCTATGTTTAAAAACCCTTAAATGGCTTATCATTTCATGCAGCACAAAACTGTCCATGATCAGCCTTACCTACTTCTCCAGCCTCATCCCTGACCTCCAACCCTGTCCTCCAACCATAATATTAATAACTACTTAAAAGTTACCTGAAGAAGTCTGGCTGTTTCGTTCCTTTAAGCATTTATTCATGCTGTTTTCTCGGCCTCGAGTGTACTTCTCTCTCTAATCTGTAGGGTACATCCTTAACTCATCTTTCAAGATTCAGCTCAAATATCATCTCCTCTGGGAAGCCCTTTCCAACCTCTGAACGTCCAAGGCAGAACTGCCCCCTACATACCTTTATCACAACATCAATCACACTTCACTTCATCTACATATTGACACATCTGTCTCCCACTAGACCCAAAAACTCCCTATAGGCAGGGACCTTGTCTGACTTATCTGTTTCCTCAGTGCCTAAGACAGTGCTTACAAGATAAGTCACATTCAAAGGATTGATGGAGTAGGGAAGACAGGAATGGAAAAGATGAAAGGAGAAGAAAAAACTCGATTAAGATGGCCTGAAGAAAGAGAATAGTAGTGCTTATCAGTATCACTATCTGTGGCCTTCTGCTCTTTCCCTAAACTCTAGTCTTCAGAGAGGTTATTCATTTTCTTGGCTACAGCTATCACAGCAATGTTAATGAACTCCAAACCCATACTTTCAAGCATTATTTACCCCCACCTCTCCACCAACTAAGGCTCATCTCTAACAACTGGAACAGCTTTCATTTGGACATTTCATTGCCAAAAATGTTTCCAATTGAGCTCATCATATTTCTGTGAGAAATGAGGAGACCTTCCCAACTTCTTTACTCCAGTCAATGTCTCAGAAACCCAGGCTTAAAACACCATAGTCACATTTGATCAATCACTCTCCTTCATCTTCCACGTTCAGTCCTCACTGATTTCAATTTTCCCTTCACAATCTTTTTTTCACTCTTTCCCCTCCACAATCCTAGCTCAGGTCTCATCACCTCATACACACCAGGTGCTCACTTCCCTTCCCTCCAAGCCAAATCTATTTCCTGTTATCATCATTTTATGATCCTATAAAAAATTCTCAGTGGTTAGCTGTTTTCCATCATTTAAAATCTAAACTTATAAGCCTGACTTTTAAGACCCTCTATAAACACAGCTCCAAACCAACCTAACCATCTTTGTTTTATGACTATTCACTGCAACTCAGGTCAGTCTCATTACCGCCCCAAGAACACCCCAAGTACATTCCTGTTTCCAAGTTTTTGCTTGATCTCTCCAAGCTCCAAAATGAAATGATTTTTTTGTTATTTGCTTCATCTTCATTTCCTGCACCTAATAAAATTTTCTAAAGATCCGGAGTAAACTACAATTCCTCTGTGATATCACTCATAATTACCTGAGTATTCTTCTCCTCAAATACTTACGGTTTGAGATCTGTATTATGTAATTGATAATATGCTTTCATATTTTAAAATTTTCTCTGGCATAAAGAGGCTCAGTAGGTATTCACCTCTTCCTATTCCCCTTACTCCAAACTGGACTGTAAATTCCTCAAGGGCAAAAAAATGTATTTTTTCTGATTCTTCATACCACCTAATAGAACTAAATTCACAGCAAGTCACAAAAAATAATAGTTTAGTGGTCTCTCCTATGCAAAACTATTTCTTATAGTCTAAGGTATAAGACATAATTCTAAAAAACACAGTTACAAATAATCCTGAACTAAACTGCATAAATGAAAATGCCTGATTTTTCCACCTCTGAATTTTAGCTCAGAAATACAATCTCCTGACTTCAGTGGTAAATAATAATCCTGTGCCCATGACATCATAAGCACATAGTTTGGTAATGATTATGAGAAGGCTGGGGTAGGCAAGGATGAAGGAAAACAAGTCAAATGAAAAAACAAGGATGGAAGAACAGCTGTGTGATTTCTTTTCTTTGGTTTACTTCTTAAGCACGGATACGTCGCCTTCCTTTTTCTCTTTTTTTCTTAAATTGGCCATATTTTCAACAAGTTTACTTCAGGAGGAAAAATCTAATAGATCTTCAAAGGAGCTAATACCTGCAGAGCCTTTAGAAAGCTCAAAACCTTTCAAAAGGCCAGCTTAATCTTCAACAATGCAGTATGATGCAACAGGACTCCTCCAGATATTGTGAGTAAAGACTTATTCAGAATGCAACATAGGCATCTTCTACCAATCACTCAGGAATAAAGCAGACAGCTGAGAGGCCACATTGGACCCACACAGGTTTTGAAAAGAAATCGGTCTTCATTAACAGACTCAGTGTAGCCCAGTCTTAATTCTCCTCATATGGACTGTTCATTTTATGGATTTCTGAGGCAAAATTTTTAATTCAAAACTGATGGTTCTTGTCCATCAGTATATTTTCCTATCAGGTAATTCAGGTTTAGAAATAGAAATGCAAATTCATCCCATCAGTATGATCCTCAAACACTAAAATAAGTATGATTTTTAAAACAAGAAATTTCTTAAGCTCTGAATTACCTAAACTAGTGCTCCCTACAATAGCAGAGATAACTGAAAGTCAAGCGCACTTGAAACACAACACTGTCCTTAACGTAAGCTGAAGAGAATCCAACCGTAGTCACACGACTGCCTCACAGGCTGGTACAATGTGAGACAGTAACAAGCAGGGTTCAAAATAGTGAGTAAGGTGTGTGAATACAAAGACTTCTACCAGGAATCTTACATCTCCTGGCTGATCTCTTTAGGCTTGGATATTCCAGAAAAGAAGGAGAGTCACAATATATTAGTGCTTGACGCCTTGTCCCTGAGTTCCTGGACCAGGGGGCTCACTAAATCCATCCTTTGTTCAAGGACCTACAATGACTCTATTGACCCTTTCATCAACACCCAACAGAGTCTGGCCTCTGAGTCCCCTCCACCCTCTCGCCTGCTCTACCCATGACTTGAGCAACCCACATTTTCTCTAGTCATTCTTATTTATTCTCCCCACAAACACAACTAGTCATTCATACCGTAACTGCACACTGCACATTCTATACTTTCTGCCCAGAAGATCTATTTCCTTTTACTCCCAACACAAAATAACTATTTCACTTACTTGCTCACATATATTATATAAATAAAGATGGAGAAGTAAATTGTCCAAGGTCACAGTAGAACCATGATTTGAACCAAGATCCACCTAACTCCATACCCCACACATCATTATGACTCTAATCCATAACCACCCAAGTCCATTTCAAGTTTTCCTGATTCAAATCTTCTCTAATTTACCTCATTTGCACTTTACTTAAAATTTTCTAGTCCTCACGTATCCCATTTGTAGCACGTTAAACGTGGTTTTGTTTACATGCTTTTTCCTAAATGTTAAATCTTATAATAATAGTCTGCCTTCTCATTTATATACTGCCTTCCCCAACATCACCCTTCTCCCAAGGTCAAGAACACCTATTTATTACATCTTTCTTATCTCCCCAAAGCCTGTCATTGGAGCTTGGAGACTATCTTATCCATAGGAGTATTCAATCATTATTCAGTAAGCATTTATTACTTTAAAAAAATCAACTTCCTTCTTCTATCATACTCAAAAATCAATTTCAGGCATTCATGAAAAAACTGTTTGCATCTACATTCTAGTTACACCATCTATATTCTAGTTACACAGATTTTAATTATCTCACTTATCAGGGGCTGCTGAGTGGATTCCAGGCTGCCATTCCACAGCTCCTAAGCTTGCATGGGAAAGATACTACTGAAGTCACACTTCAAAGCATTGTTTCAGGATTTTTTCCCTGACGGGATGAATGTCTGGGTTAAGGAGAAAAAGTGCTCCCTTACAATGTCCTCTTCCAGCATACTTAGCATGCTTGAGACATTCAGGAGCTCTAAAACTTTAACAAGTGGCCCCATAACAATCTGAAAACTTATTTTAATACTGAGTTATTCCATCATAATTCACTTAGTAATGTATACTGAAACTCAAAATTCCAAACAAAGCCTTCTGAGAACTGAAAATAATGATGGGCTATTGGGTTGCCCTACACTTATTATAGGATTTTATTCACCACTTCAATCCCCACCCCTAACCCCAACCCTGGGAATAATACAGGTAGTTCAACTAGGGCAAGTTGCTTACAGATATGAGCTGAATGTGCCAGATATCATCACTAATAATGTCACCAATTAACTCACAAATTAAAACAATTATTGATAGTCAACAGACTCTGGAACAGTGCGTGTAGTTTTGAAAAACTAGATATTCTCTCCAAATTAAATCATCTTCAATAGGAGCCCCAAAGAAAGAGATTAAGGGGAAAAAGCATCAGGAAAATTTCCAAGTTACTGGCAACATAACTACATCAAAGTCCAACCAATAATTAACATCCATTATTGGTCAGCCTGCCTTATACAAGTCAGTATACAGACCTTTCTCTGGCAAAGGTTTACTTTTTTTTCACAAGGAAGTCTTTGGCATTAAATGAAAGGGATAAGTCAAAGTAGGCAACAACAGCAACAAAAATGACAGTAGTTTGGAAACTATTTTCCTTCTTTCTTTCCTGCTTCAGCGCATACTGTCCAAAGTGGGTATCTGTTCAATTCTAAATTATTCATTCATGTTAATGGATGATTATCGGTAGAAAGGGCTGATAATCCAAAATGGAAAAAATCGAAAAATAGTCTATTCCAGCTCTTTTCAGTACGTTTAACTTCTCAATTACTCCTAGCATGACCTAATATGTGTATTCATTTGTAATCTCTAAGTACATAGTAACTGGCCACCAACTTAGGGAGGTGCTCCGAGGCATGCCGGGTAGCTAGTGGAAATTAGAACAGACTGGTATTCGGCTTCCCAGTGAACAACATCAATTTATTTTACAGTTCTGTCCAGCCTTCAAAATATCAATAGACTAGCACAGCAGGTTGGTTATTAACCTTTAAAAGAAAGGCTGGGAAAAACAATGAGGACAAAGAGTATAATTGTTTGTCCATAATGTATTCATTTGTAAATTATGCACAGCAAATGTTTAATTACAAGTCTGATTCTCCCTAGCCACCCAGCATAAGTCCCTACTGTCTTCTCCGTCAAGAATGCAACCTCATTTATTAGGAAGGAAATCTTCTCTCTTTTAAAGTTAAGTAGTATAGAAAATGTTTTTAAAAGATTTAAGACTAGCTACCCTTATGGACCCACCTTCCTACTACTTCTTCCCTCTGTCCTTTCTCACTTTAGAAATAGGTTGAGAGACAAAGGGTTCCAGCGTCCTCTAACATCTAAATATACAGTACGATAAGTCAAAGACTAAACAATTACCCGTTTCTGATTTTAAAGGAAGTATTTTATACATATATGAACTACAAGTCAACTAATTTTTGCCTCTGCATTCATGAAAACTCCCAGAAGAGTTGGGGAGAATCTCTTATGTAAAATCTATTTTAGTTTAATTTTTATATTTATTGTGCCCAGAGAAGCCACCTAGGTTCCAGAGACTACCTAAACACAGAGGGAGAGAAGGGTGAGAAAAAGAGAGAGGAAGAGAGACAGAGAGGGGGAGAGAGAAACTCAGAGCGCTGGTCCTTGTGAGCTGACAAGCTAAAAATACGCCGGCCCAGTAAACAAATCCCATTCCATCCCGACCGGAGCCACACCGTTAACCTAGTAATTATAGAGGAGGAGTGAGATCACGCAGCCCCCGGCTTACTCATCATCAGCTTCTAAAGTTTCCATCGGCTCATGGCAACTTTTTTTTTTTTTCCAAAGTTCATAAGCCTGCCATAGAATCAATCTATCTCTCTATCACTCTCTTTCTCATATACACACTTCTTTTTCGCTCCCTTCCTCCATTACTGGACGCACCTTAGTTTAACTACCGATATGGCAGAACAGTTTGGTTTCCGCTCATTTTACTTTTGAGACTTTAAAAGGAACTTTATCGTACTATGAGAGTAGTAGCCGGCACTCCTAGCCACCTTAAATTCCACCATCCCTCCCCGAAAGTCTAGCTGACAAGGAGAACCGTCCAAACTGCCCAGCACAGCTACGGGAGGCCACGAACGGGGAAGGGGGGCTGGGAAGGTGGGACGCAGGTGAAAGGGAAGAGTAACGGGAGAAAGGTTGGGACCAAGCAAGGAGCAGTCAGGGCGAAGAGGGGGTGCCGAGAGGAGACGGCTCCGGGTGAAATACAATCAGAAAGGAGAAGAGGGACAGTGGCGATCAGAGGGTCAGAGTTTGGGAGTCTGAAGAGGCGGGAGGGGCGGGAACAGACGGGGGAGGGTGACAATGCGGGGGCTCCGTTACCCTCGCGGCTCCTGGGGCAAGGCCCTAGGCCGGGGCGGAGCGCGGGGCCCGGCTGCCTCTCCTCATTCCTCGGCTGTGACCCAGGGGTCCGGCCGGCCCCTCCCCCGTCGACGATGGAGGCGGAGGCGTTGGCTGAGACTGAGACCGCGGCTGCTGCTCCGCACAGGATCAGGAGCTGGAGCCAGACAGGACTGATCTGGACTGGCTTCCCCAGTGGCTTTTTGCCTGCTCCACACTCGGTCGCCACTCGGACTCTGGGCTGCTGGTTCAGGATCGGTGGTTTTCGGCCGTCCGGCCGGAAACAAGCGCCAGTTTCCGGCCGGAGCTGGTTGGTGGTGACACCCAAGCGGCCCCCGAGCCTCCTCCCGCCCCGCCCCGCCCGGCCCGGCCCCGCCCCGCCCCGCCCCAGTCACCGCTCCCCAGGC
>SJXQ01012905.1:33565-174013 GCA_006408695.1 Aepyceros melampus
GGAGCCTTGGGGCGGGAGGGGGGAGGTGGGGGTTGGGATTGGGAGTTCATGTACACTCGTGGCTGATTCATGTCGATGTGTAACAAAACGAATACAGTATTGTAAAGCAAAACAAAAAAAAAAATTAATTAAAAAAATAAAAAATAAAAAAATATATATATATTTAAAAAAAAAAAAGAAAATAAGGAGCCTTTGAAGGAAGAGAAAGGACTGAGTAATATAAAACTTCTTTATTGCCTCCAGCAAAGCTTAACACATATAACACATATAACAAATACCCTGTGTGAGGAATATTTTTTCGGGAAAATGAAAGTGGGCATTGCACATCTTGGGGCAATGGGGTACAAAACAGCAACAGCGACTACAGATGGTGAACCAATCCATCCATTGAACCAATCAGTACCCAGGAAAGCCATAAGACACCCCCCACCTCGCATCCTGGTCTTAATTCCAGGGGAGACTGAGGGCTCTTACTGTGCAGGAAGAATGAGCTTAAGGCAGTTTCATCTGAATCTCCCTGGTACCTGTACGAATGCACTGGATCCTTCACAGAAATGTGGGTTATGATTTAATGAGGAGTGTGTACTACTCTTTACTCCTATTCTCTGTGGGGCTCAGTGTGGTGCTCAGTGCCCACCATGCGTGTGTGCTTAGTCCCTCAGTCGTGTCCAACTCTTTGCAACCCCATGGACTGTAACCCACCAGGCTCCTCTGTCCGTAGGATTTCCCAGTCAAGAATACCGGAGTGGGTTGCCACATCCTTCTCCAGGGAATCTTCCCAACCCAGAGGTTGAACCCCCATCTACTGTGTCTCCTGCATTGCAGGGGGATTCTTTACCTGCTAAGCCATCAGGGAAGCCCACAGAGTACTGAAGAGGTACCTATCTGATAATAGACATTTCTGTTGCATTGTCCTTTCGTGTAAAATGGTTGCTCAGGGGCCTGGTTCATCATGCATTTTCTGCTCCTCCATCTGTGGTCACAAGAGGGGTTCCCTCCCTCCCATGTGAGTGCTGCTGTGGCCACTGCCCCCCTACCCAGGGGTGAAATCTGCCACGGATCCTGAAAACGGTAGTATTCTTAAGGCCTTCTCCTCCGTGAAAAGAAAACTCCATGCCTCTTCCCCAGACTTACTGCCACCCACACTCTTTCTTCCTGGAGAGGCCTCTAGGTAAATTTTGCTAATAAGAAAGGTCCCAGATAATTAATAAAGGGAATTGGAATTACAGAGAAAAATAATGAGAGATACCATCCTTGTGTCTTATTTTATAAAACAAGGATCTGAGCAGAACAATCGGTAGCCTCTGTGTGTTTGGAGGGAAGACAGTAGACAAGAGAAGAAGCAAAAGACAGGGGCTTTGTAGTAGAATAGGAATTATAAATGGGTTTCCCTGGTGGCTCAGACCGTAAAGAATCCACTTGCAATGCTGGAGACCTGGGTTTGATACCTAGGTCGGGAAGATCCCCTGGAGGAGGGCATGGCTACTCACTCCATGGTCATTCTTGCCTGGAGAATCCCTTGGACAGAGGCCTGATGGTTGGTGTGATTTGTCACCTGGAAACCATCCTTTAGAATTCTTGCGTGTGTACTAAGTCATTTCAGTCGTGTCCAACTCTTTGTGACCCTATGGACTGTAGCCCACCAGGCTCCTCTGTCCAAATTGGAACCTGGCCTTCCAAGTTATAATGAAAATATATTTGTGGAGTTAGTTAGGAGCATAAAACATATTTTATCTAAAAACTTGTTAGTATATGGGCCTCTATTGGTACTCTTGCCCCATGCCTACAAATGTTAAGGGTGACCCTTTTTAAAATACAGTGCTAGGACTTCCTGGATGGTCCAGAGGTAAAGAATCTGCCTGCTAATGCAGGGGACATGGGTTTGACCCTGGTCTGAAAGATTCCACATGCTGCAGGGAATCTAAGTCTGGGCATCGCAACTACAGAGCCTGCGTTCTGGAGCCCGCAAGCTGTGACTATTGAAACCATTTTCTGCAACAAGAGAAGCCACTGCAATGAGAAGCTTGTGTGCCAAAATGAGAGAGTAGCCCCTGCTTGCTGCAACTAGAGAAAGCCCAAGTGCAGCAGGGAAGACCCAGTGCAGTGAGGATTAAAAATTAAGGAAAAAAATTTTAAATAAAGTGCTTGGGACTGAAGAACTATGTATTTAAGAGAAAATATGCTTCCCTGCTACTGATTAAAAGCTTAGCTACAAACCTAGATTTTTACTTACAGCTACTGACTGATTTATCTGGAAATTTTCTTCTAAAGTGAAGTAGACCCCTATCAAATAATTGTCTGTATCTAAATATTACCCTTTCCCTAAACATATTTGAGGTAACAAAATAATTATGGGCACTTGTTGATTTTTTAGTTTCCAAACAAAGCCTTGGATCGTGGCCTCTAGTCTGCCTCCTCTGGCCCTGCTGAGGTCTCTCCTGGGGAAGCCCCTCCTACTTCTCATCAGCTTGGGCTTAGTCCCCCTCCTTCCACTTCCATCAGCCTCCTAATAAAATGAAAGTCACATATTTTTAAAGTACCTAGATTAAAAGACTTTTTAGTCAATAGTAAATGAATAGACTTTTATATTCCTTTTTCTCAAAAGAAAAAATAATTAACCATTTTTTTAAGTGAGTCAGATTTTTCCCCCTTTGGGTCATATACTTTTAGTAGGAAGCACTCTATTTTGCTGTATCTAATAACGTACTCTAAGTCTTTTGATGTCTGATTTTTTTCCATTCGGGTTAAGGAGGAAGGCAGGCAGCCTTGGGCAAGGTCCCAGAGGCTTGGAGGACTTGAGTAAGGTATTTACTCACAGCAGCTGGGAGGGAATGAGGCCAGAGGGTGAGTGTAAAACTATACTAGGGAGGTCTGGCAGGGGTTAATTATTAATCTGGAGAAGCCAAACTTGTCATCAAGTCCAAGGGGCCAATTGAGAGCCAAAAATAGAAGATGAAGTCAGAGATCAAAAACTCAGTAAACTTAAGTTCCATGATTAAGGCAGGTATGAGGTAAAAGAGTCCAGTATAGAATGAAATAGACTGAGCCGCAGAGCTCCCTGTTGTGGAATGAGCAAACAAGGGCTAAGCCCAGGTCAGGTTTAGTGAAAAAGACATGAAAGCAGCAGCCCAAAGGAATCCAGGCTCTAGTACACAGTGAATAGTTTTAAGATGATGAAATTACTTAGTAATTAGTCAACAAGATGTGTGAAGAATATATAAGATGTATGAGAATATGCTTATGTAAGTCAGTAGCTTTCCTGAAGAGAAGCAGAAGGGAAGAAAAGGTATGAACGTGGACATGTAAAGTTCACTAACATTGCAGGCAAGTGGCTACTCTCGACTTTCTCTTGCCACCAAATGCAACATGTAACCCAGGCATTTCAACAATTTCAACTGTTAAAAAAAAAAAAAACAGCTTCTTATTCCAAAATGAAGACCAATCTAGCATATCTGTCTCTTTTTAAAAAAATTATTCTTCCTGCTTTGTTATCCAAGCATCTGGAACTTGAAATGGAAGTAGTGATGAGTCAGGGTTAGTTCCACAGTCTTCATCTGTAGTAAATACCATAAAATCTCCTGCCTAATTCCAAAGCAGCTGATCTGGCTGAGGGAGCAACTCCAGCCCTTGGTCCCTGTCCACACGTGCTCATGTGACTAGAGCATGTACTTCATGTGGTTCTCAGACTCTGGTCTGACCTGGAAATTCATTGGAAATGGACCTGTGGGCATAGAGAGATTTCACAGGCCATATAATGACATCTTTTCACCATGTCTCTAAAACAGGCTCTGCAAATCACAAACAACACATGGGAGTCTATCCCCTGGGCAGGTCAGTGAGGAGTTGTTCTCCATTTACCTTCAGTTTTATTAAGCCCTTTATTATCTCACTGGATTCATCTTAGGTTCAATAGTAGCTATGTTTTTAAGACCAAGAGAAAAAAAATATCTCAAAGCACCCAATTACTATAAACTTTGAAGAGTCTCTTTCCTAAAAGGCTAGAATATTATCCTCAGGATCAGCAGCCTCAGCTAAGGAATTTTCAATGTTGTTCAGTTGCTAAGTCGTGTCCAACTCTTTGTGACCCCATGGACTGCAGCACGCCAGGCTTCCCTGTCTTTCACTGTCTATTGGAGTCTGCTCAGATTCATGTCCATTAAGTTGGTGATGCCATTTAATCATTTCATCCTCTGCCTCCCCCTTCTCCTGCCTTCAGTCTTTCCCAGCATCAGAGTCTTTTCCTTCAGCTAAGGAATATTAGACTCCAATAAGATTTTACTGTTTGCCATTTTTGTGGCAAGAGGTTTATCACAACTAAATGATAGCTGGCAGTGGGAAACCAGACACTAGAAAAGACAAAGAGATGCTTCTTACCTGGTGTATAGTCTAAAAGCAGAATCAGGGGGACTATTGACAGAAATACATAAAGATGCAGTAAGCTGACTTAGTGACAGCCATACTTCCTGCTTATTCCTATGGATGTCAGTGACTGATGACAGGATTTAACTTTTAGCCAAGAACTACCTCCTTCCTAGTTGGAACACATCAGTTACATCAGTTCTAGGGAAATGAAAGGTAATAATTTCTCAATGGAGCACCACACTTAGCATAAAATTAACACACAATAAAATACTTTCCAAGTGTTTATTTGCATAAGGCAATGGAATAAGCATTCCTTTCCACAAGGCAAATCTAGTCCCTGCTTAGTTTTTCTAAGCCCCTATGATCTATTTTAGATCACAAATTATATGTCCCTTCAAACAGAGCCATTTTCATTTTTGTTGTCAAGGATGAGACCATAGCAAACAATAATGTCTGAGGTAACAGTTTTTCTGCCAGGAGCTTGTCCCTGATTATTGCCTCTGCACACTGGGGAATAAAGGATCTCACAGGCTTATGAGGGAACATTAGCTTAAATAGGAGGGGAACAATAAAGAGGATAAGGGATTTGATACAAGGTGATAAAGCTTTGGAACAGATGGCTTGATGAAGGTGAAGTCACTCAGTCAAGTCCGACTCTTTGCGACCCCATGGACTGAAGCCCACCAGGCTCCTCAGTCCATGGAATTTTCCAGGCAAGAGTACTAGAGTGGGTTGCCATTTCCTTCTCCAGAGGATCTTCCCAACCCAGGAATCGAACCCAGGTCTCCCGCACTGCAGGCAGACGCCTTAACCTCTGAGCCACCAGGGAAGTTGTGGCTTGATGAAGAAGACTAAAGTTATCGATTCCTATGCTGCTTTCCATGTTCTTCACAAAAACTAGAAAAATTATTTTTGATCTTTTAGGAGCTTAGCCTGAGAGACATTATATGACAAGAATTATAAGGACATAAATATAGCTATTGAGAACAAATATCTCAATAAATAGCAATAATTGCAGCTATCATTTTAGACTGTATTACATGCCAGGCATAGAAAGCTAAAGGATTGCTCATGCTTTTCTCACTTAATCCTCTCAGCATTTCTTCTTTTAATTCTGAGTCTTCAGTGACGCTTTACAAGACACCACAACCTGATCTGAGCTGAGGTGTGGACGGTACACTATATGAGTGACCTCAAGAAGAACTGACTGGAATCAGGGACTCAAATGTCTTCAGGACTATCTACAGCCTTTGTTACAAATGAAGAAAGTAGGGAAAACCACTAGCCCATTCTGGTGTGACCTAAATCAAATCCCTTATGATTATACAGTGGAAGTGAGAAATAGATTCAAGGGATTAGATCTGATAGAGTGCCTGATGAACTATGGACAGAGGTTCATGACATCATACAGGAGGCAGTGATCAAGACCATCCCCAAGAAAAACAAATGTAAGAAAGCAAAATGGTTGTCTGAAGAGGCCTTACAAATAGCTGTGAAAAGAAGAGAAGTGAAAAGCAAAGGAGAAAAGGAAAGATATACCAATTTGAATGCAGAGTTCCAAAGAATAGCAAGGAGAGATATGAAAGCCTTCCTCCGTGATCAATGCAAAGAATAGAGGAAAATAACAGAATGGGAAAGACTAGAGATCTCTTCAAAAAAAGTTTAGAGATACCAAGGTAACGTTTCATGCAAAGATGGGCACAATAAAGGACAGAAATGGTCTGGACCTAACAGAAGCAGAAGATATTAAGAAGAGGTGGCAAGAATACACAGAAGAACTATACAAAAAAGATCTTCAAGACCCAGATAATCACGATGGTGTGATGACTCACCTAGAGCCAGACATCCTGGAATGTGAAGTCAAGTGGGCCTTAGGAAGCATCACTACGAACAAAGCTAGTGAAGGTGTTGGAATTCCAGTTGAGCTATTTCTAACCTAAAAGATGATGCTGTGAAGGTGCTGTACTCAATATGCCAGCAAATCTGGAAAACTCAGCAGTGACCACAGGACTGGAAGAGGTCAGTTTTCATTCCAATCCCAAAATAAGGCAATGCCAAAGACTGTTCAAACTACCACACATCTCACATGGCAGTAAAGTAATGCTTAAAAATTCTCCAAGTCAGGCTTCAACAGTACATGAACTGTGAACTTCCAGATGTTCAAGCTGGTTTTAGAAAAGGCAGAGGAACCAGAGATCAAATTGCCAACATCTGCTGGATCATCGAAAAAGCAAGAGTTCCAGAAAAACATCTACTTCTGCCTTATTGACTACACCAAAATCTTTGTGCAGATTACAACAAACTGTGGAAAATTCTGGAGGAGATGGGAATACCAGACCACCTGACCTGCCTCCTGAGAAATCTGTATGCAGGTCAAGAAGAAACAGTTAGAACTGGACATGAAACAACAGACTGGTTCCAAATTGGGAAAGGAGGATGGCTTATTTAACTTCTGTGCAGAGTACATCATGAGAAATGCTGAGCTGGATGAAGCACAAGCTGGAATCAAAATTGCTGGGAGAAATATCAATAACCTCAGATATGAAGATGATACCACCCTTGTGGCAGAAAGTGAAGAGGACCTAAGAGTCTCTTGATGAAAATGAAAAAGGAGAGTGAAAAATTTGGCTTAAACTCAACATTCAGAAAACTACGCATCTGGACCCATCACTTCATGGCAAATAGATGGGGAAATAATAGAAACTAAAAAATAGAAAATAGAAAATAAAATGAGAGACTTTATTTTTTTGGTCTCCAAAATCACTGCAGATGGTGACTGTAGCCATGAAATTAAAAGATGCTTACTCCTTGGAAGAGAAGCTATGACCAACCTAGATAGCATATTAAAAAGCAGAGACATTACTTTGCCAGCAAATGTCCATCTAGTCAAAGCTATGGTTTTTCCAGTAGTCATGTATGGATGTGAGAGTTGGACTATAAAGAAAGCTGAGCACTGAAGAATTGATGCTTTTGAACTGTAGTGTTGGAGAAGACTCTTGAGAGCCCCTTGGACTGCAAGGAGATCCACCCAGTCTGTCCGAAAGGAGATCAGTCCTGAGTGTTCATTGGAAGGGCTGCTGTTGAAGCTTAAACTCCAATACTTTGGCCATCTGATGCGGAGAGCTGACTTATTTGAAAAGACCCTGATGCTGGGAAAGATTGAGGGCAGGAGGAGAAGGAGATGACAGAGGATGAGATGGTTGGATGGCATCGCTGACTCAATGGACATGAGTTTGGGTAAACCCTGGGAGTTGGTGATGAATAGGGAGGCCTGGCGTGCTGCAGTCCATGGGGTTGCAAAGAGTCGGACACAACTGAGCGACTGAACTGAACTGAACTGAAAGTTCTTTCTACATTTGAACTTTATTCTGTCCCAGCACAGACTGACTTCTTTTACCCAAGAGGGAATAACACATTCAAAGCCTCGAGTCTCACAGTGCTTACCACCAACGAGGGTGGAGACCAGCTTTCTCTGTCCAAGTTAAAAAAGTCTGGACTAATAGTTCCTATTGAAGCATGCAGTGGGTCTGGTGCCCATCATCAGATCAATGAATTATGTATTGTTGGGGATGGTGAAATATGTCTGGGTCACATGTCCAGCCTAGACCAGAGTGTGGCCAGTGGCATGGAGTCATATGAGAATATGGAGGGCACTTCCTGGTGGCCCAGTGGTTAGGACTCTGAGCTTCCACTGCAGGGGTGAGGGCTCCCCCTCTGATCAGAAACAGGGATCTGCAGCACGCCACTCAGCCCAGCCCAAAAAAGAAGAAAGAACATGGGAGCCTCCTTAAGAATTACGGGACTAGTAGGGAAAAACGGACAGAACAATGTTTGACATTAATCACGCAAGATCTTTCTTGGTTCCACTTCCTAATGTAATGAAAAATTAAAAAGATATACTGGATCTAATTAAACTTAAAAGCTTTTGCATAGCAAAGGAAACCAGAAACAAAACAAAATGACAACCCTCAGAATGGGAGAAGATATTTGCAAACAAAGCAACTGACAAGGGATTAATTTCCAAAATATACAAACAGCTCACGCAACTAAATATCAGAAAACAAATAACTCAGGCCAAAAGTGCGGGAGATGTAAATAGACATTTCTCCAAAGAAGACATACAGAAACGGCCAAAAAAAAAAAAACACATGAAAAGATGCTCAACACCACTCATTATTAGAGAAATGCAAATCAAAACTACAGCGAAGTATCACCTCAAACCAGTCAGCATGACCTTCATCAAAATATCTACAACAATAAATCCTGGAGAGGGTGTAGAGAAAAGGGAACCCTCCTACATTGTTGGTGGGAAGTTTTCTGCCAGTATAGAAAACAGTATGGAGGTTCCTTTAAAAAATTAAAAATAGAACTACTATATGGCCCAGCAATACCACCCCATTCAGTGAACTGAATGAAAACCATAATTTGAAAAGGTGTATTCACCCTGATGTTTATTCAGTTCATTCACTTCAGTCACTCAGTCATGTCCGACTCTTTGCGACCCCATGGACTGCAGCATGGCAAGCTTCCCTGTCCATCTCCAACTCCAGGAGCTTACTCAAACTCATGTCCACTGAGTTGGTGATGCCATCCAACCACTTCATCCTCTGTTGTCCCCTTCTCCTCCCACCTTTGATCTTTCCCAGCATCAGGGTCTTTTCCAGTGAGTCAGTTCTTCCATCAGGTAGCCAAAAAATTGGAGTTTTAGCTTCAGCATCAGTTCTTCCAATGAATATTCAGGACTGATTTCCTTTAGGATGGACTGGTTGGCTCTCCTTGCAGTCCAAGGGGCTCTCAAGAATCTTCTCCAACACCACAGTTCATCAATTCTTCAGCAATCAGCTTTCTTTATAGTCCAACTCTCACATTCACACATGACTACCAGAAAAATCATAGCTTTGACTAGATGGACATTTGCTGGCAAAGTAATGTCTCTGCTTTTTAATATGCTATCTAGGTTGGTCATAGCTTCTCTTCCAAGGAGTAAGCATCTTTTAATTTCATGGCTACAGTCACCATCTGCAGTGATTTTGGAGACCAAAAAAATAAAGTCTCTCATTTTATTTTCTATTTTCTATTTTTTAGTTTCTATTATTTCCCCATCTATTTGCCATGAAGTGATGGGTCCAGATGCGTAGTTTTCTGAATGTTGAGTTTTAAGCCAAATTTTTCACTCTCCTTTTTCATTTTCATCAAGAGACTCTTAGGTCCTCTTCACTTTCTGCCACAAGGGTGGTATCATCTTCATATCTGAGGTTATTGATATTTCTCCCAGCAATTTTGATTCCAGCTTGTGCTTCATCCAGCTCAGCATTTCTCATGATGTACTCTGCACAGAAGTTAAATAAGCCATCCTCCTTTCCCAATTTGGAACCAGTCTGTTGTTTCATGTCCAGTTCTAACTGTTTCTTCTTGACCTGCATACAGATTTCTCAGGAGGCAGGTCAGGTGGTCTGGTATTCCCATCTCCTCCAGAATTTTCCACAGTTTGTTGTAATCTGCACAAAGATTTTGGTGTAGTCAATAAGGCAGAAGTAGATGTTTTTCTGGAACTCTTGCTTTTTCGATGATCCAGCAGATGTTGGCAATTTGATCTCTGGTTCCTCTGCCTTTTCTAAAACCAGCTTGAACATCTGGAAGTTCACAGTTCATGTACTGTTGAAGCCTGACTTGGAGAATTTTTAAGCATTACTTTACTGCAGTCTTTGGCATTGCCTTATTTTGGGATTGGAATGAAAACTGACCTCTTCCAGTCCTGTGGTCACTGCTGAGTTTTCCAGATTTGCTGGCATATTGAGTACAGCACCTTCACAGCATCATCTTTTAGGTTAGAAATAGCTCAACTGGAATTCCAACACCTCCACTAGCTTTGTTCATAGTGATGCTTCCTAAGGCCCACTTGACTTCACATTCCAGGATGTCTGGCTCTAGGTGAGTCATCACACCATCGTGATTATCTGGGTCTTGAAGATCTTTTTTGTATAGTTCTTCTGTGTATTCTTGCCACCTCTTCTTAATATCTTCTGCTTCTGTTAGGTCCAGACCATTTCTGTCCTTTATTGTGCCCATCTTTGCATGAAACGTTACCTTGGTATCTCTAAACTTTTTTTGAAGAGATCTCTAGTCTTTCCCATTCTGTTATTTTCCTCTATTTCTTTGCATTGATCACGGAGGAAGGCTTTCATATCTCTCCTTGCTATTCTTTGGAATTCTGCATTCAAATGGATATATCTTTCCTTTTCTCTTTTGCCTTTAGCTTCTCTTCTTTTCACAGCTATTTGTAAGGCCTCTTCAGACAACCATTTTGCTTTTTTGCATTTGTTTTTCTTGGGGATGGTCTTGATCACTGCCTCCTGTATGATGTCATGAACCTCCATCCATAGTTCATCAGGCACTCTATCTATCAGATCTAATCCCTTGAATCTATTTCTCACTTCCACTGTATAATCATAAGGGATTTGATTTAGGTCATATCTGAATGGTCCAGTGATTTTCCTTACTTTCTTCAATTTAAGTCTGAATTTGACAATAAGGAGTTCATGATCTGTACCACAGTCAGCTCCCGGTCTTGTTTTTGCTGACTGTATAGAGCTTCTCCAACTTTGGCTGCAAAGAATATAATCAATCTGATTTCAGTATTGACCATCAATTGACCATACATTGACGTCCATGTTAGAATCTTCTCTTGTGTTGTTGGAAGAGGGTGTTTGCTATGACCAGTGCATTCTCTTGGCAAAATGCTGTTAACCTTTGCCCTGCTTCATTTTGTACTCCAAGGTCAAATTTATCTATTACTCACGGAATCTCTTGACTTCCTACTTTTGCATTCCAGTCCCATGTAGTGAAAAGGACATCCTTTTTGGCTGTTAGTTCTAGAAAGTCTTGTGTGCACCAGGACCCAGGAGAAAGGAGCAGTGACCCCACAAGAGACTGTTCCAGACTTGCCCATGAGTGTCCAGGAATCTCTGCTGGAGGCATGGGTCAGCAGTGGCTACTGGAGGGTCGGGGGCACGGAGTGTGGCAGTGCGTGCACAGGACCTTTTGAAGGTCTCCGTTATCATTACCTCCACCATAGTTTGGCCTCAGGTCAAACAACAGAGAGGGAACACAGCCCCACCAATCAACAGAAAATTGGATTAAAGATTGATGGAGCATGGCCCTGCCCATCAGAACAAGACCCAGTTTCCCCCTCAGTCTCTCCCATCAGGAAGCTTCCATAAGCCTCTTATCCTTATCCATCAGAGGACAGACAGAATGAAAACCACAATCACAGAAAGCTAGTTAAATTGATCACATGGACCACAGCTTTGTGTAACTCAATGAAAAAACTATGAGCCATGCTGTGTAGGGCCACTGAAGATGGACAGGTCATGGTAGAGAGTGGTCCACTGGAGAAGAGAATGGCAAACCACTTCAGTATTCTTGCCTTGAGAACCCCATGAACAGTATGATGTTCATTACAGCACTATTTACAATAGGCAGGACATGGAAGCAACCTAAATATCTATTGACAGAGGAATGGATAAAGGAGTGGTACATATATTCAGTGGTATATTGCTGGTGGTTTAGTCTCTAAGTCATGTCCAACTCTTGCAACCCCATGCACTGTAGCCCACCAGGCTCCTCTGTCCATGGGATTCTCCAGGCAAGAATACTGGAGTGGGTTGCCATTTCCTTTTCCAGGGGATCTTCTCACCCAGCAATTGAACCCAGGTCTCCTGCATTGCAGGCAGATTCTTTACCAACTGAGCTACAAGGGAAGCTTCTCAATGGTATATTCAGTTCAGTTCAGTTCAGTCACTCAGTCGTGTCCGACCCTTGCGACTCCATGAATTGCAGCATGCCAGGCCTCCCTATTCATCACCATCTCCCGGAGTTCACTCAAACTCACATCCATCGAGTCGGTGATACCATCCAGCCATCTCATCCTCTGTCATCTCCTTTTCCTCCTGCCCCCAACCCCTCCCAGCGTCAGAGTCTTTTCCAATGAGTCAACTCTTCGTATGAGGTGGCCAAAGTACTGGAGTTTCAGCTTTGGCATCATTCCTTCCAAAGAACACCCAGGGCTGATCTCCTTCAGAATGGACTGGCTGGATCTCCTTGCAGTCCAAGGGACTCTCAAGAGTCTTCTCCAACACCACACTTCAAAAGCATCAATTCTTTGGCACTCAGCCTTCTTCACAGTCCAACTCTCACATCCATACATGACTACTGGAAAAACCATAGCCTTGACTAGATGGACATTTGTTGGCAAAGTAATGTCTCTGCTTTTGAATATGTTATCTAGGTTGGTCATAACTTTTCTTCCAAGGAGTAAGCGCCTTTTAATTTCATGGCTACAATCACCATCTGCAGTGATTTTGGAGCCCCCCCAAAATAAAGTCTGACACTGTTTCCCCATCTATTTGCCATGAAGTGATGGGACCAGATGCCATGATCTTAGTTTTCTGAATGTTGAGTTTTAAGCCAAGTTTTTCACTCTCCTCTTTCACTCTCATCAAGAGGCTTTTTCGTTCCTCTTCACTTTCTGCCATAAGGGTGGTGTCATCTGCTTATCTGCGTTTATTGACATTTCTCCCAGCAACCTTGATTCCAGCTACTCAGCCATAAAAAGAAATGATATAGTGCTATTTGCAGAGGCGTGGCTGGACCTAGAGACTATCATATGTAGTAAAGTAAGTCAGAAAGAGAAAAACAAACATCGTATAATGTTGCTGTATGTGGAATCTAGAAAAATGAAACAGATGAACTTACTGGCAAAGCAGAAAGAGAGTCACAGATATAGAGAACAAACTTATGGTTATCAAGGCACTAAAAAGGAGTGGGATGAATTGGGAGATTAGAATTGACATATATACACCACTATGTATAAAATAGGTAACTAAATAGAACCTACTGTTTAGCACAGGAAACTCTACTTGATCTGTGGTGACCTAAATGGGAAATCTAAAAAAGAGTGGATATATACATATATTTATAACTGATTCACTTTACTGTATAGCAGAAACTAAGACAATATTGTAAAGCAACTAAACTTCAACAAAAATTACCAAAAAATTAATTCTCTATCAAAGGGAATTAGTATCATACCACACTCTTCATTAAATTTGTGATATTCAATGCAGTCAAAATAGAAGTACTAATAAATGTGATGCCAGCTAAATTATTGATTTTAAGTCTTCTTTTTACTATATTATAGTATTTATGTTATAGTTTCAAAGATCATTTTCATTTTCTAGGTGCTATTTGTTAATATGATTAAAATAACTTCTTATTTGGCCAAAAAACATTACATGATTAGAAAAGGAGATGTGGTCAGAGTTTGTGTTCATATTTGGAACCAAACAATATAGGGGAAGCAGAGTGGGGAGGGTTCCGTATGGCTGTGAGGGGATCTAGAGAATTCTGGAGCAATGTGACCTTGAGGGAAAGCTCTCCTCCGTTCCTCAAAGAAAGAAAGAAAGATCACGCTGTCGTGTCCGACTCTTGCAATCCCATGAACTGTAGCCTGGCAGGCTTCTCCATCCCTGGAATTCTCCAGGCGAGAATACTGGAGTGGGTTGCCATTTCCTTCTCCAAAGGGAGGAGGAAAAAAATGAAGAAGCACATGTTCCCTACATTTAGAACATTTCTTAGGCACTGCACACAACTACGGGCTTCCCAGGTGGTGCTAGTGATAAAGAACACATCAGCTGATTCAGGAGACACAAGAGACGCGGACTTGAGGCCTGAGCTGGGAGGTCGTCTGGAGGAGCACAAGGCAACCCACTCCAGCATTCTTGCTTGGAGAATCCCATGGACAGAGGAGCTACAGTCCATAGGGTTGCAAAGAGTTGGACACAACTAAAGCGACTTAGCAGGCATGCATGCGCAGTATTTCTGCTTACATTATTGGCCAGACTTTGGTCACATGACGACACCCAGCTGCAAAGAAAGTTCATAAATGTAAATGTATTATTTATTCTAGATAACCATTTGCCAACTTAAAATGAGAAGCTCTTTTACTAAGGAAGAAGATCAGAAGGAATAGTAAAAGAAAACTAAAAGTATGTCATAGACCACGCAATGAATATTTACTATTTCATCTAAATATAGCAGTACTTATCTGCTTTGAGAAACCTTTTCTTTCCACCTGCAACCAAGTGATTTTGGAAGGACTTGCCAATAATAGTATTCCACTTCACTGGCCACAGAAACGAGCTCCTGATCCAAGTTGTCTCAAACATAACATCACATACCGCTTGACCTCAGTGATTAACACACAGTTGACACAACCCAAATTCCCTCCCTAGAATTTTTTAGTTGGATTTATCATAGGTTTTAAGGTCATAAGGATACGACCCAGGGCTATTGAAGGCAATGTTTGAAATATGGTGACTGCAACTTAAAAGATTAAAGCCAACCCAGAGAAAGAAGCCGAGGTAAAAAACTGAAGAGAAAGAAACAAGGAGATTCTGGATGATATCTAAGCTCTTGGAGCCAGTCAGCTATGAGAACAACTCAACTCTTGCCCTTTCTTCATTTTGACAATATGAGCCAACACATCCTCCTTTCTTGCTTAACTTCATTCCATTTGCTGCTGCTGCTGCTGCTAAGCCACTTTAGTCGTGTCCGACTCTGTGCGACCCCATAGACAGCCGCCCACCAGGCTTCCCATTCCATTTGGGTTTCTGTAAAATTTAGTCAAAAGTATCTTTATATTCAAATTTTATTTACATTTAAAATAATTTATGTCTAGACAAAGCTATAGTGTATGCATATCAATGTGTGCCATTAATGATGTGATGTGCTCCTGCTAAAATAATCTTTTAACTTTCAGGCTTCAGATAATGTAAATCAAATATATTGTCTTGTATCATAAATCAAATGTATTGTACTGTACTGCCTGCCTTATGTGACAGGCACCCTGTTAGGTTGGTTCTGGGAATATAATCAGTTCAGTTCAGTTCAGTCGCTCAGTCGTGTCCGACTCTGAGACCTCATGAATCACAGCACGCCAGGCCTCCCTGTCCATCACCAACTTCCTGAGTTCACTCAGACTCACGTCCATTGAGTCGGTGATGCCATCCAGTCATCTCATCCTCGGTCGTCCCCTTCTCCTCCTGCCCCCAATCCCTCCCAGCATCAGGGTCTTTTCCAATGAGTCAACTCTTCGCATGAGATGGCCAAAGTACTGGAGCTTCAATTTTAGCATCATTCCTTCCAAAGAAATCCCAGGGCAGATCTCCTTCAGAATGGACTGGTTGGATCTCCTTGCAGTCCAAGGGACTCTCAAGAGTCTTCTCCAACACCACATTTCAAAAGCATCAGTTCTTCGGCGCTCAGCCTTCTTCACAGTCCAACTCTCACATCCATACATGACCGCAGGAAAAACCATAGCCTTGACTAGACGGACCTTAGTTGGCAAAGTAATGTCTCTGCTTTTGAATATACTATTTAGGTTGGTCATAACTTTTCTTCCAAGGAGTAAGTGTCTTTTAATTTCATGGCTGCAGTCACCATCTGCAGTGATTTTGGAACCCAAAAAAAATAAAGTCTGACACTGTTTCTACTGTTTCCCCATCTATTTCCCATGAAGTGATGGGACCAGATGCCATGATCTTTGTTTTCTGAATGTTGAGCTTTAAGCCAACGTTTTCACTCTCCTCTTTCACTTTCAACAAGAGGCTTTTCAGCTCCTCTTCACTTTCTGCCATAAGGGTGGTGTCATCTGCATATCTGAGGTTATCGATATTTTTCCCGGCAATCTTGATTCCAGCTTGTGTTTCTTCCAGTCCAGCGTTCTCATGATGTACTCTGCATAGAAGTTAAATAAGCAGGGGGACAATATACAGCCTTGACGTACTCCTTTTCCTATTTGGAACCAGTCTGTTGTTCCATGTCCAGTTATAACTGTTGCTTCCTGACGTGCATACAGGTTTCTCAAGAGGCAGGTTAGATGGTCTGGTATTCCCATCTCTTGAAGAATTTTCCACAGTTTATTGTGAGGGAATATAATAGTATGTCATTATTCTTATGCTCTGTAGGGGAGGCAGAGGAAATAAATGGTTGTGATAGCATGTGATAGCATGCTGCTACTGCTTAGTCACTTCAGTCGTGTCCAACTCTGTGTGACCCCATAGACGGCAGCCCACCAGGCTCCCCCGTCCCTGGGATTCTCCAGGCAAGAACATTGGAGTGGGTTGCCATTTCCTTCTCCAATGCATGAAAGTGAAAAGTGAAAGGGAAGATGCTCAGTCGTGTCCGACTCTTCACGACCCCATGGACGGCAGCCTACCAGGCTCCTCCGCCCATGGGATTTTCCAGGCAAGAGTACTGGAGTGGGGTGCCATCACCTTCTCCAACGTGACAGTATAGAGATATGTAAAAGGTAGGCAATGGTACAAAGGAAGGAGTGATCAGCTGGACATTTCCAACTTCATCAAACAAGATTCTTTGTAATTGGCTACTCTACTAGTATCCTCCAGTGCTGAAAGAATAAGTGCTAAGAAAAAGTGCATTTTCTTAAAATTTCAAATTAGAAATATTTATTTTCCTTATCTCTTCCCAATGGGCTTCCCTTGTGGTTCAGCTGATGAAGAATCCATCTGCAATGTGGGAGACCTGAGTTCAGTCCCTGGGTTGGGAAGATCCCCTGGAGAAGGGAAAAGATCCCCATCCCAGTGTTCTGGCCTGGAGAATTCCAAGGACTATATAATCCATGGGGTCACAAAGAGTCAAACATGACTGAGTGACTTTTACTTTCACTGAGTTGGACACGACTGAGCGACTGAACTGAACTGATGAAATATATAAATTCTATTCTTCATGAGGGATTTCAGTAGCAAAGAAACTTCTTCAACTAATTTGGTGAATTCACATTATTAAGATGATTAATTAGCCAAGACGAGGAGAATTTCTCAGACATTTGTAATACAGGGGAAAATACTAGAAAAAAAAGCTCTCTGAAGCTGCCAAAATAATCTGTAAATATCCAAATAATTAAACCATAAATTTAACTTGAATTCCTCTAGATAAAAAAATTGTTTTTAGATAATAGGTAATATTCAATGACACTCATTTTTTCATTAGATGACTGTAAATAACCATTCTGCTCAAAGAGTTATTTGTTTAAATCAAACAGGTTTGGCAAGACTCTAGGATTCAGTTGTCAACTGTGTCCCTGATTCAACAGACACTGTGAAACTAAGCACAAGGAACCAAGCAGGCAGTAGCAAGTTCTAAAGAGCCCAGCTTGCACTATAGTAACCACCAGAGTAAATCCTAACAAGATCATTTGGCCTAGTGTAAAGTTTTGTGATTCCCAGGAGGACCTGGGTGAAGCCACATTAGGAGAAAGAGCCATTGAATATAGTGCTTACTGCACATTTAAAATTATTATGTTATATAGATTTAGTTTATTTGATTAGATTTTTATATTAAATACCTTTATTTCTGGTGTGAAAGGAATTTTATTTCCTATTTAATTTTTGAAGTGGTTGCTACTTGTTTAGAGAAACATTTATTATTTTTGCATGTTTGTCAGCCAGCTCTGATTGGTTTCAGTAGTTTGCCTATTTAAGTACTGCTCAGTCATAAAAAGGAATGAAATAATGCCATTTGCAGCAACATGGATAGACCTAGAGATTATCATAGTAAGTGAAGGAAGTCAGAAAGAGAAAGATGAATATCACATGATATCACTTACTTGTGGAATCTAAAATATGACACAAAAAACTTATCTATGAAATAGAAACAGACTCACAAAGAAAACAGACTTGCGGGTGCCAAGGGGGAGGAAGAAGTGGGAGAGATAAATTGGGAATTTGGAATTAGCAGATGCAAACTATATGCAATATCCTGTGATAAACTATATGGAAAAGAACATGAAAAAGAATGTGTGTGTGCTGCTGCTGCTGCTAAGTCGCTTCAGTCGTGTCCAACTCTGTGCGATCCCATAGACGGCAGCCCACCAGACTCCCCCATCCCTGGGATTCTCCAGGCAAGAACACTGGAGTGGGTTGTCATTTCCTTCTCTAATGCATGACAGTGAAAAGTGAAAGTGAAGTCGTTCAGTCATGTCCGACTCTTAGCGACCCCATGGACTGCAGCCCACCAGGCTCCTCCATCCATGGGATTTTCCAGGCAAGAGTACTGGACTGGGGTGAATGTGTGTGTATGTGTGTATATATATATATATGTATAACTGAATAACTTGCTATATAGCAGCAAACACAACATTGTAAATCCACTATACTTCAAGAAGAGAAGGGGGCAACAGAGGGTGAGATGGTTGGATGGCATCACTGACTCAACAGACATGAGTCTGAGGAAACTCAGGAAGATGGTGATGGACAGAGAAGCCTGGCGTGCTGCAGTTCATGGGGTTGCAAAGAGTAGGATATGACTTAGTGACTAAACAACAACAGCAATACTTGAATAAAATAAATTTTTGAAGTAGTTTGCCCATTTACTTTCTTGTCTACGTGGATCATCATGTCATCTTCAAATACAAACAATTTTTTTACAGGTTATATCCCTCGTATTATTCTCACATTATCGTATTTGTCTTCCAATAAATGTTGAACAGTAGCGATGAATTCTGTCTGGAAAGTCTTCTGAAGTTGCACTATTAAGTATAATGTCTCTGCATGTACTAAGAACCCTTTATCAAGTTAAGAATTTTTCTCTCTATTCCACAGACTTACAAACATAGTGGGGACAGGAGAGGGTGGGACAAATTGCGAGTAGCATTGAAACGTATATGTTGCTGCTGCTGCTAAGTCGCTTCAGTTGTGTCCGACTCTGTGCGACCCCGTAGACGGCAGCCCACTACATGTAAAATAGATACCTAATGGTAAGTTGCTGTAAACACAGGGAGCTCAACCTGGTGCTCTGTGACAACATAGAGGGGTGGGATGGGGTGGCAAGTGGGAGGGAGATTCAAAAGGGAAGGGACATATGTATACCTATGGCTGATTCATGTTGATGTATGGCAGAAAGCAACACAATATTGCAAAGCAATTATCCTGCATTAAAATAAATAAGCTTTTTTAAAAAGAATTTTTCTCTCGACTCCTATTTTGCTAAGAATTTTTATTACTTATTCAGGAATGGCTGTTAAATTTTATCAAATCTTTTTTATCCATCTATTGAATATATATCCATATTTAGCACATTATTCTAGTGAATTATATTTATAGATGTCCTAATATTGAATTATTCTATATACTTGGAATAAATCCTACTTGGTCATGATGGATTATTCTTTTAATACACTATTGGATTTATTTGCTAATATTTAAGATTTTGGAGAAGGCAATGGCACCCCACTCCAGTACTCTTGCCTGGAAAATCCCATGGATGGAGGAACCTGGTAGGCTGCAGTCCATGGGGTCACAAACAGTCGGACACGACTGAGTGACTTCATTTCACTTTTCGCTTTCATGCATTGGAGAAGGAAATGGCAACCCACTCCAGTGTTCTTGCCTGGAGAATCCCAGGGACAGGGGAGCCTGGTGGGCTGCCGTCTCTGGGGTCGCACAGGGTCGGACACGACTGAAGTGACTTAGCAGCAATGAGTAAAAATGATCTATACTATTCTTTTCTGGTGGTAATTTATATGTTTTTGATATCCTGACTTTGCCAGGTTATAATGTGAGCTAGAGCATTTTCTTTCATTTTTCTGTGTCTTTATATTAGGCTGTAACAACTATTTTTCTGTCTTCCACATGGAAATGTAAGCTCAGCGAGAGCAGGAACTGTCTTTTTTCTCATCATTTACAATCTTCCCAGTACCAAGAACAGTGCTTAACAGCTCACAGAGGATCGAAAAGATTTTGAAAAATGAAGGTCTCCCTGCAGATCTAATGTATAGCATGATGACTATGGTAACAATACCGTATTGTGTGCTTAAAAGTTGCTAAAAGAGTACATCTTTAGTGTTCTCACCACATAAATGGTAATTAAGTGAGGTGATAGAGGTGTTAACTAGCTTCATTGTGGTAAATATTTTGCAACATATAAGTGCATCAAGTCATCACCTTGTATTCCTTAAATTTACATGAATATATATCAATTATATCTCAATACAGCTAGAAAACTATGATAAAGCTCTCCCCACTTTGACCTCTCAAGGTACATAGTGTCTTAACTATAATGACCATTTTCTAGTACTGTATGCCTTAATCTCCTTACCAAGTTATAGATTGCTTATATACTCCTTTTGTTTATTTATTTATTATTTGTATATTATTTTTGACTGCACTGGGTTTTGTTGCTGTTGCCGGCTTTCTCTAGTTGTGGTGAGTGGGGGCTACTCTTCCTGCGGTGCTCGGGCTTTCTATTGCAGTGGCTTCTCTTGTTAGGGAGCACAGGCTCTTGGTGCCCAGGGTTCAGTAGTTTCAGCATGTAGGCTCTGTAGCTGGGACTCTTGGGCCCTAGAGCACAGGCACAGTAGTTGGGGTGAGCCAGCTTAGATGCGCCGAAGCATGTGGAATCTTCCTGGACCACAGATAGAACCAGTGTCCCCTGACTTGGCGGGCAGATTCTTATCCACTGTGTCACCAAGGAAGTCCTCTTTGTATGCTTTCTGTGCCTAGCAAGAAAGGATCTAATGACTTTCTGTTAAATACATCAATGAAAATTTCAAGTGATATGGAAGAGCACTATAACATCTCTTGTTTATCCTTTTGCCCTGTGGCAGGAAGTGTGGGGATCTCAAGTTTCCTGTCCCAGGATCAAACCCATGGCCCCTGCAGTGGAGCTCCGAGTCTCAACCGCTGGACCATCAGAGAATTCTCGATGTAACATCATGTTTTAGATGAGGCAACAGGGGCAGGCCCAAACAAAATTTTTCTCCAGCAACAGCCACCCGCATTGCACTCCTTATTAACCTAATCTTACTCTTTCTTGTCAATGCTCTTCTGCTGCCCCGTAGAACCTGTTATTGACATGCTTTTCCTTTCACCTCCATAAAATTTACCTGTCCTATTTCTTATTTCCTCAGGGCCTAAGGTTTCAGCCAGCAAATCAAACAGACTAATTTTCATTAATAGAGAACAGTAATTGGAGAAGCCAGAAGGAGCACACGCATAGGCAGTAAAGGTATACTGTCAATAAAATATTGTGCTTTTTCTGATTATAAAATACATATTTATTATGAAAGAAATTTTAACTACCAAAAAATAAAAAATAAAAACCACACAAAAATCTCAGAGAAGTGATAACTTATTTGTGTTAATACAGCATAGCAGTTAAGAGCCCAAATTCTATTGCTTCGGCTTGAATCCCACCTCTACTACTTTCTAACTGTGTGACCTTGAGCTTAATCTCTCTGTGCCTCAGCGTTATCATCTGTAAAACAGGAGTAGTGATAGGACCTATTTTTGCTCTGAAGATTAAATGAGTTAAACATGCACAAGGTACTCAAAACAATCACTGGCTCATTGTAAGGTCTATGTAACTGTTGGCTATTGTTGTTCTGGCAAATATTCTTCCAGATAGATGAGCCCAACCACCAGACAGGAAAGCAATATGTCTATAAAAACACATGCTTTTAAAAGAAATTGGAATCATCCATATCTACACTACTTTTCTTATTTGCTTTTAAAGACGCCTAAAATTATACCATGCATTGAAATAATGCAGCAACATGATGGACCTAGAGATGTTCATACTAAATGAAGTAAGTCAGAAAAAGACAAATTCCATATGATACCACTTTATGTGGAACCTAAAATATGACACAAATGAACTTCGCTAGGAAACAGAAACACACTCACAGACATAAAGAGACTTGTGGTTGCCAAAGGGGAGGCAGGGTATGAATGGGATTGAGAGTTTGAGACTAGCAGATGCAAACTATTACATCAAGAAGGGACTAACAACAAGGTCCTACTGTACAACACAGGGAACTATATTCAATATCCTGTGATAACTGTAATGGTAAAGAATATGAAAAAAGTACATATATATACACACACATATATATACATGTATAACTGAATCACTTTGCTGTATAGCAGATGTTAGCACAGCACTGTAGATCAGTGATACTTGAATATAATAAAAGGTTTTTTAAACTATATCATGAATATTTTCCCACATTTTAATATTCTTCAACTATAGGTGTCTCAAGCTGGTATATGTATGGGCAGATTCAGACTTCATCTTCTTTTTTTTTTTTTTTTTACCAAATAGTGTTGTTTTATTATTTGAATTTTAATGCCATAGTATAGAATACAAAATCTCCAGTTTATCACAGTCCTCACCACTTGCTAGTATTCTACTCAGAAGCTTCACACATTTAGTTTACTGGCTAAGCTTTTTGTACCCAACATGATTTTTAGTAGTTGAATATTCTTTCATCTATAACTAGGCCATACTGTACTTAAACAGTTTCTATTGTTAAGCTTTTAATTTGTTTCTAACTCACTATTGTATTAAAAAATAATGCTGTGACAAACATCCATAAACACAAATCTTTTTATAGATCCCTATATCTTTTCCTTAGAAAAATTTCCTAAAAAATAGAAATGCTGGGTTAAAGATTGAATATTTTCAAGACCTTTAATATATATTGCTGAATTGCCTGACAAAAAAATTGTACCAGTTTACATTTCCACTGGCTCATTTCCTTGAACAGCTGCTGACATTGCCCAGAAAAGGTCTACTAAACAAAAATAAGCGTCTTTTAAATATGGCCTTTTGAGGACACAATATTTTTCCCTCCAGCTGTCCAACCTCATTCTTTTCCTTGCTATTCAGACAACTAACTGAAATGGTCAAGAGAAGACAAGAATCTTATCTATGTCCTTAAATGATATCAGCGTTACCCAACTGTCTCTACGCCTCAAAGAACTTACTAGTAAATGGGACTAAGATACAGGATATCTTCAGTCTCTCCTAACTTATATCATTAAGGTATGAAATTACCATCAGTGTAATTATTACTATATTGTTAATAACAGCAGCTATCATCTATTGCATACTTTATTATGTTAAGTGCTGTAATAAGCTCTTTACTTTCAGTAATCCTCATGGTAGCCCAAGAGATAAGTACTATTCTAAGTATTACCACACATAAAACTGAGGGTCACGCAGGTTAAAGAAACACAGTTCAAGTTACATGATCATCAGCAGCAAAGCCAGAAGTGAAGCCTGGACTAGTCTAACTCCAAAACCACTATACTAAAATGTCTCTAAGAATATTGTTATCAAAAATAAATCTAATTAAATACTTTTAATTTCTCAAAAGAATTTCATACATATAGTTTGGTGCTGATGATAATAAGTTTGTGGAACATAATGAAGAGGCCTTGCGATCAGTTCACAGATTAGGTAACTGAGGCTGTCTGTTGCAGGAAACAAGAAACATCTTACATGGCCATTGCTCTCCAATAAGGTCATAATCAGGGCTTCCCAGGTGGCGCTAGTGGTAAAGAATCTGCCTGCCAATGCAGGAGACATAAGAGACATGGGTTAGATCCCTGGGTCAGAAGATACCCTGGAGGAGGGCATGGCAACCCACTCCAGTATTCTTGCCTGAAGAATCCCATGGACAGAGGAGCATGGTGGGCTACAGTCCATGGGGTCGCACAGATTTGGACACGACTGAAGTGACTTAGCACACACACAAGGTCATAACCAGCCCCATATTTGCACTGGAACTTTAAAATTACTTACATCAGCACTTTGAGTTAGAAGTAGATGACAGCCCTATAGATCTCATACACAATTAGGCTTCTCCTAGCTGCAGCAGGAATGCCAATTACAGAATTATGACAGGAGTTTCAAACCATCCTCATTCAGCAAGTTTGTTCTTTTTCTGTTCTCCAGCTGACAGAGCTACTTCTAAAAAAGAAATCATTTCTGCAAACATTTGAAGCAGCTCAGCCCTCTGGCGTTCAGCATAAGACTCTGTCAGAACAATCTGGAAATCTGTTTTCCAGTGCTTGTATAAAAGTTCCTGAGTTTTTTTTTTTTTTTTACTATAAATTTTGGGGTTGTTATGGCATTAGATTAGGCCAAAAATATAAACATAGATGCAGGCTTTGACTTATCCAAAATAGCATAATTTTGAATACCACAGTTCTATTACTTTATATTACTTGTGAAAGTGAAAGCAAAGTTGCTCAGTCATGTCCAACTCTTCGCGACCCCATGGACTGTAGCCTACCAGGCTCCTCTGTCCGTGGGTTTTCCAAGCAATAGCACTGGAGTGGATTGCCATTTCCTTCTCCAGGGGATCTTCCCGACCCAGGGATCAAACCCAGGTCTCCCGCATTGTAGATATTACTTAGAGGGCCTTTAAAAAGTGTCAATATGATCTAAAATACTAACAAGGCTCATTGCATTCTTAATTTTAGCAATTTTCTTCATAAGATCAACACACAATAAAATGGTTATACTAAACCTCTGTTTCAGTGTTCTCAATCTTTTTGGTCCCAGGAACCTTTCACACTAAAAAATTATTAAGGACTTCAAGGAGCTTTTTTTTTTGTTATGTGAGTTATAGCTATTGACACTTACCATATTAAAAAGTAAATCTGAGTTTCTTTTTTTTTTTTTGGCTGCACAATGTCTTAGTTGCAGCATACGAACTCTTAGTTGAGACCCAGGCCCTTGCATTGGGAGCATGGAGTCTTAGCAAGTGCACCACCAGGGAAGTCCCAAAACTGAGATATTTTCAAACTATTTATGCTAAATATACAACAAGTTTTAAGAAAAATAACTGTATTTTTCAAAATAAGAAATTAGTAAGAAGATGGCATTGTTTTGTTGTTGTTTAGTTGCTAAGGCATTGTTTAATATGTTTGCAAATCTCTTTAATATATGGCTTAATAGAAGACAACTGGATTCTTCCTCATATCTCCTTCTCCATTCAATTTTTTGGGATATGTTATTTTAAAAGATTGAAATAATTCGAGAAAATCCAGCTTCACACAGATGCATAATTATAAAAAAGAGGAATATTTCAAAGCCTTTTTCAAATAATTGTGATATTTTTCTTTGATACTATACCCAAACTCATCAAGTAGCAGTTTCTAAAAGGTTAGTTGCAAAATATGGAATCTGAGAGCATATCAATGAATTTTTCATACTCTGTTACATTAAAATATATTACTTTATCTTGAACTTATTTTGTACTGGTCATTTGAAAAATACCGAGCCACTGTATTACGCAGGCTTTCTGAATGTTAACACACTTCATTGTATAATATCAATCTATTACATTTACGAATGCAACCTCATTAGAATATCTTTAAGTGTGGGAAGTTGTCAAGTTCACAAAGGCAGATATAATTCTCCCAGAATTCCTATATTTGTTTGAAAGTTCAGATTTGGTCAATGGCAACAAACTTGGTCAATTGTTTTCCTTGAAGTGTTAGACTCGCTTTGCTCATTTTTGAGAAAACTTCTGCTATTTACCTATGTCTCAAAATCCACAGATTGTCATTCTTTCAAGTAAAATGGTGTTCCACAACCCCAAAAGATGGCTAGTTCAACTCACAATTCAAACAATTCCACAAATGCTTTTCCACAAAACAAGCTTCATACCTTGGAATACAGCAGGAGTGCTTATGTGTACCAACTTCATCACCCAGCATATCAAAAACAAATGTACTCAGAAGTCAACATTTAATAAAATTAATTTTCCTGCTTCATCAATAGTCTTAAGTGAAACTAACATTTCCTTCTTTCCCTTTCTTTCTCTCTCCTTTCTTTCCTCCTTCCTCTCTCTCTCCCTCCCTTCCTTCTTTCTCTTTCTTTTTTCTTCTTTCTCACCCTCCCTTCCTTGCTCTTCCTCTCCTCTCCTCCCATTTCCCCTCCTTATTTCTGCAATTGCCTGGCAGTGAAAAATACAGTCACTACCAAAAGTATATTAATAGTTTGGTGTCACTGTTTAATTTGTGCTAAGGTGTCAGGATACATTTACAGGAGGCTTTCTGTGTGCGGTTTTGGATCTGTCAGGAATTCTCTGCTCCTTATTAGTTTCTGAATACTCAGGAATTAAGAGGAGGGCACTCCCGAGGGCTGAAGAATCCAGGCATTTCCTTCATTAGTTTGTCTATACAGTGATAAGTATCCTCTTCCTCCTTGTGAACCTTACGGTAAAAGTGATTGTTTACAAATCTCTCTCTTTAATATGGATTGCCTATGTTTTGTAAGTTTGGAATTTTAATCTTTATCTTTGCTAAGAATAACAGCTTTGTAAGACAGTATATATACACGTTCCGTTCCGTTCCGTTCAGTCGCTCAGTCCTGTTCGACTCTTTGCGACCCCATGAATTGCAGCACGCCAGGCCTCCCTGTCCATCACCAACTCCTGGAGTTCACTCAGACTCACATCCATTGAGTCCGTGATGCCATCCAGCCATCTCATCCTCTGTCATCCCCTTCTCCTCCTGCCCCCAATCCCTCCCAGCATCAGAGTCTTTTCCAATGAGTCAACTCTTCGCATGAGATGGCCAAAGTACTGGAGCTTCAATTTTAGCATCATTCCTTCCAAAGAAATCCCAGGGCAGATCTCCTTCAGAATGGACTGGTTGGATCTCCTTGCAGTCCAAGGGACTCTCAAGAGTCTTCTCCAACACCACACTTCAAAAGCATCAACTCTTAGGCGCTCAGCCTTCTTCACAGTCCAACTCTCACGTCCATACATGACCACAGGAAAAACCACAGCCTTGACTAGAGGACCTTAGTCAGCAAAGTAATGTCTCTACTTTTGAATATACTATCTAGGTTGGTCATAACTTTTCTTCCAAGGAGTAAGCGCCTTTTAATTTCATGGCTGCAGTCACCATCTGCAGTGATTTTGGAGCCTCCCCCCAAAAAAGTCTGACATTGTTTCCACTGTTTCCCCATCTATTTCCCATGAAGTGATGGGACCAGATGCCATGATCTTTGTTTTCTGAATGTTGAGCTTTAAGCCAACTTTTTCACTCTCCTCTTTCACTTTCAACAAGAGGCTTTTTAGCTCCTCTTCACTTTCTGCCATAAGGGTGGTGTCATCTGCATATCTGAGGTTATTGATATTTCTCCCGGCAATCTTGATTCCAGCTTGTGTTTCTTCCAGTCCAGCGTTTCTCATGATGTACTCTGCATAGAAGTTAAATAAGCAGGGTGACAATATACAGCCTTGACGTACTCCTTTTCCTATTTGGAACCAGTCTGTTGTTCCATGTCCAGTTCTAACTGTTGCTTCCTGACCTGCATACAGATTTCTCAAGAGGCAGGTCAGGTGGTCTGGTGTTCCCATCTCTCTCAGAATTTTCCACAGTTTCTTGTGATCCACACAGTCAAAGGCTTTGGCATAGTCAAGAAAGCAGAAATAGACGTTTTTCTGGAACTCTCTTGCTTTTTTGATGATCCAGCGGATGTTGGCAATTTGATCTCTGGTTCCTCTGCCTTTTCTAAAACCAGCTTGAACATCAGGGAGTTCACGGTTCACGTATTGCTGAAGTCTGGCTTGTTGGAGAATTTTGAGCATTACTTTACTAGCATGTGAGATGAGTGCAATTGTGCGGTAGTTTGAGCATTCTTTGGCATTGCCTTTCTTTGGAATTGGAATGAAAATTGAATGTTGGCAATTTGATCTCTGGTTCCTCTGCCTTTTCTAAGCCTAGCTTGTACATCTGGAAGTTCTCGGTTCATGTACTGCTAAAGCCTAGCTTGAAGGATTTTGAGTGTAACCTCACTAGAATGTGAAATTAGCACAATTATATAGCAGTTTGAACATTCTTTGGCACTGCCCTTCTTTGGTATTAGAATGAATGCTGACTTTTTCCAGTCTTGTGGCCACTGCTGAGTTTTCCAAATTTGCTAACATATTGAGTGCAGCACTTTCACAGTATCAACTTTTAGGATTTTAAATATCTCAACTAGAATTCCATCACCTCCACTAGCTTTGTTCATAGTTATGCCTCCTGAGTCTCACTTGACTTCACACTCCAGGATATCAGGCTCTATGTGAGTGACCACATCATCGTGGTTATCTGGGTGATTAAGACCTTTTTTGTACAGTTCTTCTGTGTATTCTTGCGACCTCTTCTTAATCTCTTCTGCCTCTGTTAGGTCCTTGTCATTGCTGTCCTTTATCGTGCCCATCTGTGCATGAAATGTTCCCTTGGTATCTCCAATTTTCTTGAAGAGATCTCTAGTCTCTCCTATTCTATTGTTTTCCTCTACTTCTTTGCATTGTTCATTTAAGAAGGCCTTCTTATCTCTCCTTGCTATTCTCTGGAACTCTGCATTCAATTGGGTATATCTTTCCCTTTCTCCCTTGCCTATTGCTTCTCTTTTCTCCTCAGTTATTTGTAAAGCCTCCAATAAACCACTTTGCCTTATTCCATTTCTTTTTCTTTGAGATAGTTTTGGTCACTGACTCCTATACAGTGTTATGAACCTCTGTCTATAGTTCTCCTCATACTCTGTATACCAGATCTAATCCCTTGAATCTATTTGTCACCTCCATTGTATAATCATAAGGGATTTGATTTAGATCATACCTGAAAGGTCTAGTGTTTTCCCTACTTTCTTCAACTTAAGCCTGAATTTTGCAATAAGGAGCTCATGATCTGAGCCACAGCCAGCTCCTGGTCTTGATTTTGCTCTCTGTATAGAGCTTTTCTATCTTCGGCTGCAAAGAATACAATCATTCTGATTTTGAGATTGACCATCTGTTGATGTCCATGTGTAGAGCTGTCTCTTGTGTTGCTGGAAAAGGCTGTTTGCTATGACCAGTGTGTTTTTTTTGACAAAACTCTGTTAGCATTTGTCCTGCTTCATTTTGTCCTCCAAGGCCAAACTTGCCTGTTACTCCAGGTCTCTTTTATTTTTTTTAATTTTTTAAAAAAACATTTTATATCTCTTGACTTTCTACTTTTGCATTCCAATCTCCTATGATGAAAAGGACATCGTTTTTTGGTGTTATTTCTAGGTCTTGTAGATCTTCATAGAATCAGTCAACTTCAACTTCTTCAGCATCAGTGGTTGAGGCATAGACTTGGATTATTGTGATCACTACACCATGGATCCGATCCACTATAGCTTTCTGAATCTTAGTGAAACCATTACATCTGAGAACTATGCTCAGCAAATGGATGAGATGCACCAAAAACTGCAATGCCTGAAGCCAACATTGGTCAACAGCAAGGGCCCAATTCTTCTCTACAACCAAGCTCGACAGCATACTGCACAACCAGCGCTTCAAAAGTTGAACAAATTGAGCTATGAAGTTTTGCCTCATCCACAATATCCACCTGACCTCTCGCTAACCGAGTATCACTTCTTCAAGTATCTCAACAACTTTTTGCAGAGAAAATGCTTCCACAACAAGCAGAAAATGCTTTCCAAGAATTCATCAAATCCTGAAGCACAGATTTTTACACTATAGGAATAAACTAACTTATTTCTCATTGGCAAAAATGTGTCGATTGTAATGACTCCTATTTTGATTAATAAAGAAGTGTTTGAGCCTAGTTACAATGATTTAAAATTCATGGTCTGAAACCACAATTACTTTTACACCAACCTAATACAACTCGCCAAAACCTATTTAAAGGCCAAAATAAAAATAAAAATATAATATATATACAAATGTTAAAAGCAGGCATAAAGACTTTCTTCCTGAAAGCAACAGTAGAAAATTAGAGAAGCCCCACATGGGGCATAGAAAGGTTATCATCTACTTATTGCAGTCATGAAAGAATGTTATCATTGGCTTGGAGAATAACAGTGAGACTTCCATCCATTGCCCTGGGTAAACCACCTATGTGATGGTTGTATGAGAGCATATTTATGCTATGGCATTGCCACATACAAGAAGAATAGCTTCTTTTATCTAAGTCTTGATGGGCAAAATGACCATCATGTGAGTAAATTGAAATTGTAACAGTCTTCGCTGCACCTTTTGTCCCTTTCCCTGTGTCTCACAGGTGTAGGGCACACAGAAAAACTGAGCAGCATCCTGTGCCACTAAGGATCTTTTAGTATTGTGCAAAAATAGAACCATATCAAACAGATGTGCAGTGTGAAGTGTGAGTACTTGTCCTTTAGCTGAGTTTGATATGGAATCTGCCCCATTTTTATAGCATCTCATTCTCATTATTGTTATTTATATTAGATACAGAAATGATTCACATGATTATGTTTCTCTCCCTCTCCTTATCCTGAGCGATGGGGCTGGGGGCAATAAAGAATAGGCTTATTCATTTTTGAATCCCTTTAATTTTGTAATTCACATCCCACCAAATCAGAACTAGATTTTTAACAGCTGCTGTGAAGTCATTTTCATACCCACAAACAGGCTCAGTGCTTCAAAGAACAAAAAACAAACCAAAAAAACCACCTCTCAAATATCCCCTTTTCCTGGTTGAGTTGAAGATCTATACTTCATGTTGTTTTAATGTGACTGTGCGACAATCCCCTCTAATGTTGTCATACAGTGTACTCCACAGGAAGCTCCCATTGCAGGAGATTTATGGGACTCCTGGTGAGGGATTCAATCAGAAATTGGGGAATGTAAATGAGTAGTGGGGTTGGTGTTCTCTACCTTTACTTGTTTATACAATTTTCTTGAAAGATCTCTTACTTCACAGTTCCATATTAAAGAAGAAAAAAGAGAATCTGAGGTTTCCTGGGTTTTATGTTTAAGAAAACTTTGTACTGCACAAAGTCTATATTTCTCAAAGTAATCCCTCTACATTCCTCAGGTGGTTGTATAAGTGCAGATACCCAGATCTAGTTATATTGCAGCAGCTTCTTCTTCCTACTTTACTCACCTCAAAACAATGGCTCGGGCAGAGTCTAGTATGAACTATGATGCCACATCTTAACCATTAAGCTGTAAAAGGTAAAGATATCCACTTTTCAATGCTCTTCTACTGATAGCTTATGGCGAACAGTGTCGGATTCGTGACCTCCAAAGAAGAAGATTTAACTTCGGGACCAGGGACCAGGTTTGATCACTCAAGAGCTTTTGCATAGCACAGTTTTATTAAAGTATAAAAAGGGACAGAGAAAGCTTCTGACATAGATATCAGAAGGGGGGCGGAGAGTGCCCTGCTTTGCTAGTGTTAACAAGGGAGTTATATACTTTTTAAATTGGTTATTAAAATAAATCAAAACAATGTCTCAAGGTTGTAAAGATCTTATTAGACCCACTCCCAAAATTTACATTTTAAGATAACAGGATTCAGTTCAGTTCAGTCGCTCAGTCGTGTCCAACACTTTGTGACCCCATGAACTGCAGCAAGCCAGGCCTCCCTGTCCATCACCAACTCCTGGAGTCTACTCAAACTCATGTCAATCGAGTTGGTGATGCCATCCAACCATCTCATCCTCTGTTGTCCCCTTCTCCTCCTGCCTTCAATCTTTCCCAGCATCAGGGCCTTTTCAAATGAGTCAGTTCTTCTCATCAGGATTAGCCAGAAGCTTTTCAGGAAGGAGAAACTGTCCTCAAGCAGGATACATTGCTGTTATATGATCCTTAGTACAGAGTTTAAACGTTTGTTGTATAATCATCAGTTTTGGGCTTAAAGAAAAAAATGTTTTATGTGACTAAGACTAGGGAATATAGAGGGAAAAAAAAGATGTTTGTCCTTTCCTCCTCCTTGAGAATTCCAGACCCCTATCTCTGCTTTGAGAGCCCCAGACCCCTTTCTCTTCCCCGGGGACCCCGAACTTCTTGTCAACCTGCCTAGGAATTGACTCTCTCACTACTATAATATTCACTTGGCTAGGAACTTTACAGCTAGAATGAGTTTTGTAAGAATTCTCCGAATTTGTTGTTATTATGAGACTTTTATAGAGGAGGAAACTGAGGCTCAGAGAAATCAAGAACCTTGACCAGAACCACATGGTGGTTATTTGGTGCCATTAATATTTGAATCTATTAATAGGTTTGTCTCCTGCTAACACCTATGTACTATGTACTGTGTAACACCTATGTACTTTTCAGTTGTCCACCAGTGGAGAGACTTTTCTTCTTCATTTGAGGATGTTTGGAAGTAAGCCATTGAGAAAATATCATGACATCAATAGGTAATGCTGAAAATAACAATGCTTCCAACAGCAAATCTTTCCTTAAGCAAGGATTATCTCTAGAGATAGTTGATGCTCCTTCGGGGTTCCACAACCTCATCATTCAAAAATAGCCACTTCCTTGTTTGAATGCCTCTGTCTGAAGAGGGGGTCAATTTTGATTCTGCATTGACATTTTGCAGCATGCCACGAGGAGCTCCTCTATTAAATGATGTCACCTTAGCTTGCTACTTCTTTTTTGTTTTTGGTTTCAAAGGCTCTGAATACCACTCACTTTATTTGTTAGGTGTTTGATATCTCATTTTTATCTAATGTTTATTAACACTGTGATTGAAAGTTAATGTAAGGTACATTCAAAAATAAAACTTTAATTTCTTACTAACATGTTTAATTTCACACTACCAGAAATGCATTGCATTGATCCTGCTTCCAACATAATCCATATATCTGTTTCTTTATGTTGAAGTCCACTGTGGTGATTTATTCTTGCAATCACAATGACCCTAATTTATAAAGAAAAAACTATTCAGAGACAACAAACAATAGTTTCTCCTGTGGAAACAGTTTCCCTCTGCCCCAGACCTTGAAGAAGTTGAAGTCAATTAAATTTTAATTAATTACTTTGCAGAAAAGAGTTAATATGGGAGGCCTGTGACTGCTCTAATTTTTAATTTAATTTATTATTATTATTTGACATCACAGGTTGATTTCTTTGGGCTTATTTGCTCCTTGGCTTAATTAAATACTTGTAGAAGATGAACATACCCACTACAGGATAAGTTTGATGTTGACAAGCTTCTGGTAGCAGTGAGACTATATCAGCACAACTTCCAGGGTGCAGCTGTTATACCTTAAATGGCCTGTTCTCAAGGTTGGCCTTTGGCTAGCATCAGGAAACTTGGATTTTGTGAATGTTGCCAACACTCTAACTTATAAGAGTGTGTCACTGCACCTAAACTGTTTGTACAAACAATATGACATATAGAACAAACAATTTACTTCACAGAGTCTGGGATTTTAATATACACTAGGCAAAGGGTGTCTATTTCACCAGCCTCCAATAAAAACCCAGGGTACTGAGTCTTTAATGGACCTTCTTAGTAAATGACATTTATATTAATCTATCTTCAAGTTCATGGAGTCTACCCTCAAATATGTCCAGTCTATTGATAAGACCATTGAAAGAATTCTTTGTTGAAATTGGCTGATCTTGGATGGGAATTTCCTGGTCCTTCCTCAGTAGCAGCCAATCTTTAGTTGCTATTGGATCTTGAGCCCAACCAAGATAACTTTCTCCCCTTACTCCAGAGGGAACAGATTTTTGCTTTCATATTTTCCTCAAGTTATATGCCTTTGAAGCAGAGACTTCCTGGTCTTTGCATCTCACATTGCAAGACACACAGTAGGTTCTCAATAAGTGACTATTCTATTGAAGAATAATCTTGTCAATTACCTATGTTTCTAGAATAATATTAAAAAGAAAAGAAGAAAATAAACTGAATACATAGCCTCTGATCTTAAAGAATGTATACTATTGATATGCAGACAAAACTAACATGAGTACATTAAGTATTATGACCAATTAATATATTTGCCTTGCAATGAAGATTTTCTTGACATGTCAGGTCATTGTGATACTTTGAAAAATATCAGATGATTATTTCTCCAAGGAGTAGAATAGATACAGATCTTTAAATTTGTGCCAGAAATAATGAGTAATGATACTTTTCCTATTACAAAGAGTTTCTTCTAGAATTTATTTTTTTTAATTAAGAATATATTACATTTTTGACTCAGATTTTCTCAACAACTGTTTCATATTCTCCAAAGGTTTTTTAAGTGGCACAAATTCATTTTACCAAAAGGAATATATATCTCTTCTTAAAGGAGCACATCTTAACAAATTACTTCCATAAACAGCAGGGTAATTTATAATGCTTTTTTTTATAGATAACATTTTTTTTTCTACCACATAAAAAGATGTGCATTTCTAGTTTCTTCAGTTATCTTTGGCTATGTAATAAACCACCCCAAAACCTAGTGGCATGAAACAACAATTTATTCTTTATGATGACTGTGTTGACTGGACAATTTGTTTCTTCTATGCAGTGTTAGCTGGGCTTAGTCACATGACTGCATTGAGCCAGTGCCTGGTTTGATCTGCAAAGCCCATGAAGGCTTCACGCTCATATCTGGGCCTTGATATTAATTGTCACTTGGGGTGCTTCACTTTTACTCCATGTGGACTCTTTCTTCACATGGCAGCTCCTCTTCTAGGACCTTGCCACATGTCTTCTGTCTCCACTATGGCAAATGGGTTCCAATGAAACAAAAGTGTAAGCTGCCCCCTGACACAGTGGCACTTCTGTTATATTCTATTGGTTAAAGAAAGTCACAGATCAGCCCAAATTCAACAGAAGGGAACCTAGAGGCTTCCTCAAGCATAGAGAAAGGATATATTTTCACAGACATATTTACAGACCATCTATCATAATTCACTGTTTGACAATTCACATCCCTTACATATGCAAAATGCACGCAACATAATCCTCAACAATGTCATACCATTGTTGCATCAGCTCAAAGTCCAGGATCTTGTCATCTAAAACAAGTCAGATGCGGATCCTTGGGTGCAATTTTGAGGTTTGCTGTGGGGTTTTTGTTTGTTTTTTTTGTTTTTGTTTGGTGCAGCTGCTTAAGCATATTTCCCTTCAAAGAAGAAAACTATGAATTAAAAATATGTTATGTGTCCCCCATATACTCATCATACAAAAATGAGACAAAACTAGGAGATTCAGTTAACATGTCCATTTAAACAGGAGGGGGTGAAGGGTATAACACAGTCACTGCTGCTGCTGCTGCTAAGTCACTTCAGTCGTGTCCGACTCTGTGCGACCCCATAGATGGCAGCCCACCAGGCTCCCTCGCCCCTGAGATTCTCCAGGCAAGAACACTGGAGTGGGTTGCCATTTCCTTCTCCAATGCACGAAAGTGAAAAGTGAAGGTGAAGTCGCTCAATCTTGTCTGACTCTTCGAGACCCCATGGACTGCAGCCCACCAGGCTCCTCCCCCCATGGGATTTTCCAGGCAAGAGTACTGGAGTGGGGTGCCATTGCCTTCTCTGAACACAGTCACTGGCCCATAGCAATTCTGGTCTGCCCAGTGTAACCTCTTTCTATATGCAAGCCCATCCTCGTCAGCCTGTAAAGCCTCTCCACATGTCCTCTTTATCCAGCAGGATAGCCCAGACTTCCTTATAACACAACAGCTAGGTTCCAAGGAAGCAAAGGTGAACCCTGCCTCTGAAGGGCTAGGCCTAGAAGTGGCAAAGCCACCGGTCAGCTGGTATTCAAGGGAAGAAAATAGACCCTACCTCTTCACAGGAGGAATGGGAGCGGCATGTGTATGTAGGTTGGGGAGCCCTTGCTGGCAACGATATTTGGAGGCTATCTAAATACCTTCCTTAGTGTGTATCCAACAAGGAAGAGCTTCAGATTTTCAGTTTTCAAGTTCAGCTTTTCAAAATCTGTGAACACATAACCTAACATATTGCTTCCGGATAGAAACAGATCCATTACACGTACATAAATGCTTTTATGGAAATCTTATAATGTCTGAAATTATTTTTTTGAGAGGAGGCTTTAAATACACAAAGCAGGGAGGCATGAAAGTTTGATTTTGACCTTGGAATTCAGCCAATGTCTTGTTTTCAACTTGGATTTTGGCTGCAGCCTTTGAGAAATGAAATAGCTTTCTGTATATTTTAACATTATTTGAAAGATTATTGGTTGCCATTATATATACTTAGTGTAATAACAACAGTAAAATAATAATAGTGTAATGACATTAAGCTAGATCTTCAGAATTTATTGTTAACTTCTGTATATTCACTTTCAAATATAGATACGCATTCTGGGTATAATGTAGAGTTAAAATTTCCTTGAGTATTTTATTTGTTGAAATTATAACAGTCAATTGTAATATAAATGTACATTTATTATTGAAGAAACAAAATTCTATAATAATTAATGATGATAGTGAAAGCCATTAATTTTTATATATAAAAGTTATTAAAAACTTTCAAATAGCTACATGAATAAGGGAAAAGATTGACAATTATTATAAATATTATGAAAGTATATGAGGAAAATAACTTTAGAAAGAATTAATTTTTCCTTTTTTCAATAATTATTTATACAATTTGAATAATAATAAATGACTGAATAACAGTGCTTAGATTACATATTAATTCTAATTTCTGTAGAATTATTTTATTAACAATTATAACATCAAATATAACAACCTTTTAATAACTTAATTTAAAATGTAGTTATTTACTTCCATTTAGGTAGAGTATTTCAAGAAAAAAAGCTCTATTGAGAATTCATTGCATCTTGGGTGGATAATTTAATGAAAGTATATGAGGAAAATAACTTTAGAAAGAATTAATTTTTCCTTTTTTCAATAATTATTTATACAATTTGAATAATAATAAATGACTGAATAACAGTGCTTAGATTACATATTAATTCTAATTTCTGTAGAATTATTTTATTAACAATTATAACATCAAATATAACAACCTTTTAATAACTTAATTTAAAATGTAGTTATTTACTTCCATTTAGGTAGAGTATTTCAAGAAAAAAAGCTCTATTGAGAATTCATTGCATCTTGGGTGGATAATTTAAAACCTGAATGTCAATTTTGCCACCCCAAATTATCACAAGCAGAAAAAAACTAAAAAAATAAACTAAAAGTCTACTTAATAAATAACTTTTGACTCTGATAAAATAAAGAATATAAAGAATACAGAGAAAGAAAATGTTAGAGAAAAGTGAGGTAGCCCAAGCCTATTTTGTTCTTACCATCAAACTTTAAAATGATAGACTTTAAAAGAATGCATTTAAGAAGACAATCCCATATAGTTTTAAGTGTTCAGATCTTAAAATTTTTAAATAAAAAGCATATGTAAATTATATAGAATGTCAATCATTTTTATGAGCTGAAGAGAAAGGATTTTTTTAGTTTTTTGAATTGGGAAATTTAAAAAATTCCAGGTACAGAGTTTCATCTAGAAAATATATTACTGAGAGAAAAATTTCCTGAATTGTATTTTGCTGTCAACAAGTTTAGTGCTATTATTGAATATGCAATCTCTGTATCTTGTACATCAGACAATTGGTAGTTCAGAAATCAGCAGAAGCCTCTTTTAAGTTTAGCAACTTGGTGAATCAATAATGATTTCAACTGTTCTTCTGCTTTATTGCTTTGAGGGATTTCTAGGTTTTACACAATAAACATAGCCCATTTGATTAAAAAAACTATTTATAGGATAGAAAATTGGTGAATAGAATTACCATGTAATTGTCTTTGAGACTTCAATAAATATGAAGAGAGTTATACATAATTCAGGATCCATAATCCCACAATGTTTTGTCCACTTTGTTTATTTGTGTGTTCAAAAACAAATTATAGGACATCAGATAGTGAAACACTTTCATCATTCTTAAGCAAGGGAAAGATTTCTAGTCATATAAGAGATTTGGAGGTGGTAAGTTATACAGAGATGCAAGCTATTTTGGATGTGCTTTGTCACTTGTTTTACAAGATGTCCAAACATGATGGAAGGAACACTATTATATGTCTTAAAAGGCAACCTGAATATAAGAAGCTTTAATATCTTGCTTTATAAGTAATAGTAATATAGCAATATTTAACAACTGTAGGCTGCTTATAGGCAAAGACATTGTTGCTGATATCTGTGCTTTTGAAAATGAAAGTGTTTCTTACACAACAGCTGATGAAAAGACACTTCTATCATTCCTCTCTAGTCAGAATGCTGGGAGTGGTATCCAGGCAATGAAAGCTGAAATGCAGATGGAAATTCAGGGAAGATTTTACCTTGAAAGTTACATAGTTCAAAAGTCAATTATTTTGCCCTATTCCAGAAAAAAAGTTTTAGAATTTTTTTCTTCAACTTATTGTTTCAAATAGCAAATGTATGAAAAATATTAGAAATAATATAATGGGGACATCAGTTATGTCGTTACTTCTGAAAGTATTTAGAAAGCTTCTTTGAGTAGTGTAGAACATTTTCATTGTGGGACAGCTTTAATGCATTAGCATCAACACCAATCAGTCAATCAGCCAATCATCATGACTAGGAGTTAAAAAGAAGATACATCTTTACCAGACCCATTAGCATAGGGGCTGCCCTGGTGAATCAGTGGTAAAGAATCCACCTGCAATGCACTATATGCAGGTTTGATCGCTGCTCTTGGAAAATCCTACATGCTGTGGAGCAACTCAGCCCATGTGCCACAACTACTGAGCCCACGCTCTAGAGCCTGAGAGCTGCGACTCCTGAGCCTCTATGCTACAACTACAGAAGCGTGACCACCCCAGAGCCCACGTTGTGCAAGAAATGCCACCTCAGTGAGAAGCTCATGCACTGCAACTAGGGAGTGGCCCCTGCGCACCGCAACTAGACAAAAACTCAGGCAGCAATGAAGACCTAGCATAGCCAAATATAAATAAATAAATACCTTTTAAAAACTAAAGAAGGACAGAATAATGTGGTGGCAGCATCCCCATCAGTATCATATGTTGGTAAAACTAGCCAGAGATGATCTTGTTCCTCAATCACTTTATTTGAAAGCTAGAGACTATTTAGCATCAAGGGAACAAACCGTACTTAGTACATTATCATTCTTGCATTATGTTATCAAGCATTTAAAATCTAACCACTAGAATGTAAACTAGTATAGTCACTATGCAGAACAGTGTGGAGATTCCTTAAAAAACTGGAAATAGAACTGCCTTCAGTTGAGTTCAGATCAGTCGCTCAGTCGTGTCTGACTCTTTGCAACCCCATGAATCACAGCATGCCAGGCCTCCCTGTCCATCACTATGTCCCAGAGTTCACTCAGACTCACATCCATCGAGACAGTGATGCCATCCAGCCATCTCATCCTTGGTCATCCCCTTCTTCTCCTGCCCCCAGTCCCTTCCAGCATCAGGGTCTTTTCCAATGAGTCAACTCTTCGCATGAGGTGGCCAAAGTACTGGAGCTTCAGCTTTAGCATCATTCCTTCCAAAGATATCCCAGGGTTGATCTCCTTCAGAATGGACTGGTTGGATCTCCTTGCAGTCCAAGGGACTCTCAAGAGTCTTCTCCAACACCACAGTTCAAAAGCATCAATTCTTCTGCGCTCAGCCTTCTTCACAGTCCAACTCTCACATCCATACATGACCACAGGAAAAACCATAGCCTTGACTAGACGGATCTTAGTCGGCAAAGTAATGTCTCTGCTTTTGAATATACTATCTAGGTTGGTCATAACTTTTCTTCCAAGGAGTAAGCGCCTTTTAATTTCATGGCTGCAGTCACCATCTGCAGTGATTTTGGAGCCCCAAAAAATAAAGTCTGACACTGTTTCTAGTGTTTCCCCATCTATTTCCCATGAAGTGATGGGACCAGATGCCATGATCTTTGTTTTCTGAATGTTGAGCTTTAAGCCAACTTTTTCACTCTCCTCTTTCACTTTCAGCAAGAGGCTTTTTAGCTCCTCTTCAGTTTCTGCCATAAGGGTGGTGTCATCTGCATATCTGAGGTTATTGATATTTCTCCCAGCAATCTTGATTCCAGCTTGTGTTTCTTCCAGTCCAGCGTTTCTCATGATGTACTCTGCATAGAAATTAAATAAGCAGGGTGACAATATATGGCCTCAACGTACTCCTTTTCCTATTTGGAACCAGTCTGTTGTTCCATGTCCAGTTCTAACTGTTGCTTCCTGACCTGCATACAGATTTCTCAAGAGGCAGGTTAGGTGGTCTGGTATTCCCATCTGTTTCAGAACTTTCCACAGTTTAAAGCAGAGATATTACTTTGCCGACTAAGGTCCATCTAGTCAATGCTATGGTTTTTCCTGTGGTCATGTATAGATGTGAGAGTTGGACTGTAAAGAAGGCTGAGTGCCGAAGAATTGATGCTTTTGAACTGTGGTGTTGGAGAAGACTCTTGAGTCCATTGGAGTGCAAGGAGAGCCAAGCAGTCCATTCTGAAGGAGATCAGCCCTGTTATTTCTTTGGAAGGAATATGCTGAAGCTGAAGCTCCAGTACCCTGGCCACCTCATGCAAAGAGTTGACTCAGTGGAAAAGACTCTGATGCTGGGAGGGATTGTGGGCAGGAGGAAAAGGGGGCGACCGAGGATGAGGTGGCTGGATGGCGTCACTGACTCCATGGGCGTGGGTCTGGGTGAACTCCTGGAGTTGGTGATGGACAGGGAGGCCTGGCGTGCTGCAGTTCATGGGGTTGCAAAGAGTCGGACATGACTGAGTGACTGAACTGAACTGAACTGCTTTATTGACTATGCCAAAGCCTTTGACTGTTTGGATCACAATAAACTGTGGAAAATTCTGAAAGAGATGGGAGTACCAGACCACCTGACCTGCCTCTTGAGAAACCTGTATGCTGGTCAGGAAGCAATAGTTAAAACTGGACATGGAATAACAACCTGGTTCCAAGTAGGAAAAGGAGTATCTCAAGGCTATATATTGTCACCCTGCTTATTTAACTTATATGCAGAATACATCATGAGAATGCTGGGCTGGATGAAGCACAAGCTGGAATCAAGATTGCTGGGAGAAATATCAATAATCTCAGATATGCAGATGACATCACCCTTATGGCAGAAAGTGAAGAAGAGTTGGACATGACTGAGCGACTGAACTGAACTGAAACTCAGAATGGTGAGTAGGAGAAAAGGTCCAGGCATGTAGGCAGAGGAGCTGACCCTGAAGTAAAGCAGGAACAGGGCCTTTCAGAGGAACTGAAGGAGGCAAGCATACCAGGTGTTGACCAGATTGTGCAGAAGGCAAGCGTGGCTGAAGTCACAGGCTGTAGGGGAGGCCACTAAGAGCACACCGTCCCGCTCAATCTGTGTCCTATTTGCAGGCTTTTGTATTTAGGCCATTTTAGAGGCTGGTGAATTTCCCCCAGAGAAGTGAGAAATTTTAAGGCATTTTAAAGAATAAACATGATCATATTTCTATTTTCATAAAATAACCCTGCTTCTAGGGGAGAATGGATGACAGGGGGCCAAGAGGTGATCAAGGAGGAAGACACCATAATGGGATGAGGAGGGAGTTCAGCCTAGGGTTGTGGGAGTGGAGATGGAGAAGAGAAAGATGATCATATTCAGAAAATATGATCAGTGAATCACAAGGAAAAGGTGTGTAGCTATCCAAACAGAGATATCATGGCTGGGATTAGAAATACAGGTTCAGAGTTTAGAACTAGGAGTTTGACCTTGGCTGTGCTTGATGTTAGTGCTTTTGAAACAATTCAGGGAAGACTGGAAGTCATCTGGGCTAGCGCTTTAGGTTAAGGAGTCTCAGGGGTGTGGAAAGTAATTGGAGTCATGACCATCAGTTGATTCCCCCAGGAAGTGACTTGTTGGTAAGAAGGTAAGCTGGTCCAGAAAGCCTTGAGAAACTCTGAAATTCAGAATTGGAGAGTCTAGAAAGCTAGGAGGAAGGTCAGGAGAACACGGCATCATGAAATCCAGAGAAAACGAGAGCTTCCAAGCTCCTCATCGCCTGTTTGTGGGGGCCTTAGGAGAGGAGGAAGGGAACAGCCTTTGAGATTCATGGATGTCATTGCCAACTTTACTGAGAATGGCATATGTGCTGAGCAGTGGAAAGGATGGGAGGTAGTCTGTTTCAGAGGGTCCAGCTCAGAAAATCCAGTAGAAATCTTGAGATGAGCTCAGGCTACTTTGCCTACCATCTTTCTCTACAACTTGGTTGGACAAACTCTCTCATAATATTTTATTTATTTTATTTCATTGACATGCAGTTGGTTTACACTGTTGTGTTAGATTCTGATATATAGCAAAGTGATTCTGATATATCTATAGATATAGGGTTGGCTAAAAATTCTGTTCCGGTTTTTCCATAGGATCTTATAAATATACACTTTCTCGAACTCTTTTTCATAGTATGTTATGACCTGATCCTGAGTATAGTTCCCTGTAGGTCCTTATCGTTTACCTGTTGTATTCATAGTAATGTATGTATGTTAACTCTAAACTTCTAACTTATCCTAGGATATTAAATTTGACCTGTTAGTTTGCATAAGAAGAAAGGTGAAGAGATATTTAGCAAGAGGATAACTGAAGCCGCTCAGTCGTGTCTGACTCTTTGCGACCCGTGGACTGTAGCACACCAAGCGCCTCCATCCATGGGATTCTCCAGGCAAGAGTACCGGAGTGGGTTGCCATTTCCTTCTTCAGGGGATCTTCCCAACCCAGGGATGGAACCCAGGTCTCCCGTATTGCAGGCAGACGCTTTAACCTCTGAGCCACCAGGGAAGCCAGGAAGATAAAGGAAAGAATTTTCACCTTTGTGGATCTGCTGTCTTGGAAATGCCTGGAATTTATATTCTATCCTATAGCTATCCAAGCAAAAGTGGCCTTGTGAACAGCTGACTGATTTTTCCCATTAATTTTCCTTCTTAGTTATCCAGGACCTAAGACTTCTCAGACTGTGGGTTTCCTTCCCTGTGAATTCTTTGAGATCCCAAAATTACTCTAAGTACAGTCAGCAGGTTCCATATCATGCCCATACCATCCTTAAAAAGAACAAAAGCCATTGTTCTGATAATATTCACATCCAACTCCTGTGTCTCACTTTCTCTCCAAAACTTTCCTTATGCCACAGCAGCTTATTTCTCCTTTCTCTTATCTCTGCGCTTTTCCCTTTGCATGGAGATAAATTTTTTCACAGCAGCTTGTTTCTCCTTCCTCTCATCTCTGCGCTTGTCCCTTTGCATGGAGATAAATGTTTACCAAGGCTTTTGCTTTTCTCAATCTTTGAGACCTTTCTCTACTTCTCTTAGGACAGCGATTCCCAATAATTCCTGTTTTTCACATAGGCGATATTATATTCCTATCATTTAAAAACATGCCCCAAATGTTGCCAGTTGCTTCTCTGGACAATTTGCCACTGCTGAGAACAAGGACAATGAGAAGCAGTATGTGGCCTCTGTGTACCAGGTGGACTTTTTAAATGATGTAATAAAAGACTTCAGAATGCTCAGTGTGGAAAAATCCACTAATGAGGAAGCTTGCTTTTATTTAAATCTCTTACTAAAATACAGATTTTTTTGTTTCTCTTCTAAACTTTCTTTTTTGCCCTGATGACCTCATCATCAGTCACATATCACCAAATAGGAGAAATTAAATCTGTACCTTGGTGGAATACTAGTCTCTGAACATTGACAGACAGCTCCTTTCTACTTGAGCTGTACTCTGGCTGTGCCAAGGTCCTATTAAGCCATCAAAGCCCAAAACTAGCGTATGGGCAGGTCTAAGGGGGAAGGAACAAAACAGAACTTTTGAGGTGGGGGACAAGATTTTCTTTCCCTGATTCTTTATTCTTTTTAATTGAAGGGAAATGGGATGTGCCAACAAAGAGAATCCTCTAAATATAAGAGGACAAGTTTTAATTAAATGAGCCACTGGGAGATCAGGGTTCTTTATTGGGGGATGTTTTTCTCTTGAAGATTCTCATCACGTGTCTTTCTGTTGTTAGAACCATGAACATTGACAAAATGGCTTCTATTTTATTTGTATTTGGCTATACTCTCTGGGGAATAGACTGGTTCTGATAATTGCATAAATTCATGTAGAAGCTAAACAAAGCTAAACAAAACTAAACAAAGGGAGACATATGAGGAGGGAGAGCGGAGGGCTGGAGCACAGCAGCCTTGCTGTGACCTGAGGCAATGACTATGCCAAAGCCTTTGACTGTGTGGATCACAATAAACTGGAAAATTCTGAGAGAGATGAGAAAAACAGACCACCTGACCTGCCTCTTGAGAAACCTGTATGCAGATCAGGAAGCAACAGTTAGAACTGGACATGGAACAACAGACTGGATCCAAATAGGAAAAGGAGTATGTCAAGGCTGTATATTGTCCCCCTGCTTATTTAAGTTCTATGTAGAGTACATCATGAGAAATGCTGGGCTGGAAGAAGCACAAGCTGGAATCGAGATTGCCGGGAGAAATATCAATAACCTCAGATATGCAGATGACACCACCCTTATGGCAGAAAGTGAAGAAGAAATAAACAGCCTCTTGATAAAAGTGAAAGAGGAAAGTGAAAGAGTTGGCTTAAAGCTCAACATCCAGAAAACTAAAATCATGGCATCTGATCATGGTTCCATCACTTCATGGGAAATAGATGGGAAAACAGTGGAAACAGTGTCAGACTTTATGTCTGGGGGCTCAAAAATCACTGCAGATGGTGATTGCAGCCATGAAATTAAAAGATGCTTACTCCTTGGAAGGAAAGTTATGACTAACCTAGACAACATATTAAAAAGCAGAGATATTCCTTTCTCAAGAAAGGTCCATCTAGTCAGCGCTATGGTTTTTCCAGTGGTCATGTTTGGATGTGAGAGTTGACTATAAAGAAAGCTGAGCACCAAAGAATTGATGCTTTTGAACTATGGTGTTGGAGAAGACTCTTGAGATTCCCTTGGACAGCAAGGAGATCCAACCAGTCCATCCTAAAGGAGATCAGTCCTGTGTGTTCATTGGAAAGACTAATGCTGAAGCTGAAACTCCAATACTTTGGCCATCTCATGTAAAGAGTTGACTTGCTGGGGGCCAGTGTGAGGACTCCGCCCATGGCAAAGATCATGAGGAGGGAGGCTTTGGCATACGGAAAGGTGGGATCAAGCCTCAGGAAACCCCCTGTTCCTGAGCAGCTACCCCCAAAACCAGAGTCTGTTTTATGCTCTCACCTACACCTCTGACTTTACGGGGGACTCTTCCCCATCACCATTTCTCTTGGAGAAGGAGTTAACTTGCAGCTCCAGTTAATAAAAATTCCTGGGCATGATAAGAGTGTTTCAACTTACAAACTCCTTTGAGGGTCCTCTAGCCTGCCTGATCAGGTTGGTCCGGCCACATGTGATTGTTTACAGCCTCCCAACCGTGAGAGGCACAAGGTGCTTTAAAACTTTCTAAATACAGACTCTTTTGAGAAGTTAGAAAATTATTAGTATAGTATAGTGGGTTGATTAGAAATTATATTGGTGAAGGGTTTTTTCATTTGTTGTGCCAATAATTGCTGCTAATTCCCTGCCCTGGGTGTGACAAGGGTGTCTCAGGTCAGACCTCTCTGCCGGCAGACTAGCTTCCTGCCACTCTGCACATGATTGTTTACTACCTCTCAACCATAAACATCACAGAGAGTTTGGAGTATATTGAAGGTCTTAATTAGCATAGGGCTTTTCTCATTGTTGAGTCAATGAATGCTGCCAGGCCTCCATATCCTTAGGCACCTGGGAATATATTAATCAATGTATTTGGAATATAGAAAAGGAAATATAGTAGTTTTTGATGTTAGTAATACTAGACTTTTTGAGTTAATGAATTTTCTCTTTTGTTATAGATCATTGTACTTTGTTATAAATCACTGTGTCCTTGCTATGTAAAAATGTAACTTTATCACTATCTTAAGACTAAACAGATCTTAAGAGGAATACTGGTGAAGGATTTTCATTTGAGCCAATATTTGTTGTTAAATCTCCATATCCCCTGCTCTTATAATGAATATAACTAACATATAGGAGAAATAAGTATTAACCTTAAAGATTAATCATGTTAAACCTTAGGTTAAATAAATTCCTTTCTTGTTGTAACTCACTACACCCTCACCCTATAGGAATGCGACTTTATTTGGAGGGTGGCAGTTGGTCTGAGAAAAAATCACCCCTGGAAAAAATAAGTTTTCTGGTTAACTTACTGTTATCAGAAAGGGCCATAAAATGTCAGCAGGCCTCATGGCCAGAAGATGATGTAAAACCCATAAGACCTTTGTATAATTTTATATGAAGCACCTGATATTGACAAGGGTCAGGTCTGCTGACCCTCGCGTGACTCTGTATTCATCCCTATGTGTAACAAAAAGTATATAAGCAAACCTGAAAAATAAAGAAATCGGATCAGTTTCCGGAAAGACTGATTCCCCTGTGTCGTTTCTTTCTTGTTCTCCGTTTTTCTGGCTGAATTCCCATCTGGGGCGTGGATACTCACCAAGCCTGCTAACTTTGCCTGGGCTGCTAAGATCAGACCGGGGAGGCCTCAGTGCCCCCTCTCCTTCGGGAGAACAGAAAGACGCCTGTGGCCTACGTAGGTGGTGATTGGTACTCCACGTAAACCAAGTATTCAGCCTCTTTTTCTCCACTAATATTTCCTACTAAACTATCCTTTTCTAATCTCTCTTTATATCTGTAATTAAATAAGTTTTTCCCTAGGACGCCTACTCCATCTCCCCTTCGAATTACCCTGGATCCACCGGGGCTGGATCCCGGCAGACTCATGAAAAAACCCTGATTCTGGGAAAGATTGAGGGTGGAAGGAGAAGGGGAAGACAGGATGAGATGGCTGGATGGCATCGCCAACTCAATGGACATGGGTTTGGGTGGACTCCAGGAGTTGGTGATGGACAGGGAGGCCTGATGTGCTGTGTGGTTCATGGGGTCACAAAGAGTCGGACATGACTGAGCAACTGAACTGAACTGAGGCAGTGGGAGCCCACTGACTCTTCTCTAGTTCTGTGGTTCCAGAACTCTGTTTTCCTTGCTGGAGAATGGGACTGGTGGTACGGGAGTCAGGACGTAATACATGAACAGTAGCTGCTGCTTTGTCAGTGCTAAAAGTGTTTCGTTGAATAATAATAGGCTCCGTCTATCACGAAGAATGTCTCAATAAACAATGGCTTATCAGCACATTTCTTTGAGCCAGGCACTGTTTTATGTGCTTAATTTTTTTTATTTTTTTCATTTGATCTTTGCAGAAACTCATAGCAAATCCACAGTAATATGGTGTCCTCATTGCATGAGCAAGAAGAACAAGGTTTAGAGATAGTAACACTAGGTTACTAGGTTAACACAGCCATCAAGTGGCAGAACCCCCGAGCTCTGCATACCCTACCGCACACACCACACCATGCTACCCCCACCCAGAGCCTCCCAGGGACCCTTCCTCCCCACCTGCAGCGCATTGTTACTCCCCCAAACCTCACACACAAGGATAAGCCTTTGAACCAGAAAATGCAGCTTTATGAGCCCTGCTTCTCAGCCCAGGGGACTGATTCTAAGTGATAAAGCTTATCTGATAAATGAGCAGAGACTTGAATCTGAAGCCTGGTTCCACTGCCCATGGCTCAGATGGTAAAGCGTCTGCCTGCACTGTGGGAGACCTCGGTTCAATCCCTGGGTCGGGAAGATCCCCTGGAGGAGGAAATGGCAACCCACTCCAGTACTGCTGCCTGGAAAATCCCATGGATGGAGGAGCCTGGTAGGCTACAGTCCTTGGGGTGGAGGAGAGTTGGACCCGACTGAGCGACTTCGCTTTCACTTTCTTTCTCCATTGCCCATGGACTCTGTGACCTTAGGAAACTTACAGATCACTCAGTGTCTCACACTGCAGCGACGATCAGAGGTTCTGCACCCAACGAAGGCCCTGAGGAATGGCTAAGATGCCCACTGATCGTGTCTCCCAGAGAATGTCTCATTCGGTTCAGTGAAACATGGCTGGGGTTCAGCTGAGGGTTACTGGGATGGAGACTCTACTTTGCCATGGGCAGAGTTCCTCACGCTGGCCCCCGGCAAACTTCGCCCATGGCACTCCTTAGTGATGGTTTTGCATTGTGTTAAATGAACTCCATCAGGCGCCAGGAGACCCACCCCTTCTCATCCGTCTGCTCCTTCAGCATCCTACAAGGCCAGGCCTACAGCCCGAATAAGAAACCGCCTAGTGTTTCTAAGTCATCAGCTACCACAGCTAGCATGAGGGTTTGTTGTCCACACCAGTAGACTGAATTTGGGGGGGGAAAAGGAGGAGGGGGGATTTATTGACCAGAGAAAAAACAAGCCAAAGCCTTGGCTAATTTGTGTAATCAGCTTTATCAATTTGCATAAATTGTGCATCAGGCTATATTCCTCTTGGGCATAATAAGCCCAAATTTAGTTTTTCTAATTTTAAAGTCATCAGTCGTTTTTTTTTTTTTTTTTGCTTCTTCCGTTCCTTTCTGGGGCTCGCACGGGTCGCACCTCCACGCATCTGTCAGGGAGTCTGCAGGGCCCTCATTCCCAGGGACCCTGTCAGTGCCTGGCAGGAGCAAATACTGCTTATTTTCAAAAACTGGTCCAGCCTGGACTCGCTTCCCGCACCAGCAATTCACGGCTTTGGTCTAGATTTCATTTGTCCCTGTTTTGTTAGATCCCCATTCAGATCAAAATCTTCAAAATGTTTTTAAAGGAACCCTTTCTGTTTGCTGTGTTCTCCTACTCCATTCTTTCAAATTACTCTGCCAAATTCTAGATGGTTCCCTAGCAAGCTCTCTGTCCCAGCTTCCACCCATGGCTTCCTCTCCTTACTCCTTTCTCAACACTCATTCTTTCTGTGCTGTGCATGCATGTTAACTGGCTGTCAGGCTCCTTTCTTCCTGAGATTCTCCAGGCATGATTACTGGAGTGGATTGCCATGCCCACCTCCAGGGGCTCTTTCTGACCCAGGGATTGAACCCCCGTCTCTTATGTCTCCCAAATTGGCAGTCAGGTTCTTTATCATTCATGCCACCTGGGATGCCCCATTCTTTTGTTCAGTTCAGTTCAGTCGCTAAGTCGTGGCCAAATCTTTGTGACCCCCATGGAATGCAGCACACCAGGCTTCCCTGTCCATCACCAATTCCCGGATTTACTCAAACTCATGTCTATCGAGTCAGTGATGCCATCCAACCATCTCTGTCGTCCCTTTTCCTCCTGCCCTCAATCTTCCCCAGCATCAGGGTCTTTTCAAATGAATCAGCTCTTTGCATCAGGTAGCCAAAGTATTGGAGCTTCACCCTCAGTATTAGTCATTCCAGTGAACACCCAGGGTTGATGTCCTTTAGGACGAACTGATTGGATCTCCTTGCAGTCCAAGGGACTCTCAAGAGTCTTCTCCAACACCACAGTTCAAAAGCATCAATTCTTCAGTGCTCAACTTTCTTTATAGTCCAACTCTCACATCCATACATGACTACTGGAAAAACCAGAGCTTTGACTAGATGGACCTTTGTAGGCAAAGTAATGTCTCTGCTTTTTAATATGCTGTCTACATTGGTCATAGCTTTTCTTCCAAGGAGCAAGTGTCTTTTAATTTCATGACTGGAGCCACCGTCTGCAGTGATTTGGAGCCCAAGAAAATAATGTCTCCCACTGTTTCCCCATCTATTGGACATGAGGTGATGGGACCAGATGCCATGATCTTAGTTTTCTGAATGCTGAGTTTTAAGCTAACTTTTTCACTCTCCTTTCACTTTCATCAAGAGGTTTTTTAGTTCTTTTTCACTTTCTGCTATAAGGGTGGTGCCATCTGCATATCTGAGGTTATTGATGTTTCTCTTTGCAATCTTGATTCCAGTTTGTGCTTCATCTACCCTGGCATTTTGTATGATATACTCTGCATAGAACTTAAATAAGCAGGGTGACAATATACAGCCTTGATGTACTCCTTTCCTGATTTGGAACCAGTCCGTTGTTCCATGTCCCATACTTTCTGTTAAGGGTATCTAATTCTAAAGGGTCTCAGAAAGTTTTGACTCTGCCTTGAGATTAGAAGAAGAATTTTAATGAACAGCTTCCCTCATAGCTCAGTCAGTAAAGAATCTGCCTGCAATTCAGGAGACCTGGGTTCAATTCCTAGGTCAGGAAGATTTCCCAGAGAAGGAAATGGCAGCCACTCCAATATTCTTGCTTGGGAAATCCTATGGACAGAGGAGCCTTGCAGGCTACAATCCATGGGGGTGAAGAGTTGGACACAACTTGGTGAGTAGACCTAGTGCTGGAGCGGGGCTCGCATGCACCCCCTCTTCCCCCAACCCCTTTCCTGCTCCCCTCCGGTTCCCCTCCCCCATGCCTTCCTGGGCCTTTCTGGGGCTCTCCTCACTGGATTCCCGCTTTCAGTCTGGACACGTGTCAATGCAGCTTCCATGTCGCCCCCAGTCTGAGCCTGGGTGTGATTAAAATCTGTCTCATCAAAAGAGGTGATCACAGAACTCGTTAACCAACCTTAGTAATCAGAGAACTAATGAACCTCCTTGAAACTAGCAAGTGTTCAAGAATACACATGAGAAAATACTATTTTATATAGCACGCAGCATCCCATATAGCATATGGGAGGTTATACAAGTTGAGAACATGAGTGACTTTGAGACACAGATCCTCTAACCTTGGGAGGGTGAAGTCACACAGGGCCTGGGCCACAAAGCATCATCAAAGACCAAACATCAGATTCGGAGACAATTGGGATAACCCAGATGACATTTCTTACACTGTTATGCTGTCCAGAGGGCTGAACTGCTGACATAAAATCTCTAAGATGCAAATGTAAGCCTAATGTCCTTTTTAAAACAGTAGCTAGTTATGGCACTAGAGATGTTCAAGCCCGAGGCTTTACAAACGCTTTTTATAATATCATTAGCCTGAAGATTGCCCCTGCCTCGATTTCATAACACCAGCGTTTGCAAATCTGGGCGTTTGTAATTCTTGCTGTTTCTTTCGGTGCCACTGGAACTCGGGCATCTGCTGTCAGAGAATAAGCTTTGTTCTCTGCCCTTGAACCCGGGGAGGATGGCAGGGAGCGATGCTCAGCCTCTGGGCCCTTGGCCTCAGTCACGGCCGTCCAGCTCAGGTTTCCTCTGGGCTCTGGCTCTGCTGGCCAGTAATGTTCATGGCTGGTTGAGAGACCATGTGCCTGTTTAGAGCCGCTGACACAGGCCAGGAACAGGCCACCTGGCAAATGCCTTGGGCTTTGACTGATTCCACTACCTCGAAGCGTAGGCCAAGTTCCCCTCAAGTTGTCCTGAGGTTTGTAAACCTTTTGGCAACGCTGGGCCAGGCCTGGACCAGGTAATCAGCGATTCATGGTCCTCGACTAGGTGTGAAATTTTAATCAAAGGGATTTTAGTTTTGCAGAAATACAATGCGCCACCAGAAATGTCACATGGAATTAAACTTTGGATTCGCTGAGGTTCAAGATGAGTCAGAGGCTTTCTTACACACTGGCGAATCCTGCCTCTTTGCCTGGTAGGAGGGAAGTGAGTTAAAAAGAAATGGAATCAGGGCAGCTCTGGTCCCTTTTGTCTTAGGGGGAAGTATTTCAATAAATTTTAGTCCATCCACATTTTGGAACTGAATAATTACTTTCTACTTTAATTACAAGATGGCACAGAAAATGCATAAGCCTCAGCCCAAAAATACCCTCTCTGTATCTGGGAGATACCGGAGACGCGAGTTGCTCTTCTGTGCAATACGGTCTCCTGACGCGCTCCAGGCTCACAGCAGTTCATCTGGAATGGCTTCCACAGTCCTTACATCTGATAAGCAAACACCAGATTCGGAAGACATGGGGACAGCAGGCTAAAATGAGAGTGGGCTCTTCCCCAGAAAGATAAAGCCTCCTCTGCGAAGGGAATTTAAGGCTTAGGAAGGAAGCAGGGCTGATGGTTAATGTAGAGAATGGATGAGAAAGAGCTCTCTGTGGCTTGGAACACTGAACTCACTGGAGTTCACCCAGAGAGATTCCAGAGAAATAGAGTCCTCTGAGTATTCCCTGTCCAGAACCCAGACCAAGTTACCATACTTTGCCCATTACAGAAGTAATTCACCCAAGCACCACAGGAGCGGATTTCTCACTGCCTCTCCTTGACCTGGAACAGGTCATGAGGGCTCCGTGGACTTTCCAGTGGTTTCTCTCTCTCTCTGGTAGGGATGGGAAGTGTGGGTAGTCTTGGAAAAGAGTGTGGCTTCTAGGATCAGAGTGATTCAGATCCTCCTCTGAACTTCCCAGCAGTGTGATGTGGGGAAAGTTGCTTCATCTTTATGAACCTCAGTTTTGTCATCTATAAAATGGAGTGAATAGTAGACCCTACCTCAAAGGGTTGCTACGAAGGTTAAAGGAATTATTGGCAATGTAGCCATTAACCCGGCAGTCCTTCAATAAATATGACAAAGATGATGATGCTTCAGCTAAAGGGGCCATGCCGTTTCCATATGGGCGTGTATATACAGAAAGCGATATCATGTGTATGTGTGTGCACATATGCGTGTGTGCGTGTGTGCATGTGTGTAAACAGAGGTGTGTGACTGAAGCACAAAGGAGCCTGGGCGCTGGGTGGCAAGGAAGCTGTGAGAGAAAGAGACAGCCCCGTGTTGCTTTCCAGTCGCTCAGTCATGTCGCTCTTTGTGACCCCGTGAATCGCCGCACACCAGGCCTCCCTCCATCACCAACTCCCGGAGTCCACTCAGACTCACGTCCATCGAGTTGGTGATGCCATCCAACCATCTCACCCTCTGTCGTCCCCTTCTCCTCCTGCCCTAAATCCTTCCCAGCATCAAGGTCTTTTCAAATGAGTCAACTCTTCACATCAGGTGGCCAACATATTGGAGCTTCAGCTTCAGCATCAGTCCTTCCAATGAACACCTGAGACTGATCTCCTCTAGGATGGACTGGTTGGATCTCCTTGCAGTCCAAGGGACTCTCGAGAGTCTTCTCCAACACCACAGTTCAAAAGCATCAACTCTTTGGCACTCAGCTTTCTTTATAGTCCAACTCTCACATCCATACATGACCACTGGAAAAACCATAGTTTTGAGTTGATGGACGTTTGTCGGGAAAATAATGTCTCTGCTTTTTAATATGCTGTCTAGGTTTGTCACAGTTTTTCTTCCAAGGAGCAAGCGTCTTTTAATTTCACGGCTGCAGTCACCATCTGCAGGGATTTGGGAGCCCAAGAAAATAAAAGTCTGTCCCTGTCTGGGGTAAGTGATGCCAGGCTGCTGATGGAAATGAAGATCCTGAGTCACTAAGGCCCTTTCCTTCGGTGACTGTGGGTCTCCAGGTCTCAGAGGTGGGGCTTTGCCGAGCTCACTGCAGATCTTCCTGGGGGCGCGGTAGGCACCCAGTACGACACAGAACAAGAGCTAAAGGTGACTGGACTCCTTGTGGTTGACTTTGCAAGGAGTTTAGCTCCCACTTCTAGGCAAATCCGGTGATCAGGACATGGATTTCTGGGCTGTGTAGGTATCCCTGGGGGGCTCAGAGAGACCCTAGGTGGAGCAGCCTGGATGTGAAAGACCTATTCTTACAGTAGGTGCCTGAGACCCAGAGACCTTGTAATATGAGGATCAGATAAGCTTAACCTCAATAACCCCAGCGCCTAAGCTGGATCCGTCATTTCTTCCTCCACGGCTATGAGCACGGCCTTCCTCTGCCTTCCTCTCAGCTGTGTAGGGAGGCTGGTATTAGGCTGTGTTAGGCCCACAGGTTGTCTGAAGCATGAGTAGCCATGACTTGCTCATCTGTTTTCATTTGCCATACATGTTCTCCATTGTTGATACGAATGCCTCCAGCGGGGAAGAAGATACATATAAGAAAGAATTTATTCATGATGTTACCTGAAATTTACCCTGAACCAATCTTCATGGGTAAGACAAAATTACTAACTATACTTAGGTTTGAAATTTTTAATTTTCTCTATTTCTTTTTTAAAAAATATAAGTTTATTTATTTTAATTGGAGGCTAATTACAATATTGTATTGGTTTTGCCATACATTGACATGAATCAGCCACTCGTGTACATGTGTTCCCCATCCTGAACCCCCTCCCACTTCCCTCCCCATCCCATCCCTCTGGGTCATCCCAGTGCACCAGTCCTGAGCACCCGGTCTCATGCATTGAACCTGGACTGGCGATCTGTTTCACATATAATATATCAGTACAAACAAATAACATGACACCGGTCATTATATTTGTACATAATAGAATGTTTAAAGATCTTTAATTCATTTAAAACATCGCTAGATGAATCATATTGTATTTCTCTAGGAGCTAAAGTACAGTGGCAATGGATTTTTACTATTTTTCCTATGCACATAAAATGAAATGTTTTTTTAATAAGTTTTCTTGTTTAGTGGAAATTATATGATGAGTTGAAGTTGTAGAAAGGCAGGAACGGTTGGGGTATACTAGTTGAAGGTGACCCCCAGCTGAGACGGAGCTTGGGGTAAGGCTTTTCCAGACGGAAATGTTTGATACGCCTTTCCACACTGTTTTGATTGGCCCATCTTATTGATGAATGTTTGAGTACCATAAAGAAACTCTTAGACAAAGTGAAGAGAGCTTTGAGTTAATTTTATATCTAAATTGTAAACCACAACAGAAAAAAACTCTGTTAAGGAAAGAGAACATGATGGAGCTTGATTTTTTTTTAAAAATCAAATCATGCAGTAAAGCATTTTGTTTTGAGCATATGCAAGCCCAAGCCAGACATGTATAGAATTCCTAATGTCAATTTATGCGTGTATTGAGTGTCAAATATTAATTAATTTAGAAGTCCAACGAATATTTTAATTCCTCTAACAAGGATCTCTGTCTTTCTCTGTCTTCTCCTATGCCCACCCATACATACTCTAGTTTCATAAGTGCCAGGAAGTAATTTCTCATTGACTTTGTTTTATATCATTTATTTTTAATATCCTTCATTTGTCAATATTCTGCACACTCTTGAATTTTCAATTCATTCAATAAGTGCTTTTTCACCATTCATACAGAAGCCTAAACCTGTCACGAGTTAAAGACACATAGAGGAAACACAGACCGTGCTTGTCCCTGAACTGTGAGAACGTGAGTGTCTTACTGAGAAAACAAAAACATCTGAAGGTTTAGAGTATGATGGTGTTGACTGATGTGTAATGGGATTTCCAAGAAAGCTCAGTTTGGGTTATTAAAGAGACTCTGGGAGAGATGCCTGACACTGGAAAGTTAATAGATGACAAAGGGAAGATCTGGGCAGGCTTGCTGGCATGACCCGAGGTGTGTACCATTTCCAGTGGTTTTATTGATTTTTCTGCTTTAGTGTGATATTCTGCCTTATATGAATGCAAAACCCAGAATGGTCCATACTCCTTCCAACCCATGGAAGTGGAGGTTTAAGCCACACTTTTAGACCCCAATCATGGATGGAGTTATGATCCTCATATTGGAGAGCTAAGACCATGTCTTTTGCATTTCTGTGACTCCAGGGCTGGGCACACGGACAATTTCTTGAGTACTGATGGAAGGAAAGAACCTTGCAGAGTGGGGGACGTCTCCATGCCCCTCACCTAAGGAATGACCGCTGATCTTTGCTGGAATGGGCCCAGTGATTGGAAGCTTTCCCCGCAGAATCCACACCCCTGGAGGACTCCTGGTTTTTAGAAGCACTTTCCAAATAGTGAATTGGAGATTCCTTCCAACAGCTTCTGCCCACTGGTCCTTGCTGTGCCTTCATGAGCCAATTTGACAGCCCTGAGGCTTGTTCAGGTGGCAGAGCTTCCTCAGCCTGGTCCATCTTGGCTTGGGTTGAATAGACACACCCACGTGCTTGAGTTCCTCTGGGATGCTTTGTGAGATTATCCATCAGTGTGGTTCAACACCATGCAGCCTAGCCCAAATGGCCTGCCTCTTTTGTTCTCTATGTAGTAGAAGAGAAGGATTCACTGAATCCTTCTAAAATCCCCAGAAAACCTGGCAAGTCACTGATTTTTCTGTGAATACACTGATGGAAGTGACCCTAAGGACCGGCACCTTCTGAATCCCGGGCATTTTGAAACCCAGTAGCCTACTGATTTTCCTGCTTGAATTCCGTTTCCCAAGGGACAAGAAAGCAACCTCTTGAACATGCCAATCTGAATTTTTATTTTACACTTTTCAAAGCAGACTTTGACCGTGTTTGTCAGTCTCATCCTTTTATTTGGCAGTTTATGACCTGAGACGCTCCCTGCCCCTTTGCCAGAATATCCATGCAGCAGGAGGCTCTAGACAGTTTGGAAGCTGGGGAGTCTTTGCTTTCTTCTCCACTCCAACTATTTTCCCTGGGCCTTTTTCCCAGGAACATGTCAGCTGCAAAAATATGAATCTTTCCTCCCCTGCTCCCCGCCGCCCAATACATATGCTATTTATCAAATCTAGGAATAAAAAGAATGCAATTTCAAGAAAGCTTTTAAAGATTTCCATTTCCTTTAGAAAGAGAGAGAGGACATGTGCTCAGCTCGAGGTGTCACGAGTGTTTGTCATTTGATGCTTGGTTGTCATTAACAGTTAAGCGCTATTCCTAGCCTGTGGCTGGAAATAATCAGGGTCTCCACACATGTTCACGTGTTTAAATCAGTGAGAGTAAGAGTCTCCGTTCAGGGAAAGTTGCTGTCAACACGACACTCAGTTTGTGAAGTAGCTTTGAGCTGATCACAAGGGAAGCTTGTGATGTTCTGGCAGTGCTTGGGGGAAGCAGGTCTCTTTCTTTCGCCGTTCCCCATTGACCACGGGGTGTCTGCCACGCACAGTCCAGAACGGTAGCCTCTAGCCACTTGTCGCTGCTGAGCACTTGAAATGCGGCCCATACGCAACATGTTCTAAGTGTGAACCGCAAACCAGGTTCCAAAGACTTAGAGAAAATGTAAAGAATCACATTAGTGTTTTAAGCTGACTGCATGTTGAAGTAATGTTGTGGATACACTGGATGAAATAATATTATTTCAATTATGTTCACATACGTGTTCTGACTTACACAAATGTGGCTCCTGGAAAACTTAAAAGGATGTGCGTAGCTCTCAGCAGTATTCCAGGGAACCGTGCTGAACCAGGGAGACAGGAGAGTTATTGCCCAAACAGAAGTCCATGATAGTCAACTGTTGCCAGACGAATTTGATTTCCTCAAACATTAAACAACTTTTTTTACCTGATTTTAAAAATATTCTTTTCATAATTATCAGAAATCTATGAGCAACTCGCTCCGTTTTGGTACGAGGTGAAAGGAAGTGATCGGCCTTAGCTGTTTAGTCCATGGAAATCAGTATTCTCCTATCTTCATTGATACAGTGAAGTCAGCAGTACCTTGAAATTCTACAGACGTACCAAAGGGGCTCTCACTCTACCTCAGAGCCTCCATATTCTGGTTTGGTCTGGTTTGTTAAGATTCTATGGATCCAGTATCCAAGTGTTAAACTTCCAAACCCCCTGGACTCAGGATGAAGCATGTAGATCTTGGGAAATCATTCGAGGCACCGCAGGACTCTGAATGCATCTGAAATGATAAGAACTCTCTTTATTGAACCCGAGACACTGGTGTTTGGGTGAACCATCCAAACTCTAATTTCTGTCCATAGATGGTAATGGAATTATAAACTCTACCGTGATGTCTGTACAAATTATGGGTATTTCTCCTAGAAATGGGTGAACACCAAGTTACTCTATTTGTTTGTGACTCTTGATGAATTGTGTTATTTGAACAACACTGATTTACTACTCTATTCATCTTTCCCTTGAAAATTATTAAGAAGTGAGTCATGGCTGGGCGATGTCACTACATTTAGCTTTTTAATTAACCCGTGGTACAGGTTTTCCAAGGTCCTACTGACCTTGATATTAACCTGAATTAATCAAATTCCCCTAAAATGGTTGTCCCACGAGGTCCTTTGTCCTTCTGGTCTCATCACTGTCTGTAAAAGAGGATTTTTTTTGAATTCTTAACTTCATCCTCCTCCCAGACCTCCAGCAGCTGGGAGACTATTCTCCCTACACAACAACTGCCTCCTTAATTCTTTCTAAAGTCCACCCAGGCGGGCTGGTGGGACTGGTCTGAGTACTCTGAAAAGGGAGAAAAGGGGGACATTTCAGCGTCCACATCTGTGCGGCCCAATACGGCCTGTGGCTGTTGACATGCTGTAAGTGTAAAATACGCACCAGATTTGTTAAAAACAAAAACAAAAAACAAAAAAGCCCTCAAATTAACAAAGTAAAATAGCTCTTTTCTGCAAACAGGAATAAGACACAAACCTGGCTTTAGGAAAAAGTCAATTTCTATCTGTGCCTCATTCTGCAAGGGTACAGCAACAGAATAAACTTGGAGTCACCCTCTGCATCTCCCTTTTGCTGAGGGTTTTAACTGCTCTGGGGGCTTACCTGGTCCCACGGCACCCTGGAAAAGCGGGACCTAGTCCATTAGAGGGCCTTGGCGAGGTCCCATGGGATCAGGGGTTATCTTGGCCACTTACGGTGCCGGGCTAGATTTTGGAATCTCAGGGAAGGTCCTTTCCACCTTCCAAGCTGCTCTCTGGTACATGGTGGACTTCTGGGTCTGCTGGCATGTAGGGAGCCCTTGCAGGCTGTCGTTTTAGACCAGGGGTGGGCAGGCAAACTACAGCCCATAGGTCAAAGCCGGCCACCTGCCTGTTTATGTAAATAAAGTTTTATTGGAATATCCCATATTCATTCATTCAAATGTTGTCTGTGGCTGCTTTTGTGTGGATGACAGAATTGTTGTAACAGAGTCCATATGGCACACAAAGGCTAAGATATTTCCCATCTGAATCTTTAAGAACGAGTTGACCAAATCCCGGCTCAGGTATACCATGGACCCACACCTTCTTGGTCTTCCCACCTTCCCAGGGTGCTTCTCAGGACCTGGGGCACAGGTCCCCTGTGTTTTCATATCCCATCAGCTGTCTTTTTTCTCCACCCCAGACTCAGTAATGGAGGTGTCAGTATCGAGGGACCTCCTATATCCATGTCCCAGGGACCTCACAAGCATTTAGGCCCTAATCAACTCTTCATAATGAAGGCTTTGTTCTAGTCTTTCAGATAGTTTTCCAGACACTTGCCCTTACCAAGTGTCCCTTTATTTCCCCCCAAAATCTGAGTTTTAAGGAAATCAACCCTGAATAGTCACTGAAAAGACTGATGCTGACACTGAAGTTCCAATTCTTCACGATGCCAAGAGCCAACTCACTGGAAAAGCCTTGATGCTGGGAAAGACTGAAGGCAAAGGAGAAGAGGGCGGCAGAGGATGAGACGGTTGGAGGGTATCACCAACTCAATGGACATGAATTTGTGCAACTCCGGGAGTTGGGATGGACAGCGAGGCCTGGCGTGCTGCAGTCCATGGGGTCGCAAAGAGTCGGACACGATTGAGCAACTGAACAACGACAGCAACTAGGGTTTAAAATTCAAGTCTCAGAATTGTTGCTCAAATTACCACGGTGCAGCCCCAGCTAAGGCAGCAAACGAAGACTAGCTTAGATTCGCGATTCTCCAGGAGAGGAGTGCAGGGTGGCAGCAGCCTGGGGAGTGTGTTATAAATGTAGGTTCCCAGGCCTCTGCCCACACCCTCTGAGTCAGGAGCTTGGAGATGGGACCAGGGAACCTGCATTCTGACACCATCTCCCAGCAGTTGTGGTGCAGGCTGGAGCTTGGTAAGCACTGGATGAGAATGGGTGGTGCTGGGATTGGAGACTGGAAGAAAGCGTCAGATCTGCGAGGCAGTCTGTTGTAATCTGTCGGTGTTTCATTCCGGCCATCCCTGTGTCTGTATCCTCTCTCACAGTCCTCCTTCCTCCTGCAACGATTGCTTTAACACATCAGGGGCTTGTCCACTGTGCCCCAGAACCTGGGAGGGACAAAATGTTCATAGAAGTTTACTTTAAAGGTAGCACCCAGCTTTCTAGAGTCGCTTCAGGCTGTGCCACCAGGGCCTCCAGGGGGAATATTCACTCTCCTTGCTGGTGAAAATGTTTGAGAGGTCTGTGCGGGCACCCCAAGGGGTGGGCAGAATGTAGCCTGGAGACTTGGTCTAGGCACTTAGCTCGTTCATAAATGAGGGACTGCTCCAGTGGCCCCTTTGTTTTGTTACTCAAATATTCACTTCTCATCCGCATATTTTGTACTGTTACTTATGTACTAACTATTAAATCTTTCTTCCTTCGTGTTCGTCTCTTCCCTCCTAACTTCCCTCGCTTTCATCCCATGTCTTCTAAACCCACTGGCCGTGTTTATCGGAAAGGCATCGATGAAGCCGATGTCTGGATCCGTATTTGAGGGGCCCCTCACTCGTTTTTGCATTAGTGTTCTGGGCAGCTAAGCACAGATCTGATTTCTTTTACTATAAATATCATGTGCGTTCACCACTCACTGCTTACCTCTGATGCTTCTGCCTAGCCTTTGGCCAAGCTCGGCAGGTCGTGGGGACTGCTGCCAGCTTACACACCTCCGTGAGTTCCTGGCCCTAGTCCTCCCCCTTCACAACCTCTGACTCCCTGTTTGTGCAAAACTGTGCACTGAACAGGAGCTGGCTGACAAGGGGAGTCCCAGCTGCTCCTCTGCCATGAGGATGATGGCGGCTGTGGGGTCTCATACACCCATCTGTACGCTTGTTTTGGAGCCCTTTCAGAAAAAGGAAACTCGGAGGTGAATTCCCCACACGTTTCCTGTAAGTTGGTTCTTTCGCCACCTTTATTACAGCATTTCCATTTCAAAAACTAATGAGAATAAGGACATCTTATAGCCAATGTAACTGTAAATTTGACAATGTCCTAATTTGGGCTTCCAGAAATGCTTGATCATTTTTGCTGTGGGAGCAGTCAGGGTTACGAAAGGAAATGGGCCCTTTTGCTTTGTTTTGTTAAACAATTCATAGCAAAAATCCATGATTTTTCAACGATCTTTCTCCATTTCAAAGAGCACTGAACTAAAGAAGAGCAAATAAGAAAACATCAGCAATTTGGCTCCATTTTTATTATCAGAAGTATTCTGACCAACCTTGTGTCTAGGTTGCCATTTACCAGGCCAAACAAATTGATCACAGCCTGCTTCCCCGTTAGTTGCAGGCAGAAAAAAATGATATATGGAGGTTTGTACATTAACATTTTTTATGCTGCTTATATCTTTCCAAGGTTTCTTTTGGAGGAAATACAAATACATATGATTGCAATTTGAAGATAATAAAGACAAAGATATTCAACTAAGTTCTGAACTCTGCCTTCCCCATTTTTTCAAAAATCTTTTTTTGTAAAGGCCCCACTCTGCCACCGCCCCACAGCATTGACCAGCACAGGGGAGTCCAGCGGCAGATTTTATGGGGTCCAGTCCCTGCAGGGGATGGCACCCAGTGAGAGCTCTGCCATCAGCTTTGATGACAAAACTTTGGAGCAAAGTAACAACTGGGCATTGTGACTCTAAATGAAAAGATTCATTCTCCTCTAAGAACCAAAAATCAGCACTTTGGGTTTATCATACTGAGAACTGACACACATTCTGGCTTTTTCTGTGTTAGAGGACTTGAACGATGGTTACTGGGGTGAATGGGGGTGATGACAAGCAAACTGTGTGTCAGTCACTTCAGTTGTGTCTAACTCTTTGCGTCCCTATGGACTATGTGGTCCACCAGACTCCTCTGTCCGTGGGATTCCCCAGGCAGGAATACTGGAGTGGCTGCTGTTTCCTTCTCCAGGGGGTCTTCTCGACCCCGCTGAACTCATCTCTCTGGTGTCTCCTGCTTTGCAAGTGGACCCTTTACCGCTGAGCTTTTGGAGAAGCCCATGGCAATCTAATATTCTCCATCAAATGAACTGTCTTTTTCCTTTCCCTGAGGGATGGACTGGAGTGGTGCCACGTTATGTAGCCTAAATGCCCTTGTGTGTATTTTGCAGGCCATGGGGAGACTGCAGAGACTTTCACAAGCAAAGCCATTTGTGCAGCTGGGTCGGGCGCCCCTCTCTAGGAAAGATGGCAGGATGCGCAGTTAATGCTGTCGGCCATGGTAACTTGCTAGATGTTGGCAGTGCTCCTGGGGAGAGAGCCTCACAGCCAGGGTGGCCCTCTCGGTGGATAGGGGGGTAGTGTCGCTGCTGTTAGTCTGGGAGAAGGCAGAAGTGCGACTGCTGTGGAGCGGGCTTGCAGGGTGCTTTGAGTGGAAGCCCCCTCCCCCCTGGTCTACTATACAGGTCATGAAACAGCTTTCCCTGTAGACTACAAGGTGGCCCCTCGCCCAGTGTCACTAGACTTTGAGGGCCGTGTCTGGACGTATACAACGTCTCTATCAAAAAGACTGATCAGTTGCCCTTATTAGGAACATTCGTTACACTGCGCAGGAGGTAAAGCCTAAATCACTAACCTCAGTTCAAGATCGACTCTGGTCGCGGATGAAACTGAACTGATTTCCATCTTCCCACCTGCCGACTCATAGGAAAAAATTCACCCAGGGTCCTCTTACTGAGAACCACAGACAGCAAGACAACGCATGCCAAGCTCAGAGAAAGTAAAGAAGAGACTTTAAAGTCGGAAGTTAAAGGGAGGAAGAAAGAATCCTAAACCCTGGTGTGTGTAACAAGCTCAGGGCAAAATTCCCTCTCCAGAAGTGCCAAGGAGCTCTCAGCTGTACATTCCAGACTCCAGGAGCACACCCCACCGATGTCGATGGGAGGTCTGTACTCAAAAGCAGTGGAGCAATGGCAATAAAGACCCACAGCATACAAAGAAAAAAAAAATACCACCACCAACAAAAAACTGCTTAATGTGGGGCTGGGCGGGGAATTTCTGCCCTTAGCAACCAGAACGGGAACACAGGGCAGGCAGCAAGGGAGCCCACCTAACCAGATCTCGGCTTGTATCTTGAATCCCTAAAATTCAGAGCCTGGATCAAAGGATGGAAAAGCTGGGGGGCACATTTGAGTCCCCTGGGAAGTTTTAAAAAATATGACAATACCCCAAACCCATCCCCAGGAGTTCTGGTTGAATTGATCTGAGGAGGAGCGTGGCCACTGGTGTCTTTTAAAGTCTTCCCTGGTGATTCTAATCGAGAGCCACTGCTCACATGATGAAGCTGCTTCCAGGATTTTGTGTCTCTGCCCCCAGAGAGCTGGGTGGCCAGCAGACCTGACCCTTCTCTGTCTCAGGGGTAAGGAATATAGGTTGAATTAAATCTTCATTTATGAAAACTGTTGAGAAAATAACGTATTGATCTTACTTGAGAGGCTTTTATGTTAGTCAATTAAATGAGTACTGTACCTTTTCTACTAGTAATATGAGTGCCATTACTATATGGAAATATAATGTTCCATAATATTTTTATTGTGAGACAGGGGACGTGTCTTACTGCACTCAAATGTACAGTTTACGCCTGATTGTAAAGTTAGCTGTAATCCATAAACGGCGATATAGATCTTAGATATTTCTTTTAAAATCAGTTGGAAGAAAATTCCTTATTCCTTAGCAACACCATAGGAAGTGGGACTGCCTCCAAGGAAAAAAAAAATCCTTATCTTTCCTAATTATTCCACATGAAAAGGCAATAGAACATTCCAGTATTCTAATATTTGAAGGGAAATCAATGCTTTTGTGATAATTTGCGTGTATATTATTCAAGTATTGCAATGAAAACATGAAAAGATATTTATTTTGCTTTCATTATTTTTTTTTCAGTAGCACTAACTGAATTACCCTGAAATAAGAACCAAGAGATATATTTTCCCTGACTTTCATATACTACAATAGGAAAAAAACACACATGTAGGGAGGTTATGTGTTTCCTGGGTTGTTGGAGGGCTGATAGTTTCAAGCACAGTACAAATAGGCATATTACTTGAACATTTTCACTTTAGGCTATTTGGAAATGTGTCATTTAAAATGTGGAATCCTGGCACAAGATTTTCACGCTGAAATTTTTTCAAAACTATCTAAAATGTGTCTTATTTGTGAAAACGCATCTTATTAATCCATTGTGATATAAAATAACAGCTGCTAATATGATTTTAAAGTTTGTAATAAAGTGCATCAAAATGTCTATAGCACGGATCATGACAGCGCAGCCAACAAGCGATATTTCAAGGACTTTTAACGTGTGTGCAAGATGCCAGCCCGGCGGCACACAGAAGCTCCCAAACGCCTCTGTTCTGATTGTGACATTTACTCTTCTAATCTGGACCCACACCACTTGCCCCAGGCATTCTTATTATTTGAAAGAAAGGAGGAGCCAATAGTCACTGATGCTGAAGTAAGTGCTACAGCCTCTGATGTCAGCCTGTATCAGCTAGCTGCTGCAATAAAAATGCTGCGTAACAAAGCACACTAGCTGGGTTGTGTAGGATCATTTATTCCACTGTCTGTGGGTCAGCAAGGGTTTGGCTGATCTGGGCTGGGCTCATTCATGCTTGGATTGGTAGAGGAAATATCTCTGCCTCTGATGGGAAGAGCTGCATCCGTTACAATAATGCAAACCACAAGAGGCTCACAATGCACTCGCTTCCTCTCTGGAAAATGCCTGTGACTCTTTTTGGAGGAAAGCTGCCACTGACAACTGCGGTGGTTTATGTTGGTGAGGGAGCAGGAATCTTGCATGGATTAAATTTGGTAAATTACTGATGTAATATCAACATAAGCATATAGTCCTGCTGGAAATGGTTTAATTTCAGGTTCTACATTGGCAAGGTCAGAATCCCACTTCCAAAAATTACTGTCTTTGTGTCTTGGAGCAAGTTGCATAATTGCTTTGTTCTTTCTTTTCCTCATCGGGAAATGTGAGAAAGAAGAATCCCTAACTCAGAGGGTTATTTCAAGGATCAAAGAAATTAGTGTTTTAAGTATTAACTTAAATAACGAGTCATCACCATCAGCCAGAGTCGTGTGGTCACTCAAGTCTTCCGTCTTTTCTTCATCATGTTGTTTCTGAAATATAGATTTCCAGAGGACAGGAGCCTTGCCTGCTTAACTTTCAGTGTGAACTTTCCATTAAATCATGTTTGGTAAGTGACCTCCCAGGATATAGTGGCTAATGCAAGTACAGACTATTTACTTTGCATATGTATCACGTCTGCCAAAATAGGTTTATCTGGGTTTAGGGTTAGCACGTTTCTAGCCAGCCCCATGCCTGTACTTACCTTTCCTTGGGAACTGTAGATCTGGGTTTAGGGTTAGCACGTTTCTAGCCAACCCCATGCCTGTACTTACCTTTCCTTGGGAACTGTAGCAAATTGAGCGCAACAAAACAAGACAATAACACACTGAGATATATTTTTAGACACCTGTTGTGGCTGAAGATTCTTGCCATACAATGCAGAGCAGAGTCTGGGAGATGGGAGTCACAAAGTGGCAAAGAGAATGTCCTGTTCTCCTTGAGTTGCAGGTCTATGAGAAAAGACAGAGGAAATGAGCTGGGTCACAATAAAGCCACACAGAAGGGTGATGCTGCTGGAAAGAACTGGCAAGAGAGCTGCCTGAACTGAGCACAGGGCTCTTGACTGCTGGGTGGTTTGCTCATCTGCAGAAGGAAGGTAATAACAGTACTTACCTCATGCACTAGTTTTGAGGATTAATACGTAGGGCACTCGTAACATTGTTAAATGCTATCATTAGTAGTATCAGGATGTCTCATTCTAGCCTTCCAAAATCTGGTTCTCTGATTTTCTTGTATTTCAGCTCCACACTAAAACCATTGCTGTTATTGGCATTGCTATAATTATTTTTCAGTCTACTGTTGTTCTTATGGCCAACACTTACTTATATTTGCCAACATTTAATTATTTATCTGTTTTCCCTTATTCTGTATTCCATAGCTTGCTCTGAGTTCAATTTATTTCCTTGCCAAAATAGAGTCTTCAGTTGTGCTTATAGTGAGGGTCTGCGGTCTTTAGTCGATATATTTTTATGATCTAGACTTCCTTATCATTTCTTGTCTAAAATGCATTAATTTTGCTCTTAAGTTGTAACCACACTCTATCTGTGTACAGAATTCTAGGTTGATGGTTATTTTTCCTCAGCAGTTTGGAACTATTCATGTATTTTTTTTTTTTTACCTGTATTATCGTGGACAAGAAATACATGGTTTCTTTGGAAATACTAGTCATTTGCCCCTGGTTATTTTTATAGTTTACAGTCTCTGTAGATGTTCTTCATTTGTTTCTTCACTGTCCTTATATTTTCCTTTAAATCCTTTAACGTATTTCCACTCACTAGTGTTGTCTCAGCCGAGGGGTGAGGAAGGTGACATGCATATCCTCTAAAACCTCCTCTATGATTGGTTGAGGGCTTCTATAAGGCTAACTCTCGGGCTTCTCTGATTTGACCTGAGGATGTGACACTGTGACTTCCTGTCCAGAAAGGAGCCCCCGGCAGAGAGTCTCGGATGCTTGCAGTCAGCAGCCGGTGGGTGTAGACCTGAGTGTTGAGGGCGACCGAGGCGGCACCTGCCACAATGTGGTCACCCTCCCCTCCCTCCTGCTACTCAGAAATCGGTGACAGGGTCACAGAAAAGGCGAAAATAAAAAGAGAAGAGCCTCCTCCTTCAAGTGCTGTCATTTGAGGGAATTTGTGGGTTTGTGTGCATGTGTGTCTGTGAGTATAAAGACAAATGCTCTTAGAGTTGTCAACAGTACAATCAAGGGAGTGGTGAGCTGCTACCTTAGCTCACTGAGGGATCGAACCCAGGTCTCCCGCATTGTAAACAGACGCTTTACCCTCTGAGCCACCAGGGAAGTCCCTAGTTCATGAACACTAGAGAGAAACAGATTTAGTCTCTTCACTTCCACCAAAGGTCTCCTTCCAATCATCAGTTTCTTTGCGCACATTTCCCCCCGTCCTGCAAGATACACATATGACTTAGAGGTGGTCAGTTGTGACCAGGAGAAAAAGTGAACGTTTGCTTTATGGTCCACTGATTAAATATTTAAAAATCAATCTGCAACCAGCTGAATAAAACTGGAGTAGATAGCTGGGCTGTCCCAGCCGCAGGCCTCATCTTTACGAAGTGTTGAAGTCCAAAGTTGCAGCTATGAGGGCAGGAGGCTTAGAAACGCCTAACCGTTGTGAAAATCCCTCCATGTTTGTTCTTCATGTCTATCTCACAGTTTCCCTTATGTTGTAAACACATAGTGACATACGCACGCACTGTAATCATTTCTTGTCCCACTTTGAGAGGCATTTTAGGATCTGGAGGAGCAAAGAATGGGTACATTAATTTGATCACTAATTTGTAGTTTTCCGCTGAGTCCCTGAATTTTAGGATATGAAGATGATTGTGAAAGTAGCTAGATGAATATTTCAGTTCAGTTGCTCAGTCATGTCTGACTCTTTGAGACCCCAAGGACAGCAGCACGCCAGGATTCCCTGTTCATCACCAGCTCCCCGAGCCTACCCAAACTCAGGCCCATCAAGTCGGTGGTGCCATCCAACCATCTCATCCTCTGTCGTCCCCTTCTCCCCCGCCTCCAATCTTTCCCAGCATCAGGGTCTTTTCCAATGAGTCGGTCTTCACATCAGGTGGCCAAAGATGAATATTTGGGAGGTATTAAATCACTGTTACCACAAATCCATAATTATAAAGTTTCCACTTCATTTTAGGGTCAAAGGGAAAACGATGTGGGTAAATATGTCAATCCTGATAAATAGAATTCTAGGTCCTGAAAATCAATAAGTAACAAGCTTAATGAAAACAAGAATCTCTGTTTTTCTGGGTTGCTTTCATTTAGCTATTCCCTACACATCTCTGTGGAAATGTTATTCAGCCCATTGATTGGAAATACTCTATGTCTCCTGTTTTTCCTGTCTTGACTACATTTTCATGCACCCTTTTCCAAAGGGAAAACCTTTTTTTTTTTTTAATCATCTCAGTCTCGTGGGATGGAGAGCAAAACCGGGGAGGTACAGGAGTGGCACTGAAATACACAGACTTCAAAGTGTGTGAGTTCAGATAAAGGAGTTTTGAGGCTGAATGAGCTTGGAAAGTTGAGAAGGTTCCTAGACAAGGTTTGGTTGATATGGAAATAAACAAAACAGCAAAGAGCAAAACAGAACAGGAGCGAATCTTGGACAATTTTCAGAGACAAATATATAGGCTTGGTTTTAATCCATAAGGTCAAATATTCCCTCTGTCTCACACTGGGCCATATGCTTAATCCACCAACACAAAGACCAGAGCAATGAGGATTAACCTCAAGGTCCGAAGAATCTACTATGACTGTCACAAAATAGCTGTGTGACCTTGAGCCAATCAGATCACTGTTCTGGGTTTCACCCCAAAACAAAGAGAGCAAAAACAAAAGCATAAAGTCTATATGAAGCCTTTCAAGTTCTTTCCAGCATTGTGGATCCATAAAATGCTACTTAACAGAAGCTTTGCCTGGAACAAAATTAAATCCAAAAGAAAAATAGCTTTTTAAAAGTCGTATCCGAACATTTAATTTGTCATCTGCTTTATGACTTGCATGAGGCTTGCTTAAAACAACACGACAAGGTTAATTACAGTGTGGAATACGGCGGCTGTGGCGGGGCACAATATTTGTTAGGCTTGTGTGACAACATTGCAAAGTAGATCAGCTGCGCGACTGTTTGTGACCTGGCGTCCCCTTGGTTTGAAATGGCCACAGTCCTGAACATGTGTCCCCCAACCCCCACCTCTATGGATAAAGTGTGTGCCATTAAAAAAATCAACCAAAAAAAAGCACTTTTCAACAATTTATTGAACTCTTTAGAAGGTGTACAAAGGGTGGAAACACAGGGGACAAGTTTTCAGGTGGCTCTGATGCCACATAAACAGAAGCCCGTAAATGCTTTCTCGGAAGATGTGATGTTATTCAAACACTGGCCAAAAGCTTGTCCCAGACTAAGAGAGATTCTTGACTTGGTTAAGGGATCTTGCTGAGAAGTATCAATTAGCTGTTTAAATACTTCAAACAATTCCTTGCCTTGTCGTAAAATCAAGTTCTTAAAAATGACTGTCAACTCCCTTTTTGAATAACCCACAAATAGCACCTTAATATTCAAGGAGGGATGACTCCCAGCCCCGGTCACCCAGGCTTTGTATACATACTGTCAGTTTTTGCTTACAGAAGGAAACATGTCACCACACTTCACCAGACTGAGAAAACAGAGGCACCTACCTGCAATAAAATGCTATTTCCTGGGGAAGATTCCACTTTCTCTCCTCTGGGGAGAATAAAACCCTCTGTCAGTTGAAGGAGTATTGAACAAATGCTGTAAAAAGCGAATGCCAATTTTTCTGAGATTGCTAACAACGGTGAAGATGTTTATTTTTATTGAAGTTATTTATTCTCGTTTATATGACCCTGAATAAAATATGCTAGTATAGAAGTTGGGCACTTGTGTCAGGCCAAACCTACCAATTCATGTATTTTGTCACAGGGTGATGTGGGCTATTTAATCCAGCAGAATATTTAGACGTTATCTTTTTGCAACATGAAATGACAGCAGTTGAAAGCCTTATGATTTGCACGAGGAGTTTAATCTTTGTGATCTTTCAAGAAAATGTTCTAGTTGAAAAAATAACATGGTGGTCAATTTCCATTGGAAGCCATTTGCTCTTGGGGACTTACGAAGGTCACTGTGGTCTAGACCAGCGGGAGATACTTTCATTTTTCCTGGAAAGCTACCTGGTTAAGTGGGATCAAAACTGTCCTCATCTGAGCAACTGCAGAGATACGGTTTTGCATGTGCTGTGGGCCCTCTCCTCTTGTATTAAGATTTGGCTAATAATGTGATGTAAGAGACGCAGGTTTGATCCCTGGGTCGGGGAGATCCCCTGGAGGAGGAAATGACAACCCACTGCGGTATTCTTGCCTGGGCAATCTCATGGACAGAGGAGCCTGGAGGGCTACCTACAGTTCATGGGGTTGCAGAGTGGGACACGGCTGAGCGGCTGAGCACGCAATAATCCGACACCTTATGCCAGCTGTTGACAATAAAGGAAATTTGATAAAATACTGAAAAGCAGGAGGAAGAAAATAACTAGCCAGCAGCATCAGTGAAAGCAGGGCATCTTTCTTCTGTGATGGCTTCGGCCTTTGCTGGATACGTTTCTTACGTCTCTGCTCCAACGTTCTTCTCTCATATCAAATTTGTATATTAACTGCCAGAAAGAAAAGAAGGAAATCAAAGTGAAACTCTGATTCTGAACCAAACTGCAGAGAATTTTCTTTTTCTCAACAGAAGAGATGGAAAGGAATTGGCACTGGCACTTAGAAAATTACCCACACTTGTTTGAATGAAATGTTTTCCACCTTTAGAACCATGGTTCAACTGCTTACAATCTAAATTCTTTCCAAATGTGGCTCTGCCAGCATCCTCAAATGAAAAAGAAAATTAACATCATTATTTGAATAATATACACTATCATTCCCTGTTAAGAACTCCATCCTTTGATGTTCCAACATTTAACAATACTCTATGTGGGGTTACGGGCCACATACGACTCACCCCTCTCTCCATTTTTTTTTTCTGGTATTAATATGATTGAATATCTTTGTTGAGTAAGTGAAGAATTAAGTGAACAACTAAATGAAAAATAGACAAGTTCGCTACCCAGAATATAGAGACAAGAGAAGTGACCCTTTGTGAGCGCTAGTGTTTGAGACTCAATGGACGTGAATTTCAGCAGCTCCTGGAGATCATGAGGGACAGAGGGGCCTGACGCGCTGCAGTCCGTGGGTCACAGAGTCAGACAGGACTTAGTGCCTGAACAGCAGCAGCAACGGAGCTAGAGACCCCTCTGCGGCCACGGAAAGCTGGCCGCTCTGGGCCACATCTAGAGGCTTCCTTGATAGTTGCTCTCTGGGTGGGTTCAGCATGGAGACAGGCCGTGGGCAGAATGTCAAAGGAAGGCCTTCCAGGGCTGAGGAGTCTCTCCTCCCGGCTCCCACTCAGCAGGCTTATCCGTCAGCTGTCCGCCTGGATCCAGCCCTCACGCAGCTCCCGCAGGGTGGCCAGTGTGCTCGGCCGCCCCACCGCGTCTGCTCACTGCCCCTCTCTGCTGCGCCTTGGGTCTGGGGCTGGTGGTGCCCTGAGGTCCCTGCCTCCTGAGTCCTGGTGGCTCCCCTACATGCTTTACAAACTCTCCCCAGTGCTCCTCGGGTCTGGGGCTGGTGGTAGCCCTGAGGTCCCTGCCTCCTGGGTCCTGGCGGCTCCCCTACATGCTTTACAAACTCTCCCCAAAGGGTCCTCATGTGAGTGTGCAACTTGTTTCCTGCTGGACAATACCCTGAGTCGCATGGTAACTCATCACGTCAGGGAGTGAGTGAACCGATGTTCTGCTCTTGAGTCAACTCTTCGCATGAGGTGGCCAAAGTTTTGTGCATGTTGCTGTGGGGGTGACTTTGTTACCTCCAAAACTGCTATGTTCCTAGAAGTATTTCTCACAAACAGACAAAGTGCCACTGAATGGAATGATACTCAAGTATTAAGTTAAAAAGTTACAAAGCAACACATATAATACACTATCAGTTCAGTTCAGTCGTGCAGTCGTGTCCGAATCTTTGTGACCCCATGAATCGCAGCACGCCAGGCCTCCCTGTCCATCACCAACTCCCGGAGTTCACTCAGACTCACGTCCATTGAGTCTGTGATGCCATCCAGCCATCTCATCCTCGGTCGTCCCTTTCTCCTCCTGCCCCCAATCCCTCCCAGCATCAGGGTCTTTTCCAATGAGTCAACTCTTCGCATAAGGTGCCCAAAGTACTGGAGCTTCAGTTTTAGCATCATTCCTTCCAAAGAAATCCCACGGTTGATCTCCTTCAGAATGGACTGGTTGGATCTCCTTGCAGTCCAAGGGACTCTCAAGAGTCTTCTCCAACACCACAGTTCAAAAGCATCAATTCTTCTGCGCTCAGCCTTCTTCACAGTCCAACTTGAGATCAAATTGCCAACATTCGCTGGATCATGGAAAAAGCAGGAGAAAAAAACTTATTGAATACTGTACTTAAAGTGAAAAGCAGAAGAGTTGTCTGGGTTCAGAATGGTTTGTATCAGTTGCTGATGCTCATGATTCTTGGCTGACTGTGAGCTGTGGTGGCTGCTACCCAGTATCTCAGGAGAGTGTCATGTATCACTAGGCCAGAGAAAGATAAAAATTCAAAATTTGAAGTACACTTTCCTCTGAGTGGTACTATTTTGTTACCATCATCGAGTCGGACAAACAAGTCAAAACATCAGAAGTTGGGTACCATTTACATATATATGAACAGGAAAAAAAATTATCACTCAGTACTGAGTAAAATTATATTAATTTACCTGAAAAAAAATATATGCACCTAGGAGTTTCATGACCCAAAAAAAAAAAAAAAAGAGAAATTACAGAATTTAGAGGAATGCAAATGTTATGAAGATAACCTATACACTAAGGGAGGTGAAATTGCAGGTTCTAAAAAATTGTACTTAATGCAGATGCAAGCTGTTTGGTCTATGGGAAGGTCCTCGCAACCAATCACAAATATTTCCAGATTAACTCACAACTGGTCCTTGAAAGACTCAATAGATGCCCATCTGAGAAGAGGCAATATTGTGTCTGCCCATTATGAATTCAAATTTCAGTACCATCACCTTAAACACAATATATAAAATTTTCATTTTAAGCCAACAAGATCTAATAATTATAATCAAAAATTAAATAAACATAATAGTAAGATATAATTACAAAAGTGTAACTCCAGATACAGTATTTTAACCACATATTACAGGAGGCATCTAAGATATTTAACTCTCACAACAAATTGGCAGTAGTTTTCCTCCCACATTTTACCATGACCCAAGTGAGGCTCAGAAACTGAAGTAACTTATCCAAAGTTTCACACAAGCTAAATTATATGGTGTTAATTATATATGGTGTACTATATTTTATTGAATAAAAATATATAACACTGCATAACTTTACAGTACACAGCTTGTTGCTGTGATACATTTATATACTGTAACATAAGATATGTTCCTTCTATAACCAGTCTGTTAAAGGTTTTTATCATGAAAGTATGTTGTATATTGCCTATATATTCATCAGGAATATAGTTTTCTTTCTGGTGGTATTCTTATTTGGTTTTTGTATCAAAATAATGCTGACCTCTTAGAATGAGTTTGGAAATGTTCCCTCCTCCTCAATAGTTTGGAACAATTTGAGAAGAATTGATATTAATTCTTCTTTAAGAGTTTAATTGAATTCTCAAGTGATGATATCTGGTCCTAGAGTTTTGTGTGTTTGGAGTTGTTTTGATTACAGTTTCAATGTCTTTACTCATTACTGGTCTGCTCAGATTTTCTACTTTTTCTTGATTCAGTCTTGGTACATTTCTTCTAGAAATATATCCATTTCTTCTAGGTTATGTGTTGTCATATAATTGTTCAAGTAGTCTCTTATAATTCTATTTCTGCAGTAATTCTTTTAAGTATGATTGATCCTTTCCATTGTTATTCTGGTCTCTATTTTATTTCTTTACTCTTTGAATCTTATTCCCTTCTTTCTATTCATTTTGGTCTTATTTGTTCTTTTTCTAGTTTACTGAGATGCAAAGTAGGATGTTTATTTGAAATCTGATTTCTTGCTGTGGTACATATACACAGCCATTAAATATGGCTCATTAAATATTACTCAGCCATTAAAAAGAATACATTTGAATCTGTTCTGATGAGGTGGATGAAACTGGACCCTATTATACAGAGTGAAGTAAGCCAGAAAAAAAAAAAAAAAAAACAATACAGTATCAGTTCAGTTCAGTTCAGTCGTTCAGTCATGTCTGACTCTTTGCAACCCCATGAATCGCAGCACGCCAGGCCTTCCTGTCCATCACCAACTCCCAGAGTTCACTCAGACTCACGTCCATCGAGTCAGTGATGCCATCCAACCATCTCATCCTCTGTTGTCCCCTTCTCCTCCTGTCCCCAATCCCTCCCAGCATCAGAGTCTTTTCCAATGAGTCAACTCTTCACATGAGGTAGCCAAAGTACTGGAGCTTCAGCTTTAGCATCATTCCTTCCAAAGAAATCCCAGGGCTGATCTCCTTCAGAATGGACGGGTTGGATCTCCTTGCAGTCCAAGAGACTCCAAGAGTCTTCTCCAACACCACAGTTCAAAAGCATCAATTCTTCGGCACTCAGCCTTCTTCACAGTCCAACTCTCACAACCATACATGACCACAGGAAAAACCATAGCCTTGACTAGACAGACCTTAGTCGGCAAAGTAATGTCTCTGCTTTTCAATATGCTATCTAGGTTGGTCATAACTTTTCTTCCAAGGAGTAAGCGTCTTTTAATTTCATGGCTGCAGTCACCATCTGCAGTGATTTTGGAGCCCCAAAAAATAAAGTCTGACACTGTTTCCACTGTTTCCCCGTCTATTTCCCATGAAGTGATGGGACCAGATGCCATGATCTTCATTTTCTGAATGTTGATACTAATGCATATATATGGAATTTAGAAAGGTGGTAATGATAACCCCACATGTGAGACAGCAAAAGAGACACAGATGTATAGAACAGTCCTTTGGACTCTGTGATAGGGAGAGGGTGGGATAATTTGGGGGAATGGCATTGAAACATGTATATTGTCATATGTGAAAAGGATCGCCAGTCCAGGTTCGATACATGATACAGGGTGCTCGGGGCTGGTGCATCAGGATGACCCAGAGGGATGGTATGGGGAGGGAGGTGGGAGGGGGTTTCAGGATGGGGAACACATGTACACCCATGGTGGATCCATGTCAATGTATGGCAAAACCACTACAATATTGTAAAGTAATTAGCCTCCAATTAAAATAAATAAATTCATATTTTTTTAAAAATCTGATTTCTTAATATATCCATTTATTGCTATAAATTCATCTCTTAGAACTGCTTTTGCCACATTCCAAAAGAACTGATTTGCTTTGGTTCCATTTTCATTTAAGAAACCTTTTTCTAATTTCCCTTTTGATTTCTTCTTTGACCTAGTGGTTAATTGGAAGTGCACTGCTGAGTTTCCACATATCTGTAGATCTTCTCACTTTCCTCTTTTTTGATTTCTAATTTCATACCACTGCAGTCAGAGAAAATAGTTATATGATTTCAACCTTCTTAAATTTGCTAATATTGTTTTGTGGCCTATCATATATTCTGTTCTAGAGAAGGTTCCATGTGCACTTGAGAAGCATGTGTAATCTGTTTGCTGTTAGATGGAATGTTCCATGTATGTGCATGTGTATATGTATATATGCATATATATATGTGTCTGTGTGTGTATATATATATGTGTGTGTGTACCCTGCAATCACTGAAGTACCCTACAATCACTGTATTGTTATCTACTTCTCCTTTAAGATCCGTTACTAGTTGCTTCAGTGTTAGGAGCATATGTATTTATTAATACAAATCTTAATCTTCTTGATGTACTGACCAATTTATCATGAAAAGAGATGTTCTTTGTCATTACCCTTTTGGGCTTGAAATCTGTTTTTTCTGATGTAAGTGTGGCTACAGTTTCTGGTGAATTTCCACTGGAATATCATCTTTGTCTTTTTGCTTTGAGTATATATGTATATTACAGCTGAAATGAGACTCCTGCAGGAAGCAAATAGATGTTTTTTTATCTAGCAAGTCACTCTGTGCCTTTTCATTGGTGAGCTCAATCTGTTTATATTTTATATTATATTTAGGGTGATTATTGATACATAAGGTTTTACCATTGCCATTTTATCTTTTGCCTTCTAGTTATTTTGTCTCTCCATTTTTTCTTTTATCTTCTGTTTCTGTCTACATTTGTAAGTTGGTGGTTTTCGATAATGATTTTTTTGTCTCTCCCCCCTTTACTTTTTATTTTAATGATTCACTTTTAATGTAATGACATCGCTCTATATGTTTGTGTTTGGTCACCATCAGTGATCCAGTATGCACATCATAAGTTCACAGCATGTTGGTTGCTTCATGGCGCTCAGTCCTTGAGTCGTGTCTGACTCTTTGTGACCCCACAGACTGCAGCCTGCCAGGCTCCTCTATCCATGGGATTATCCTAGCAAGACTATTGGAGTGGGTTGCCATTTCCTCCTCCAGGGGATCTTCCAAATCCAGGGATTAAACCTGCATCTCCTGTGGTTCCTGCCTTGACAGGCAGATTCTTACCACCGAGTCACTTGGGAACATCTCATAAATGAAGTAGTCTTTTTTCTGCTGATAGCAATTTATCTTCATCTGTCTATAAATATTCCATTTTAAACCACTTTCTTTTATATTTCTGATGTCATAAATTATCTATTTTTATGCTGTGATTTCATTATCAAGTTATAGCAGATTTGGTTATTTATGATGCTCCTTTCCTTTAACTTTTATGATTTTTTTAAGAGTATGATATACTATCTTAAAAGGAGTTACAGTATAATAATTCTCAGCAGCACCTTAATCAGTTTTTTGTACTTCCATCTTTACATTTCAGTTTAAAGAGTTCCTTTCAACATTTCTTATAAGGCAAACCTAGTGGTGGTGAATTCCTTCAACTTTTATTTGTCTGGGAAAGCCTTTATTTCTCCTTCTCATCTGTAGGATAACTTTGACAGATACAGTATTCATGGTCAGCAGCTATTATCTTTTAACACTTTAAATATGTCATTCCACTCTCTCCTGACCTGCTGAGAAATCTACTAATATTTTAATGGAGATTCCTCTGTAAGTTACTGTTTTTTCCCTGGTTGCATTTTAAAATTATGCTTTTACTCTTGACTTTTGACAGTTTTAATATATTGTGTCTTGGAGCAGATCTTATTGCCTTGAGGTAATAAGGTGGTCTATTAGTTTTGTGGACTCATATATCCAGTTCCCTCCCCAAATATGGGAAGTCCTCAGCGATTATTTCTTTAAGCACACCCTCTGCTCCCATCTCTTTCTCTTCTCTTCCTGTGGTATCTGTTACTTTTTAAACCTTTTATTTTGTACTGAAGTATACTGATTAACAGTGTTGTTATAGTTTCAGGTGGACAGTAAATGGATTCAGCCATACATTTACATATATCCATTCTCCCTCAAACTCCCCTCCCATCCAGGCTGCCATGTAACCTTGAGCAGAGGATCTCTGTGCTTTACAGTATGTCCTTGTTGGTTATCCATTTTAAATAAAGCGGTGTGTACATACTGATCTGATCCCAGATCTCTAGCTGTCCCTTTCCCCCGTCTCTCCCCGCAGCAGCCAAAAGTTTGTTCTCTAAATCTGTGGGTCTGTTTCTGTTTTTTAAATAAGTTCATTTGTATCATTTCTTTTTAGATTCCACATATAAGGGATGTCATCTGATATTTCTCCTTCTCTGTCTGACTTATTTTGCTCAGTATGACAATCTTTAGGTCCATCCATGTTGCTGCAAATGGTGTTATTTCTTTCCTTTTAATGGTTGAGTAATTTTCAACTGTAAATAAGTACCACATCTTTTTCCATTACTCTGTTGGTGGACATTTAGTTTGATTCCATGTCTTGGGTACTGCAAACAGTGCTACAGTGGACATTGGGGTGCCAGTATCCTTTTGAACCATGTTTTTCTCCTGATACACGCCTAGGAGTGGGACTGAAGTGTGATACCCATTATTTTCATATTGGCTTTTAGATAGTTCTCATAGTAATTCATTTGTTTAAAATCTTAATTCCATCTCTTCTTCTACCTGAATAATTTTTCTATATCTAACATATCTAGCCTCAAGCTCACTAATTCTCTTTCATATAATCTGCTCTATTTTCAACATATCCTAATACATCCTTCATACCATTTATCAACTTTTTCAGGTCCCAAATTTCTGCTTAATTCTTCTTATAAAATTTATAACTCTTTAACAAGGCAGTTCTTCTGTTCATAATTTTATTCCTGAGATCACTGTATTGACTTTCTGAATCTTCCTGTAGCTTACTGAATTTCTTCATAACAGCTATTTTAAATTATTAGTTAGATCACAATATTCCATGCCCTTGTGTCTATTTGTTGGAAAGCAATTTCTTTTGGGGAAGCCATATTACTATGATTTTTCATGATATTTGATGATAAGTGTCTCTTTCACTGCATTTGAAGGACCAAATATCTTTCCTATTTAGGAAAGGCTTTATTTACTTTCATTCTAATAATTTAACAGATTGAGAGTTAGGAGCCTTCCTTTTATTTTCCGAAGGTGGCACTATAGCACATGTTTTTTTCTATTACCAGAGCTGACTCTCTGCCAAGATTGGCAGCATGCACATTTTTTAATTTAAATTAAATTTGACATATTTTTATAATATTTTATCTTTAATTGGAAGATAATTACTTTATAATATGGCACCCAAAAAAAAGGTGGCAGTAGAGAAAAAGAATGTGTGTACTTAGCACTTAGGACTTTCAGGGTTCCCATGGCCCAGTAGGAGGATCACACTACAATATCTTGATTGAAGGATAATCAAGAAACATAAATTGGGTCAACGAAAAAATAAACATCCTCCCTTTCCACAGTTATTTATTCAGGATAGCATGTAACCTAAGCCATGCTCCAGTCTTCATTGCTGGAATGTTGTCTGAGTATCAAAAAAGAATCACTCTTTTTTTCAAGGATAAGCTGGGTTTTCTCCTGCTTATCTTTATTAGTATGTGAGAAGAGCCAGAGTAAGAATGAAATCACCCAATAGGAAGGTAGGCTGAGGGAAGGAACTAGTGTGCTTGATGTCAATATTAATCCTGGAAAGCTGGGTCTAAAAACTACCATAAATAGACTTCACAGTTATGTAGCCAGTCAAGTTCTTTTAAATAAAAATCTGAATATATTTTCATTGCTTAAAACTATCTATACTCCGATTAATACATTCTCTCACCTTATATCACCCACTCCCTCTCCCACACTAGCTCCCAGCACTAATTTTCCTTTGTATATTCCTTTTTCCTAATGTATTCTAATATGATCTATCCCTCGGTCATTTGTGATTCTCTCTTTCCATCACTTTCTCACTTTTGCTTGGTCATTTTTTTCTTTGTTACAAAAACTTTTCATTTTTAGTAATCACAGATAGTCCAAAATTCTCTAGCATTCAGGAGTCACCTTTTCCTTTAGTATCTAAGTTACAATAACATAATCTCTTTTTCGCAAGAAAGCACACATTTTACTAGCTCTTGAAAAATTTTTCCTCAGACTGTTCTATTGTACTTCTCCAACATTTTTCTCTGACAATCTTATAACTTATTATTTTCCTTTGCATTTAAGCTCTCTACAATCCATTTTGTCCCCCAAAGAGTGTATACAAGTACCGTTATAAACACACACACATTTAAGAGGCTGTCATGTTTAACAGATCTCTTGGGTTGGAAACAAACTTAAGGGATGCAGTTTTTTTAAAAAGAGTTTAATACACAATATCACTGTTTCCCATATCTGCTAAATGGTTCTAGGTATTTTTGCCATATGCATCTTTGTCATAGATATTTTTGCTAAAACATTTCTGTTGCATAATCAATTTGGCTATAAGGCAATTCTACCATAGAAAATGAAATAACAAAAAATAAGATGAATATAAATATAACATACATAAACACAAAACATGAGATTGAATATCAAATTTTTTAAAACTGTGTTGCAAAATATAACATATTTGAAGACATTTAAAATGTGTGTATACCTCCCAGAATATTGGAAATAAAAGCAAAAATAAACAAATGGGATCTAATTAAGATTAAAAACTTCTGCACAACAAAAGTAACTATAAGCAAAGTGAAAGACAGCCTTCAGAATGGGAGAAAATAACAGCAAATGGAGCAACTAACAAAGAATTAATCTGAAAATTATACAAGCAACTCCTGCAGCTCAATTCCAGAAAAATAAATGACCCAATCAAAAATGGGCCAAAGAACTAAACAGACATTTCTCCAAAGAAGACATACAGATGGCTAACAAACATATGAAAAGATGCTCAACATCACTCATTATCAGAGAAATGCAAATCAAAACCATAACAAGGTACCATTTCACGCCAGTCAGAATGGCTGCTATCCAAAGGTCTATAAGCAATACATGCGAGAGAGAGTGTGGAGAAAAGGGAACCCTCTTATACTGTTGGTGGGAATACAAACTAGTACAGCCACTATGGAGAATAGTGTGGAGATTCCTTAAAAAACTGGAAATAGAACTGCCATACGACCCAGAAATCCCACTGCTGGGCATACACACCAAGGAAACCAGAAGTGAAAGAGACACATGTACCCCAATGTTCATTTAGCACTGTTTATAATAGCCAGGACATGGAAGCAACCTAGATGTCCATCAGCAGATGAATGGATAAGAAAGCTGTGGTACATATACACAATGGAGTATTACTCAGCCATTAAAAAGAATACATTTGAATCAGTTCTGATGAGGTGGATGAAATTGGAGCCTACTATACAGAGTGAAGTAAGTCAGAAAGAAAAACACCAATACAGTATACTAACACATATATATGGAATTTAGAAAGATGGTAATGATAACTGTATGCGAGACAGCAAAAGAGCAGATGTATAGAACAGTCTTTTGGACTCTGTGGAGAGGGCGAGGGTGGGATGATTTGGGAGAATGGCACTGAAACATGTACATTATCATATGTGAAAAGAATTGCCAGTCCATGTTTGATGCATGATACAGGGTGCTTGGGGCTGGTGCACTGGGATGACCCCGAGGGATGGGATAGGGAGGGAGGTTGGGGGGGGGAGGTTCAGGATGGGGAACACATCCACCCATGGTGGATTCATGTCAATGTATGGCAAAATCACTACAATATTGTAATTAGCCTCCAATTAAAACAAATACATTTATATTTTAAAAAAAGAAAAAAATAATAAAAAGCACATACAAAAGTAGAATAGCAGTGGTGTGCTCATAAGCATTTTAACATCCAACTCTTGGGGGAGGGAGCTGATTTGTGCCATGTGCTGATTTTCATGATGGAAATACTGCCACCATGGCCAATTTCAAGATACCAGAGTGGTGTCAGAATTCCTGAAAATTAAAAAATAGGCTCTCCTGAGTAGGTCTTAGCCAGTTTCAGCACACCACTACTAGTATAATATCAACTCATGGCCAATCTTGTTTCATATCTATGCTCACCCATTTCTCTCCACTTATATAATTTCAAGGCAAATAATATTTTGATGAGTTAAATTTGTTAAAAAGTTCATCAGTGACATCTCATTATATGTCTCTAAAAAATAAGGACACTTAAAATCACAATACTGTTATTGTATGTACAGTGTTATAGTTTCTAATATAATCAAATATCAGGTTAGTGTTCATATATCCAGTTGTCTCATAAGTACCCTTTTCTTGCATTGCTTCTTTGCCTCAGCATTGGAAAGAGGACCATACAGTGAGATTATTTCCTAGGTGTCTTCATTGACTTAATTTGTAGGTTTCCTCTTTATTTCTTAATTTATTGTTACTTATTTGTTGAAGAAACTGAATCTTTTGATCTAAAGAGTTTCTCACTGTGTAATTTTGTTGATTTTTTTTTAATCAGAAAGCACCTAGGGTCTGGTTCTCTCTTTTAGAGTATTAACCACCCACCACTTATGATCAATACCTAGAAATATTAACTCACTAAGGGTTGCAAAATGATGATGTCCTAACATTCATTCTTAATTTGTTAGCTGGAATATTTTTTATAGAGAATACAAGCTTCTTCTACCTACTCTTTGGTTATGCTGAGGTCCAGTGTTTATGGGAAAAGCTGGATAAAATACATGAATTCTTCCCTTTGTTTACCATTTTTCAATATAATGAATTGGTTCACTAACATCCTTCAACAATGACCAGTTGTTTTCCCTTTAACCTAATCATGAACCCCTTGATATAAATATATTTGATGGATTTCAGTTCACTGCAGCTAATATTTTCACTGACTATAATTATCCCATCTTTGTAGATTGAGACCATTCAATCTGACAAGATCCCAGTAATTTGTTTTTGTCCTTTTTTTTTTTTAATTGGAGTGTAGTTGCTTTCCAATGATCCTAGTAGTCTTAGATAGATGCCTTAGTGTCTAGTAGGACAAGTTGTTCCATTCTCAAGCTTCTAGACAAGATGTTAATGTCTTCTATCTTATATCTTTTTACTTTGCTTATGTTTTGTGGGTTTTTTTGACATGCAAGTTTTAAACGTTTCTATGTCATTAAACTTATTTTCCCTTTTTGCTTTTGGATTTTGAGTCATAGGAGAGATTTCCTCATTCTTGGGTTGTAGAGGAAACTGCCAATATTTTCTGTCCTGATAAATGTTTGCTTGCTTGCTCATTTAAATTTCTGATTCAGTTGGAATTTATCATATTTATGGCATGAAGAATAGATCCAATTTTATCCTTTTTCCTTATGGCTCTCTAGTTATCCCAATATAATTTTTTAGTAAGCCAAGTAGTCATGTACAGATGTGAGAGTTAGACTACAGAGAAGGCTGAGTGCAGAAGAACTGATGCTTTCGAATTGTGGTGCTAGAGAAGACTCTTGGGAGTCCCTTGGACTGCACAGAGATTAATCAATCCTAAAGGAAATCAACCCTGAATATTCATTGGAAGGACTGATGATGAAGCTGCAGCTCCAGTACTTTGTTCAGCTGATGCAAAGACCAGACTTATTGGAAAAGACTCTGATGCTGGGAAAGATTGAAGGTAAAACGAGAAGAGGGTGACAAAGGATGAAATGGTTGGACGGCATCACTGACTCAGTGGACATGAATTTGAGTAAATTCTGGGAGATAGTGGAGGACAGAGGAGTCTGGCATGCTGCATGGACACAAAGAGTGTCCATGAGGTCACAAAGAGTCAGACATAACTTGGCAACTGAACAACAAAGCCCATGTTTTCCTCTCGATTTGAAGATTTGCCACTTTTATTTTAAACTAAATTTCCATATGAAATTGGGTCTCTTTCTGAATTTTATATTCTGTTATTGGTCTGTCTTATCATTCTATTTTATTTATAGAGGCTTTATAGTATACCTTATTATCAGATGAGTCTAGTGGCTCCTCTCAGGAGCCCTTATTTTTCAGTTGTTTTTTTTTTTTAATATTCTTACTTGTTTGTTCTTCCTTATTAACTTTGTAATTATTAATTACAGTTTTTTAATAAAGTATGTTTAACCATCTTTTTAATAAAATGTGTGTATAGTCATGCCAATACTGTGGAAATAACATTTCATTTTATAAGTTGTACCTAAGCATCTGTCTTCCAAGTCTTTCTTTTTTAATTAATTTTTATTTTTTAGTTTGTTTTGCTTTACAATACTGTATTCGTTTTGCTATACATTGTCATGAATCAGNTGCAGAATTCAAAGCCCTCTCTAGCCTCCACCACTACCTGGGAAGCCCTGTACTAATGCAGGAGACATAGAAGCCACAGGTTCGATCCCTGAATCAGGGAGATCCCCTGGAGAAAGCCACGGCAATCCACTCCAGTTTTCTTGGCTGGAGAATCCCAAGGACAGAGGAGCCTGGTCAGCTACAGTCCATGGGGTGGCAAGAGTCTGACATAACAGAGTATGCACGCAATGCAGCCTCAACCATCAGACCAACTGGCACATGAGAAATAATGATTTTACCTTTCCTGATGCTCATGACTTCACTTAACTAAAGCCTAGAGTCTCAACTTTGCCCTGAATCTGTGCTGAATTCTTCTCTGTTCAAGCCCCTACATGCATATACCACCCAAATCTTTTCATGAATATGCATGTATGTCCTTAGCTTGAAACTTCCTCAATTTTGCTGTTTGGGAATACACTGCTATGGGAAAGATCCCTGGTGTTCTCCTTACTTGCTGCAAGTAAGAACTTCTTCCTTCTCCCAGTCATTGGCTTAGCCATGTCTTTTGACTGGATACCCACTCAAGAGGCAAATCAGCTTTTGGATAACCATATTCCATTTGGCCTATAAAGTAACAGCCTAAAAGATGCTTTGGAAACTTTCTAGCTAGTGCCCAACATTTAAAAACCAGGATGCTTCACATAATAGCAGAATCTTTTTAGCTTCTCTGAAAAAAAAAATAGAATATTGCAACTTTCTCTCTCTCTCTCTCTATATATATATATATGTATATATATGGATTAAAACCAAGGGAGTGAAGGAACTGAGTGGAGATTACTGCAGACAATGAAAAATCTGTTACTTTAATGGAAAAATAATCAAAAATTGTGTTACAAATTTATATATGTATGAATTATGATATATAAGCAATTTTAATATTTCAGAAAGTTAATTCACAGTAACACATAAGAAGTAATGAACATGAACTCTTGACTTTTAATACATGTTTTGGAAGAGTATCTGAAATTTGAAGTAAACACAAGATTCTGGTCATGATTATTAACATATTAGCAAAAAAAAATCTTTGGAAAAATAGAAATATTCTGAACAAACACTCCATTTTTGGTCAATGTTCTACCCAAATTTAGTCACAATTACCAACAAAGCTCATTCTTGCTTTTCTTTTTTGTCCATGCTGCACAGCTTGTGTGATCCTAATTTCCCAACCAGTGCCCTCAACAGTGAAAGTGTAGCCCTAACCACTGAACTGCCAATTCTCAATAGAGCACATTTGAAATTCATTATAATCATTTTCAAAACGTAAGTTGAACTTTATATCTTAAAGAAAAAAAGCAAAAGAAAAAAAGAACAAATGTTCATTAGTGCTAAAGAACATTTTTAAAAAGTTTCAACTCTGTTTTATTCTTGGAAAATGCTACATGACCAAGTCTTAATAACTTTCTAAGTCTGCATAACATATCAGGACAATTCAAACTTTCCCATTTTAATATTTTCACACTGTGGATCATATCACTCATTTAAATCTTATCATTTCTCTTCATTAAAAACTTTTTGCTCTGCTTTCAAGATAATATCTTCAAAATAAAAGATTATACCATATGCTTGCTCTTAAAAAGTTATGTTTTGAAAATTTAAGTCAATTTAATCCTCTCTTAATCTGTACTGCCCTACCCTGCTTTATTCCCTCTGCTGATTTATTTTATATATTTTATTTTATCCTCCAATCCTTGCTTAGATTTTCAACCTATATTGACCTCTTTAAAATCTAGACTCATCTATTAATAACATCTACTTGTTGGGGAACAAATATCTCCTGTGTAGTAACTATCTTATTTCTTCCTTTTATTTTACTTCTTTTCTCACTTGCTGCATAAAGTCTGTTTCACCCTACATTTAGAAGGACACTACACAGTTATGAGCAACAAATGTAAAAGGCCTTAACTTCAAACAGATCCTCACATTTTTAATTCATTTTGAGCATCATTGTTTGTTTTAATAATGGAATTTAATAATTTAATAACATAATTATCTTTTCAGCTTAACTCTATCATAACCACAGAGATGCTGGGTGTGCTTCCAGTTCTTATTCTCCTTTTCATTATTAAGACAGATTTAGAAATACTATATCAAATCTTTCTTATGTAGTATAAACATATAAAACCATAGACTATTGGCATTGTGTAGCTAGATATACACAAATGTCTATAACACATAATTGAATGTGTATACATCCTTATGATGTATGGTTAAATGCATAGCAATGTATATAATGCAGTAAAATGTGAATAATTATGGAGTTATTATTAGAAAACTTCTGGAGCATTTACTTTAAAGTTAGTTTTGTTTTAAATGCTTAACATGTGTCTAGAATTTAACTCTAGTAAAAATTCTATGAGGTAAGTACTCTATCATACTTGAATGAAAATTGAGGAAATATAAGAATAGGGCAATTAATTAAAACTGACCAAGGCCCCTCAGCAAATATCAAATGGTGCTGAAACTCAAATTCAGGCAAGCTGCCTCCAGTATTTGTCCTCTTTAATACACTTGCTATACCATGACATAATTCAGAAAACATAATTTGATTTCACTGACAATTGAAGAAAAAATCTTAAGTATAAATAACAACTATAAAAATATTGAGTTGGCCAAAAAGTTTGCTCGAGTTTTTCTGTAAGATGTTACTGAAAACTTCAAACAAACTTTTTGGCCAACTCAATACTGATATTTACACTGAAGAGTTACATGAAGTTTTGTAAAAGTTTTGTGTTCATCATCCCTAATGAACTTCAAATCCAAGGTAAATTGAAATATTGTTGAATAAAAAAGTTACGATGATACCAAAAGTATATTACAACTTACGAGGTGCTTCAGTTTTATTGAATAACTAAAAAAAAAAAAATTATTGCCATGCAGAGAGTACTGAATACAACTCCAAATTGGGAAAATTTTTTTGTACTCCTTGCCATGGGAAAGGCCACTGCTGAGTTTCATGCAACTTCTTTTTTATGTTCTTGCAAAAAGATGAATGAGATGGAAGTCAAAGTTACTTTCATTCATAGTTGAAAGGCAGAGATCAGTTGACCTATTTGCTCCATCATCAGAGAGAAGAGATGAGAATTGTGATAGAATACGTGTCTTGGAGAGAGTCTTAAGAGCCTTACTTCAAAGAAGGCTATTCTTTAAAATAGAAAGCACTGTAGATTATGATACAAGGTAATATTCAACCTATTCCAATTCATTGGAAATATATGTTATTTCTTTACATTGGGCTCTCTTGTAAAGTGTGGTATCCAGACTGGATGTGAGGTGATAGAAAACAAATGGACAGAAGAGTACTACGTAAACTTTCATTCTTTAGTTTTATACCTTTGTTCTTTGACTTTCATAGGAACAAATTCTAAATATGAATAATTGACTCTTCAATTTCCCAGCCTTGGCTTCAAATCTATTTTATAAGCTTCAAAATCATTTTAGTTTGAACAATTAAAATAGATGTCATAGATACTTAAAGATCTCTTTAAATCACTTATGAAATCAGGCAGAGCAGGTCAGGTACCTTTTCAATATGTGTATTAAGTACACGTTTAAATGATTATATATAACATTGCCATAGCAGGCCTCTCTCCCATCCTGCTTCTTCATGTTTAACATTGCCATAGTAGGCCTCTCTCCCATCCTGCTGTCTTCATGTTCCAATATAACATTTATAAACCCTTTTTGCTATGCCTTTCATAAACCAGCAGTCGTATCTGTTTTTGTTTTTTTCTTAATATGTAATATACTGAAAGTTAAAAGTTATACATGTACTGATAAAATGATTTTCTCCTTAATCAAAAGAATAGTGAATATATTTATAAAGTAAATATTACTCAACCTTTAAGAGGAGCTGTGTTTTCACTCTTGCACCATTCATTATATAAAAGCAAGGCAATAATCTCCTTCAGCTTGATGGAAGGAAACCTGTGCCTAATTCTGAGATTCTCTCTGTATTTAGGATTTGTATTTTTTCTCATAATAACCTTCATTTATCTGTACAGAAATTATAAACGTAACCTGCAGTGAATCTGAGTCGTAATTCCTGATCTACCATTTATTAGTCGTGGTAACACTGAGAAAATTAACTTTTCTGAGGATTTACTTCCTCTTCTTTTAATAAGGTTTATATTACTTACCTCACAGAATTGTTGTGAAAATAAAACAATTTAGAATACTTAAAATATTTAGTAGAGTACTTAACACATACTGTACTCATTGTACATAACGTAGGTGCTACTGTTGCTTTGGGCTTTCCTTGTGACTCAGACAGTAAAGAATCTGCCAGCAATGCAGTACACCCAGGTTGGAGCCCTGGGTTGGGAAGATCCTCTGGAGAAAGGAATGACAACCCATTCTATTCATGCCTGGAGAATTCATGGATAGAGGAGCCTGGTGGACCGCAGTCCATGGGGTCACAAAGAGGTGGACATGCTGAGTGATTAACACTTTCACTTTTTCACTATTGTTTTTGATGTTTTAAGATCTCAAATGACTTTAATAAGTAGCTAGCCCAATCTTAGGCAAAAAAAAAAAAAAAAAACACAACTCTTACTTTACAAAAACCATAGTTATTCTGATTTGGTTAGCTAAGATCCTGAGGGATAAAACCAGAAAGGTACTTACTTTTCAGAATAAGGCAATTAAAGGAGTCATTTATCAATATGAAAACAACTGGGGGAGGGAGTTACTAATTATAAAAAAAAGATATATTCCAAAATAAATGTCATTCATCTAAGTAGTACATAATTCTTTAATGACGAGGCATATTATTAAAGCTTAGGACAATAGTTGACCTATGCACACAGATAAAATGACTAAGCACAGAAGTTAATTCCCAATTCTAACAATGCAATTTCCACATTAAAATATATATTTTTAAAGTTTGGTGTTATGAGGCCATGCATTCTTATTTATACACTTATCAACATTTTCACTAGATATTATCAAATATGAAATGACCACTCCTCCAAAAAATAAAAGAAAATCAGAATGTGGTATCCTGTCATTTTGCCTAGACATTCAATAACATGGTAAAAATCCATTTAACACAGATATCAATTACTAGAAAAGAAAACACATACACACACATTAGTTTCAAAGTGTCTGAAGAACTTGATTTTCAGTGGAATCCAGTTACAATCCTCAAAGTGACACTGACTCTATTAGAAAACAAGTGTAAGTAAACGATCAAGCTTAACAGAAGTGCTTAAACAGCCATAAGTCAGGAAGAGTTTGAAAGTGAGGCATTATTAAGGTTAACCGTTGTAAGATAAGAAGGTGAGAAGACTTGACAGAGCAACAAGATAGTTATCACTGCTTTAAGGAAAAAATCATTACTTTAGAAGGGCAATTTAATTTGTTCCTAAATAAAAGAAGATTGATTTTTGTTTTCATTTTTAGGTTTTATTTTCCTATTGAAATTCCAAGCTGGGGATGGAGAGTGGTGGAAAGGACAGAAATAGTGATGCATTAAAAAAAAAACAAAAAAACTTTGTTATGAGAAATCCATAAACATAAGTTTCTTTTTGTGACATTACAAAATGCAAAATAAAAGTCCCCAAACAATTTAGTTCAACATTATATTTACAACACTAGAAATTTTCATGAAATAAAGATAATTTATAGAAGAGAGAGAAGTCTAGGGAATTGCCAACCTTTTGTATACAAGTTTACCTTAACTGAGTGATTTTACTAATGTTAAGTAATTACTGACAATAGCAAAATGATAGTAATAAGATCTTCAGATGTATTTTATATCTATCTCTAAAAGCAATTATGAGACAATTTTCAAGGTGGGGATCAGGACTCAAATAGCTCTTTCCTAATTAAGTGAGAACAGTTCTCAATTGCCTTTGGTAGAATCTAATCTTCAAAGCATAATAAAACTAAATTGACAGAAAAACACATACAGAGAAAAATATAAATACAGTGGATAAATATTGAAGCAGCAGAGTCTATGGTGAAAACAGCTTTTCTTTTTCTCTCTCCCTCTACCTTTTGAAGTGATGACTGTAACCTTGGGCAAATTTTAGTTAAATATTTTGCTTCTTAAATTGTGCAATAAAAATAATATCCCTTGTACACCCACTATGAGCTAGGTGTTATTTTAGACACTGAAAGTTCAAAATACAATTAAATGTATGTTCTGCTCTCAAGAAAATCAAAGTTTACAAATATATCAGATAGCAAAGAACATTCTATAGAATGAGTGTTATAACTGAGATTGAATACTTGAATTATCCTTTAAAAATGGATACAAATAGGTAATTTCTTTTCTTCATTTCTTCACTACCACCAGTACTGTCAGAAAGTTAAATATTGTAGAAGATAGTAAGAAACTAAGCTCAATGGAAGTTAATAGCTTTGTGAAATTTCTGCAGCTGTTTTAAACTTGCATATGGTAGAATCACCAAATCTTTACCTTTCATAGTTGGATTACCATTTCTTTCTTAACGTTAGTACCCCTTTACCCGACATCTGGGCTTCCTTGATGGCACAGTGGGTGAAGAATCTACCTGCAATGCAGGAGATACAGGTTGATATGTGTTTGATCCCTGGGTCAGGAAGATTCCTTGGAGGAAGGAATGGCAATCCACTCTAGTATTCTAGCCTGAAAAATCCCGTGGAGCGAGGAGCGTGCTGGGTAACAGTCGAAAGGGTCACAGAGAGTTGGACACGACTGAGTAACTAAGCATGCGTGCATGCACCCAGCATCTACTGTGTAGAGTACACCGTTCTAGTAAGTTTCATATTCATTTCAAAGAGTATTATGATACAGTAACTCAACCATTGCTGCAGAAATGCTAGTCACTTTAACCATCAAACATTATATGCCAATTTCATTTAAATCAGGAATGATTAGGGCTTTTGCATTCACTGCCAAGTTGAACTTCTTCAGAATACTCTACCCAGTGTTTTATCTAAACCCACAATGGGTTGAAAATTAGAGTCATAGCCTACCCTCAGTGGACTGGGAGATGCTGAAATTAATTTTTCTTATTTAATTTGTTGTCAGTTAAATCTGATTTATCTCACATCCTTGTAATCTTTGAAATTCTCCAATTTGAGAGTCCTTAGTCCATCACCATACTCTGCTTTGCTCCTCTTTTTATCCAATCTCATCAGGCATGTTATCTGAAAACTCCATTATATGAATAACAATTTTACATAAATCTTCAGTTCTTCATTCTTGTTTTTAATTGAGAAAATGTCTTGTTGAGAAGAGAATGACTTCACATAAACTCTTTTCAAGTCCTAAGTCTGGTGAACACTAAAATTGTGACCTAGAGTTCCTCTAGTCTGACTACTTTCCAGGCTGTTTCTCTTATTTGCTCATGAGTAGGGATCAGTTAGATGTTTCTTTGACACTTTATCTACTTGACTAAAATATTCTTTCCACATCTTGAACTTGTCTCTTCTAATACAATACAGATTTGAGAATTAACTTATGGTCTTTCTTTCCACACCATGTCAATTGCCAGCCTGACTTAACAATTCCTTTTCCAATAACCTCCAAATATTATTCAAAGAATAATTTGAAACAATATTTTCAGACACCTACCTTTTAATTATCTAACTATATTACGATCCAACTCCAATATTCCTATACTTCTTTCCTACTTAACAGATCCTTCACTTTCTTTCATTTCTAGGTCAAATTTCATATTCCAACAGCTTACCTAATCTCTCATCAAGGTTCTTAACTCACTTTTTCAATATCCTGTCAGTGTCCCCGTTAGTGTCAATATCTGTTAGTGTCCACAAGGGGCTCATAGTGCATTGTAAAAAAATGGCCCACTGTGGCAATCTGACAAACAAAGGATGAAGTCACAGGGGCCACATTGCTTGGTGACATCCTGCTTTTTCCTTAAGGTGATATCCTGTTTTTCCTGATGGGGCCAGTTTCTCAAGACTATGTGACCACCTGACCGTGAGACCCCCGCTATGTGACCACAAGACTCCAGCTGCGGCTAAAGATAAACTAAGGCCCTCTCCCTTTGGGTCACTATCAATGGGGTAAAAGAAGGGTTAGCTGTAAATAGAGAGCACTGGTTTCTCTCTAAAGCCAGTCTCTTTCTTCCTTCCTTCCTATAATAAATCTTTCTCTGCCTGAATGCCTGGCTCACCTTACGCTATCCATCTGATAAAATCACCCATTTGTGACTTTAGCCACATTCTCTTTCCCTGCCTCTAAATTCCAGTGGCGGCCTGTCTCAAACCGGCCTTTAGTGACTCAAAGCTCTGGGTATGCAGCCTTCTTCCACACTGTGCCAAGACTGTTTAGCGTGAAAAGTAGAATACGGCAAAAGTGATAGTATGAGATCCTAAAAGGCACTGTAACTTCTGATTCTTTCTGTCTCTGTCTTATCACTTGCTGTAGGGAAACCATGTTTTGATCAGCTATATAAAACCTCTTAACAGCCATGTGAGTGAGCTTGAAAGTGAATCCTTTGGTTCTTATCAATCTTTAGAAACTATAGCTCATATAAATCAGTATCACAATATAAGCAACCCAAATAAAAAATGATGGCTCACACAGTAAAGAATCTGTTTCAGTGTGGGAGACCAGGTTTCGATCCCTGGGTTGGAGAGAACCCCTAGAGGAGGCCATGGCAACCCACTCTAGTATTCTTCCCTGGAAAATCCCATGGGCAGAGGAGCCTGGGGGGCTACAGTGAATGGAGTCACAAAGAGTTGGACACAACTGAGGGACTAAGCACATACATACATAGGAGATTTGATTAGAGCATTTACTTCAGAAACCTTGCAATGTAAGGTCTTTCTCTTCCAGGTAAATCTCCCAGGTATTTTTGCCAGTTTTATAATCTAGAAATATCTTTCTCAAGTACCTGGGAGCCATCCCTTTGAAATATAACCATCAAGAAACACAGTGCCCCTATTTTCCAGTCTCTGTTGGGGAATATGAGCCTAACAATATTATGTGCTAACTTAGAAAACACAGATGACCTCATTACTTTGACAAGCTCTTAATGTCCTTCAGTACTTTTCCACTAGCTTAGGTCAACATTTAAAAACTCTCCTGCCTTTTGGTTAATAGTTCACTTGAGTCTTTTTTCCCTGTTGCAATAGTATTGAATAAAATCTCCCTTACCTGTTTAACTTATTGGGTACAGTCTTTTTAACAGCACCCCTGTGTATCTGCTGTGATTACCTAGTGGGGGGCACCAAGGTGTTCAGTTTAGTTCAGATCAGTCACTCAGCCATGTCCGACTCTTTATGACCCAATGAACTGCAGCACACCAGGCCTCCCTGTGCATCACCAAGCCCTGGAGTCCACCTAAACCAACATCCAGTGAGTCAGTGATGCCATCCGGCCATCTCATCCTTTGTTGTCCCCTTTTCCTCCTGCCCTCAATCCCTTCCAGCATCAGGATATTTTCCAATGTGGTACAGTCTTTTTAACAGCACCCCTGTGTATCTGCTGTGATTACCTAGTGGGGGGCACCAAGGTGTTCAGTTTAGTTCAGATCAGTCACTCAGCCATGTCCGACTCTTTATGACCCAATGAACTGCAGCACACCAGGCCTCCCTGTGCATCACCAAGCCCTGGAGTCCACCTAAACCAACATCCAGTGAGTCAGTGATGCCATCCGGCCATCTCATCCTTTGTTGTCCCCTTTTCCTCCTGCCCTCAATCCCTTCCAGCATCAGGATATTTTCCAATGAGTCAGCTTTTCTATCATGTGGCCAAAGTATTGGAGTTTCAGCTTCAATATCAGTCCTTCCAATGAACACCCAGGACTTATCTCCTTTAGGATGGACTGGTTGGATCTTCTTGCAGTCCAAGGGATTCTCAAGAGTCTTCTCCAACACCACAGTTCAAAAGCATCAATTCTTTGGCACTCAGCTTTCTTCACAGTCCAACTCTCACATCCATACATGACCACTGGGAAAACCATAGCCTCGACTAGACAGACCTTTGTTGATAAAGTAATATCTCTGCTTTTTAATATGCTGTCTAGGTTGGTCATAGCTCTCCTTCCAAGGATTAAGTGTCTTTTAATGTCAAGGCTGCAATACCATCTGCAGTGATTTTGGAACCCAGAAAAATAAAATCAGCCACTGTTTCCACTGTTTCCCCATCTATTAAACATGAAGTGATGGAACTGGATGCCATGAACTTAGTTTTCTGAATGTTGAACTTTAAGCTAACTTTCACTCTCCTTTTTCACTTTCATCAAGAGGCTGTTTAGTTATTCTTCACTTTCTGCGATAAGGGTTGTATCATCTGCATATCTGTGGTTACTGATATTTCTCTAGGCAGTGTTGACTCTAGGTTGTGCTTCTTCCAACCCAGAGTTACTCATCATGTACTCTGCAGAGAAGTTAAATAAGCAGGATGACAATATAAAGCCTTGATGTACTACTTTTCCTATTTATAACCAATCTGTTGTTCCATGTCCAGTTCTAACTGTTGCTTCCTGACCTGAATACATGTTTCTCAAGAGGCAGGTCAGGTGATCTGAATTCCCATCTCTTTCAGAATCTTCCACAGTTTTGTGTGATCCACACAGTCAAAGGCTTTGGCATAGTCAATAAAGCAAAAATAGACGTTTTTCTCAAACTCTCTTGCTCTTTTGATGATTGGGCAGATGTTGGCAATTTGATCTTTGGTTCCTCTGCCTCTCCTAAAAGCAGCTTGAACATCTGGAAGTTCACGGTTCACATATTGCTGAAGCTTGGCTTGGAGAATTTTAAGCATCACTTTACTAGCATGTGAGATGAGTGCAATTCTGCAGTAATTTGAGCATTCTTTGGCATTGCCTTTCTTTGAGATTGGAATGAAAACTGACCTTTTCCAGTCATGTGGTCACTGCTGAGTTTTCCAAATTTGCTGGCATATTGAGTGCAGCACTTTCACAGCATCATCTTTCAGGAGTTTAAATAGCTCAACTGTAATTCCATCACCTCCACTAGCTTTGTTCATAGTGATGCTTCCTAAGGCCCACTTGACTTCACATTCCAGGATGTCTGGCTCTAAGTGAGTGATCATACCATTGTATTATCTTGGTCATGAAGATCTTTTTTGTACAGTTCTTCCATGTATTCTTGCCACCTCTTCTCAATATTTTCTGCTTTGTTAGGTTCCTACCATTTCTGTACTTTATTGAGCCTGTCTTTGCATGAAGTGTCCCCCTTGGTATCTCTAATTTTCTTGAAGAGATCTCTAGTCTTTCTCATTCTGTTGTTTTCCTATATTTCTTTGCACTGATCACTGAGGAAGGCTTTCTTATCTCTTCTTGCTATTCTTTGGAACTCTGCATTGAAATGAGTATATCTTTCCTTTTCTCCTTTGCTTTTTGCCTCTCTTCTTTTCACAGCTATTTGTAAGGCCTCCTCAGACAGCCATTTTGCTTTTTGGCATTTTTTTTTCTTTGGGATGGTCTTGATTCCTGTCTCCTGTGCAGTGTCACGAACCTCCGTCCATAGTTCATCATGCACTCTGTCAATCAGATCTAGTCCCTTAAATCTATTTCTCACTTCCACTTATAGTCATAAGGAGTTTGATTTAGGTCATACCTGAATGGTCTAATGGTTTTCCCACTTTCTTCAATTTAAATCTGAATTTGGCAATAAGGAGTTTACAATCTTAGCCAGTGTCAGCTCCCAGTCTTGTGTTTGCTGACTGTATAAAGTTTCTACGTCTTTATCTACATACAATATAATCAATCTGATTTCAGTGTTGACCATCTGGTGATGTCCATGTGTAGAGTCTTTTGTGTTGTTGGATGAGGGTATTTGCTATGACCAGTGCATTCTTTTGGCAGAACTCAATATTAGCCTTTGCCTTGCTTCATTCTGTACTCCAAGGCCAAATTTGCCTGTTACTCTAGATGTTTCTTGACTGTACCTTTCAGAAACTATCATTCCATGCTTACTTTAGTTCCATGGATCTAAGATGTAAAAACGGGAATAGTAAACAAAAACAAAACAAAAACTGTATTATTTATAGAATGCCTCTCCCTGGGAAAGATTGAGGGCAGGAGAAGGGAACGACAGAGGGTGAGATGGTTGGATGGCATCACCAACTCAATGGACATGAATTTAACTAGGCCCCAGGAGTTTGTGGTTGACAGGGAGGCTGGCATGCTGCAGTTCATGGGATTGCAAATAGCCAGACATGAATAAGGAACTGAACTGAACTGAACTGAACTCTCTCTCCCTGCCCCCTTCTCTGTCCCTCCTCTCAATTTCTACTTCACTTAACCTCAGTTTCAAAATAAACAGCTGTAGAGAAAAGTTAGCTAAAATGATTGGGACTTTGTGATTCTAGTAAAAGCAAAGGAAAAATTTTCTTCTACTCATTTCTTAAATTGTGCTGTGCCTAAGCATTCTCCGTAGCTCCTTTCTAATCCAACAAAATCTCTAAACAATTTCGTCTACTGCCAAATCTTCAATTACTATTTATTATTTATCTTAAATGGGGTAGAAACATACAGCTTCCTCTGGGAGGGGGAAAGCTAATATCAAGTCCATCATGCGGAATTTCAAAATTACATGCCCCTTTCCCCACTCAATATCCAACATAATCCAAGAGAATGTATCCAATATATATATATGATTGGATATATAATTATAATAATATATAGTCCAATATCCAAGGGATTTCTTGCCTCTGTTTGGGTATCATTTTTAGTGTAAGTTACTGCCATAAAAATGGTTATTATATAAAGAGTACTGGTAACTGTTGAATGCTGTTGATCTTCATCTGAATTCAATGTATTTTTATGCCTAAAACTTCTTTCCTGAGATCAAAACATGTATTTTGAATGGTCTGTGGACAGCTATATAGACTGCAAAAGAAACAAATAAGAAGTGAAATTATTCTTTCTTTATCCCAATTAATTCTGCAGTAAACAACATGAGTCAAACTGATTCTACCTCCTTACACAACTGAACATAGAATATGATTACCTTTCTTTATGTATACTATTGCTATTCAAAATCAGATTACTAGGTTTTCTCCCTTGGATTTTTATAAGTCTTATCACTATTATACAGGCTTTGAATATTACATTATATTCAGTGTGGTAAATAGAAATAACATTCCACACAAACTCCTGCACACAAGCTTTATTCACAATTTCCAAACCTTGGAAGCAACCAAGATGTCCTCTAGTAGCTGAGTGGATATATAAACTGTGGTGCATCCATACCATGGAAGTCCTTTCAGCATAAACATCAATGAGTTATCAAGGCATGGAGGAACCTTAAATGCCTATTAGTAAGTGAAAAAAGCCAATCTGAAAAGGCCCCAAATTGTATGATTCCAATGATATGACATTCTTGAAAAGGCAAAACTATGGTGGCAATTAACAAACAAACAAAAAAAATCAGTGGTTTTCAGGAGTTGAGGATGGAGGGATAAACAGGCCGAGCACACAGGATTTTTAGGGTAGTTAAAATACTTTGTGTGATATTCTAATAATGGATACATGTCCTTATGCACTTGTAAAAATCCATAGAATGTACATGCCAAAAGCAAACTGTAAAATACTATATATACAGTTCACTTTCGGATGATCATGATGGTCAGTGTAAGTTCATCAGTTGTAACAAGTGTCCCCCTCTGGTGGGGATGCTGATTAATGGAGGAGCCTATGCCTGTGTGGGGACAGGGAGTATATGGGAAATCTCTCTCTCAATTTTGCTGTAAAACTAAAAATTCTCAAAAAATAAAGTCTTAAACCACATAACGTGAACTTTACCATCTTAACCAGCATTAACTGCACAATTCAGTGGCGTTGCCCTGCTTTGCAGCAGATCTCTAGAAATTTTTCATCTTGCAAACCTGAAAGTACTGTCTACCCATTAAACATCTCCCTGTTTCTCCCTCATCTAGTGTTAGTAACCACCACTCTACTTTCTGTTCTTATGAATTTGACTACTTTAGATACTTCACACAAGTGAAATCATACAGTATTTGTCTCTTTGTGCATACCTTATTTCACTTAATGTCCTCAAGGTTCATCCATATTGTAGCATGTGACAGGATGTTCTTCTTTAAGGTCAAACAATATTCCGTTGTATGTATATAGAACACCTTGTTTATCCTTGTTAACTTTTCAACAGACATGTAGATCAGATTTATGAAATGTAAATGTAATGGTATCATTCATGTCCTTAAACACCTTTAGTAACACATCCTTTGATAGCTGTATAATCTTCAGTATAAGTGATATGCAATTAGTAACTTGATCTGCTTTTTTATTTAACCTGCATAGTCTCATATCTCACCATTCTCCCTGCCTTGCCTTATTCCTGTTAACCTATAATTTGTTTATAGTGAATTTCTTTTAGATTTTCAAGCTCCTCAGGATTATTCTCATTTCTGGACTTTGTATTATCTTCTCTATCATAAACATTGTTTTTGTTTAGCAAATTTCAATTCATCTTTCCTATTGTACATTAAATGCTAATATCTTTGTGAGGACAGCAATAGCACCTATATTTTTCATTACCTTATCCCCAAAAGCTAACAAAATAACTGCTTACTGAATGATTAATTAATACATTGAATAGCAAAGAAATTAAATCATGAATGTGGATTCAGCCAGTCAGTTATTTTTCACAAACTGTATTTTTAAAATAATGAAATAAACTGCATTGTACTAATCTATTAAGACATGAGATATTAGAATGAATCTTTGTGATATAATCTAGGAAATTGTTCAACAATGTTAGAAGGAAGTGTTTGCAATTAAATAGGAACCCCAATCAGCAGAACTCTATACAAGCATTGAATTTGATTAAGAATTAATCAGTAATGCAAGGCTGAGATGATACAATAACAAATTATTGATGTCTAGCTCTAATTCTCTGGCTCCACAAACTTTCAGAACAAATATTTCCTTAGCAAGTGAATACAAAGAGTACTGGAACTAAGAAACAAGTACAAGTTCATGTTTATCTAATTCTGGTTGATGAACTTATTTCACAGCTGAATCCTTGGTAGTTTTCATTAAGTCCAAATACACCTTTATATGCTTTCAATTATTTAAGGTTACTTTTGGAAAATAAAATTCTATCCTAAATTTCAGATCCAGTAGTCTCAGTTACAATGACACAGTCCTTAATGCACTGGGATCTTTACATATTTTCTTTATCTGATAGCCCATTACAGTGATAACCCCACTTGACTTAAATACCATTTGCCCCATACGCACCTGCATCTTTACTCTATTTTCATATATAAATGTGTTTATTTATTTAACAACTCTTTCTTGATTGCTTACAGTGAACAAGGCACACATATAAAAATGCAATTGTAACATAAATGAGCATCAGTATGAAGAATAGTGAACTTCAAAGAGTACAGATTCTGGAACTGTATGGTCTAGATTTGAATCCCAGTTTTGCCATTTGTAAGGTGTGTGCAATTGGGCAGCTTACTCAACTCTTTTCTTCTAATTCCTTGTTAGATGTGATCAGGTCACCAAGGAAAGAGCCTATGTAAGCCTAAAATACTTTAGAGCTAACTAGGATACCTCTCTTCAAGTCTGTAAACATTACTATCTTCTACTGTATCCAAACATATTGAGCCTATTAAAAGGAAGATAATACAACTTAGCCCAGAATAAATTTAGCTTTAAGTGCCTTATATAATGATAGTACTGATTTCCTCCCCAAGTTCATCTCTTGAGTCTTCTGAATCCCTCAGCTTCCTCCTGTCATTTTCCTACAGCTTCTTAAATCGTTTTATTCTAATAGACACTCTACCTTAGAGAGAAACTTGGACTGCATATTAAGATTAGAGTAAATCTCCCACTGTTGTACATGAGTTAATAACTAGAATATCAAAAAAGACATTACACCTGAATATACTCTAGGCAACACTAAAAACCTGGATAGAGCCCTTTTATACCTTATCCTTTTTCAAAAATGTTGAGTGGTTTTCCTTTTTCCTTTTTCCTTTTTTTTTTTTTTTTTTTTGGTGTGTCTGTTTTATGGAAGAGGAGCATGAGAGATCTGCTTATCATGATGCTTCTTTAGGACACAGATAGAGACTATCACCAGAGCTGTTGGTTCTCTATACCTACCTAAAATTAAGTAATGCTGAACACTTTAGAAAAATGTGAGCCATTAGCTAAACAAAAATAAATTTAAAATGTTCTTATCAGGTAAAAGACATCTAAATATTGAAGGTGTCTCAATGATTTCTTAAGTTACAGGGAAGATGTGTGCATAAAGAACACCAATTCAAATTTCACAGCTCTAAAAAAAGATGTAGAATTGACTGAGTTAGAATATTTAACTTCAATTTCCAATTTTGTTCTAAAATATTCAATGCAAACTAATACTATGTGAGCTGTCTGTTGGGGAAAAAATTAAAGCCTGAGTTTCACTAATGTATAAGCAGGGAAACACAAGAGAAATACAATATGATTCCCAAGTTTAATTAATTTAGCAAAGCAGGAGCTCAGAGCCAGCAGTAACCAAGAAAATGCTAGGGCTAGGAAATATGAAGCTCAGCCTTTGAGAGAGCTTCAGATCCTTGTTCTGCAGGGATGTAAAAAGATCCTTTAAATATTAAAGGACAAAAAAACCCTACCTGGCATCAGGCTATAAGTGCAAGACTTTCTATTTGTCTTACAAGCTTTTCCAAGGTGTTTCAAGGAACTGGGAATTCTCAGATAAAATTAAATATGGAGTATTAGTTCAACTGCCTTTCTGCTTTTTATCCAAAATACTTTTATTTGTTCAGAATCAGATGTACTTTTAGAAACAGTGTGAAAACAGTAATGCTGAATATTTTAGAAAATATGAGTCATTAAAAGTAAAAATACCAAACAACTATTTCAGTGGAAATGTTGTAATCTTATTGGAGGAGAATGGTAAGATTGCAGATAATGTTGGGAATGAGGCTCATGAGCCCAAGCCATTGAGTTAGAAAATACCATCTGGGACACTGCAGTCTTAAAATATTTCAAAGTAAATTGTTCCAAATATTTGAGAGTCACTATGAATTTTAGTAAACTGTTCTTCCTGAAAGGAAAAATCCTGCTATTGGCAGAATAAAGAAACTGACTGAAGAGAAGCCCATTGCTTAATTATAACAAGTATTATTATACTATAGTTCGTTGACTAAATTTCTTAAATTTGCACTTTTTTTCACTTAATAATTATGGTTGATACAATAGTATATGTTCTCTCAGCTATATATTTACATTTTGGTAACTTTGTTTACATTGATTCATTGAAGGCAATTTCCTTATGTTGTGAGTGAAAGTTGCTCAGTCTTGTTTGACTCTTTGCAATCCCAAGGACTATGTAGTCCATAGAATTCTCCAGGCCAAAACACTGGAATGGATAGCCATTCCCTTCTCCAGGGGATCTTCCTAACCCAGGGATCGAACCAGGGTCTCCTGCATTGCAGGTGGGTTCTTTACCAGCTGAGCTACCAGGGAAGCCTTTGTTATGCTCTTATTGTTTTATTTAGACTGAGACTGTTTATAGGTCATACCTATATTTTCCACAGAACCATGTTCCTAAAATACATTGCATAAGCAGAAGCCCATTCAAAGAAAGGCAGTCTCCCTTTCTCTTAGGCATAGCAACCTCAAGGAACTGATCTTTGGAACATCCTCACCTAACTGAAAGGATGGCACACTCAAAATTCCTCCTGGTGAAGAAAAAGGAAACAAAACCACAGTCTCTCTTCCTCCATGATTCAAAAAACCTTTTCTTTCCCTATCCTAGATTTATGGTAGTCCAAAGAGGGAAGCCTCTTCATGGATCACTGCCCTGTAGTGGTGAAGGGGCTTGTGTAACTCAGTGAAGCTATGAGCTTCACATCAAATTAGATTAGGCAGACAGAGTGCCTGAAGAACTATGGATGGAGGTCTGTAATACTGTATAAGAGGTAGTGATTGAAGCCATCCCAAAACAAAAACATACAAGAAGGCAAAAGGGTTATCTGAGGAAGCTTTACAAACAGCTGAGGAGAGAGAAGTGAAAGGCAAGGGAGAAAGAGAAAGATATATCTGACTGAATGTAGAGTTCCAGAGAATAGCAAAGAGAGATAAGAAGGGCTTCTTAAATGAACAATGCAAAGAAATAGAGGAAAACAATAGAATGGGAAAACTCAAGATCTCTTCAAAAAAACTGGAGATATCAGGGGACATTTGATGCAAGGATGGGCACAATAAAGAAATGATAGAGACCTAAGAGAAGCAGAAGAGATTAAGGGGAAGCAGCAGGAATACATAGAACTATACAAAGAGGTCTTAATGACTCTTATAACAATGATGGTGTGGTCACTAGCAAAGAGCCAGACATCCTGGAGTTTGATGTCAAATGGACCTTAGGAAGCATTGCTATAAACAAAGCTAGTGGAGGTGATGGAATTCCAACTGAGCTATTTCAAATCCTAAAAGATGATGCTGTTCAAGTGCTGCACTCAACGTGTCAGCAAATTTGGAAAACTCAGCAGTGGCCACAAGACTGGAAAAGGCCAATTTTCATTCCAATCCCAAAAAAAGGCCAGTGCCAAAGAGTGTTCAAATGATCATACAATTGTGCTCATTTCACATGCTAGCAAGGTTATACTCAAAATCATTCAAACTAGGCTTCAGTAGTATGTGAACTGAAAGCTTCTATCTATACAAGCTGGGTTTAGAAAAGTCAGAGGAACCAGAACTCAATTGTCAACATTTGCTGGATCACAGAGAAAGCAAGAGAATTCCAGAAAAACATCTACTTTTGCTTCACTGACTACTCTAAAGCCTTTGGCTATGTGGATCACGACAAACTGCGGACAATTCTTAAAGAGATGGAAATACCAAATCACCTCAAGTATGTGGGTCAAGAAGCAGCAGTTAGAACCAGACATGGAAAAACTGACTAGTTCAAAATTGAGAAAGGAATACAAGACTGTATATTGTCATTCTGCCTATTTAACTTATATGTGGAGTAAATACATCATGCAAAATTCTGGGCTGGATGAAGCACAAGATGGAATCAAGATTGCCGAGAGAAATATCAATAACCACAGATATGTAAATCACACCCCCCTTATGGCAGAAAGTGAAGAAGAACTAAAAAGCCTCTTGATGAAAGTGAAAGAGGAGAGTGAAAAAGTTGGCTTAAAACTCAGCATTCAGAAAACTAAGATCATGGCATCCGGTTCCATCACTTCATGGCAAATAGAAGGGGGAAAGTGGAAACAAGACAGACTTTATTTTCTTGGGCTCCGAAGTCACTGCAGATAGTGACTGCAATCATGAAATTAAAAGACACTTGCTCCTTGGAAGGATAGTTATGACAAATCTAGACAGCATATTAAAAAGCAGAGACATCACTTTGCTGACAAATGTCTACATAGTCAAAGCTATAACTTTTCCAATATATCATGTATGGATGTGAGAGTTTAACCATAAAGTAGGCTGAGTGCTGAAGAATTGATGCTTTCGAAGTGTGGTGTTGGAGAAGATTCTTCAGAGTCCCTTGACTGCAAGGAGATTCATCTTGTCAATCCTAAAAGAAATCAACCCTTAATATTCACTGGAAGGACTGATGATGAAGCTGCAGCTTTAATACTTTGGCCAACTGATGCAAAGAGTCGACTCACTGGAAAAGATGTTAATGCTGGGAAAGATTGAAGGCCAAAGGAGAATATGGTGGCAGAAGATGAGTGAGATGGTTAGGTACCATCGCTGATTCATGAACATGAATTTGAGCAAAATCTGAGAGATAGCGGGCTTCCCTGGTAGCTCAGTTGGTAAAGAATCTGCCTGCAATACAGGAGACCCTGATTTGATTCCTGGGTTGAGAAGATCCCCTGTAGAAGGGAAAGGCTACCCACTTCAGTATTCTAGCCTGTAGAATTTCATGGACAGAGGAAACTGGCAGGCTGCAGTCCAAAGGGTTGCAAACAGTTGGACACAAATGAGTGACTTTAATTTTCACTCAGAGATAGTGAAGGACACTGAGGAGCCTGGTGTGCTACAGTCCATGAGGTCACAGAGTTGGATACAACTTAGTGATAAAGGAATCTCAAGATTCCTTTATAATGAAGCTTTCTTGACTCCTCCTAACCTTTAATTTGCATTTTCAGTTGCCAAATGCTTGGTAAAAACAGTGAAAGTCCACTCAACATCTTATCCCTTTTTCACAGAGGAACTGTAACTTTTTGATAGAATATGCTGCAAATAAGTACACTGACATTTATTTTAAATACTGCTTATAAATAAATTAATAGGTGGAATTAAATTACTATAAGATATTAATTAAACATATGATACAGTAGATGTTTCAGCATTTTGGAAACTAAAACCATTTTAAAAGAGAACAGCAGAAAAAATAATAGGGGAACCACTGACCAAAACCACCAGCCCTGGCCAGGCACCATAATAACCACTTTCATGAGTTATTGTACAACAGGAGGTACTGGTAAGGAATTCAGAACCAACAAGCTACCACCAACTGGAAGAATTCAGGAAACTCAAAAGGAGAGACAAGTAGCCAGTCCATATGTCCAACCCACCACCTAGAATTCTTTCTTGAATCCATCTTGGCTGAGCAATGCCTGTGCCACCAGGAAGGACTTTGAGTCAGTGATTGGCCAGACACACCCCCGAAACTAACCCCATTACCATAAAACCTGAGACTGCAAGCCATGTGGCAGAGCAACTTGCCAAGGTCCCCTTTCTCTGCTCCTCTCCACCAAGGTGCTGCTGCTGCTCCTCTGCCGCTGCTCCTGCTGTTAAGTCGCTTCAATTGTGTCCGACTCTGTGCGACTCCATAGATGGCAGCTCATCAGGCTCCCCCATCCCTGGGATTCTCTAGGCAAGGACACTGGAGTGGGTTGCCATTTCCTTCTCCAATACATGAAAGTGAAAAGTGAAAGTGAAGTCGCTCAGTCGTGTCTGACTCTTAGCAACCCCATGGACTGCAGCCTACCAGGCTCCTCCATCCATGGGATTTTCCAGGCGAGAGTACTGGAGTGGGGTGCCATTGCCTTGGTGCCCCTTCCCAATAAAGTCTATTGTTTTATCAGTATGTGTGTCTCCTCAGACAATTCATTTCCTAGTCTTGTACTAGAGCCCACTCTTGGGCTCTGGAAGGGGCCCTGCTTCTTCCAATAAAAATTCCCTTAAAGAATTCTTTTTTCTTCCTTTTTTTTCCTGCCCTCCCTCTGCTCCCTGTGCTAGTCACTCTTGATTCTTCTCACACACACAGGTATACACACTTTAAACTATCCCAAATTCAGGACTCACTGCTGTTTTCTACTTTTTTGATATAAAAGAAGAAACTACTGCCAAAGGACACAAAGTAAAATATATTGTCAAAGAACTATTTCTGTAAAGATATGTTCCTCCATAGACATATTTTAATAGCAATTATACTAAGAAGACATGTGCATAAAAAAATCACTTTTAAGTTTGGAGACGCACAAAGATAATATATACTCAGAAGATACAAAACTTATACAGATTGACTTAGGTTTCCTTATGGCTAAAGTATATGTTTTTTGACTGGTGTCCCCATGTTTCATTAGCATGGAGACCACTCCAATCTTATGAAGATTAACTTTAGAATAACAGAGCATATTTACTTTATTGTTAAATAAATTCAGGAAATTCTTACTGGTACAGATTTCATGTTAAAATATGTTCTCCAATTATATAGAGCTACTAAATCAGAAGCAACTGAAATTCACAATTTTACAGGTTTAACTCAAATTTTACTGACTCTAAATATGATTTAAAGAAACTATATAGCTTCTACTCTTTTTTGATTTTGTGTAGAGAGATACCATAAACACAACTGACACTTTTTATCTAGCAATCAAAACAACATACTTCAAACTATCCTCATGAAAAAGGACTATGAGTTGAGTAAGTTTTCAGGACAAGGTAACGTTAAAAAGTCCTATTTATTCATCTCAGAATCTGTACTGCTAGATGACTAAAAAAATAATTTAACTGCTAGATGACTCCTTTTATTGATAAATATCTCCATACAATAGAACATTATTATTGTAGTATTTGCAAATACTGCATGTATCTTTTTTTTTCTCAGACATCTCCAATGGAAAGACTATAAAATTTTATATATTTAAATTTGTACAGGTGTATATTTACACACATGTACATGTATGTGTACATACGTATATATGTGTATTTACATATCTAACAAGTCAGCCTCTTCTTGAGCTGCTTGCGCGTCCTCAGAGGAAGATATGTGGGTTCCAAGGAGTATTCTAGGACGCAAATGCAGAACTTGTGGTTCTCTTAAAATTCAACCTTGAAAGTTACACAGCATTGCTTCCACAATATACCATCTGTCAAAATATTTCAAAAGGTCAGCTCATATACCCAGAAAGAAGAAATACACTCCTTCATTTGATGGGCCAAGTTGCATTTCAAAATAGAATGTGGAGTTGAAAATATGCTGACCAATCTATAATAGATATTCCTCATACTCAGTGTTTATATATTTTGTAAACATAAAAACACTATTATAATCTTTCTCCAACTAGATATCCAGTATTTAGAAGTGGTTTATTTTAATTGAATTAATAAATATATGCACTGTGAGCAATCTGCATACTGTTTGTGTATGTATGTGCAATATTTTAGATGCCTAAGCAAAACATGCATTTTATTCTGTTATTTACTGCTTCCTGCCAATCGCTGTCTTCTTCCACACACTCTTCTTTGCATACACTATGCTGTTAGACTGTTTGATACTTACTACATAGTGAAAAGAATGCTACCATAGAAAACGAAAGAAACTGACTTTTAAGTTTCAAAAGCCTTCGTCCTGAAAGGCAACATGGAACCTTGCAGTCTGAGGCATAGAACAATTATGCCTTCAAAACAACCAATAAATCAGAGGAAGGTTTACAGCTGTCAAAACTAGCAAGAGATTTCTAAGGCTGGAAAGTTTAGCTTAGGTGATTGCATTATTTAATGTTTTAGTATTACATGGTACTCAGGGTTATTTCCAGCACTCAATAAAAATTTGATAAATTAATTAACTTTCCTTCAGGAAAATCAGAGGAATAAGAAACCTATAGTACAATATGCAAAAATGAGACTCAGAGAAATGTAAAAACACCATATGTGACCATTTCAATTCAGTTCAGTGCAGTCGCTCAGTCGTGTCTGACTTTTTGTGACCCCATGAATCGCAGCATGCTAGGCCTCCCTGTCCATCACCAATTCCCAGAGTCCACCCAAACCCATGTCCATCGAGTTGGTGATACCATCCAACCATCTCATCGTCTGTCATCCCCTTAACTTCCGACCCTCAATCTTTCCCAGCATCTGGGTCTTGAAAGAAGTCAGCTCTTTGCATGAGGTGGCCAAAGTATTGGAGTTTCAGCTTCAACATCAGTCCCTCCAATGAACATCCAGGACTGATCTCCTTTAGGATGAACTGGTTGGATCTCCTTGCAGTCCAAGGGACTCTCAAGAGTGTTCTCCATCATGACAGCTCAAAAGCCACAATTCTTCAGTGCTCAGTTTTCTTTATAGTCCAACTGTCACATCCATACATGACCACTGGAAAAACCATAGCCTTGACTAGATGGACCTTTGTTGGCAAAGTAACGTCTCTGCTTTTTAGTATGCTGTCTAGGTTGGTCATAACTTTTTTTCCAAGGAATAAACATTTTTTAATTTCATGGCTACAGTCACCATCTACAATGATTTTGGAGCCCCCCAGAATAAAGTCTGACACTGTTTCCATTGTTTCTCCATCTATTTTCCATGAAGTGATGGGACAGATCTTAGATGCCATGATCTTCAGTTCAGTTCAGTCGCTCAGTCGTGTCTGACTCTTTGCAACCCCATGAATCGCAGTACACCAGGCCTCCCTGTCCATCACCAACTCCTGGAGTTCACTCAGACTCACGTCCATTGAGTCCGTGATGCCATCCAGCCATCTCATCCTCGGTCGTCCCCTTCTCCTCCTGCCCCCAATCCCTCCCAGCATCAGGGTCTTTTCCAATGAGTCAACTCTTCACATAAGGTGGCCAAAGTACTGGAGCTTCAGTTTTAGCATCATTCCTTCCAAAGAAATCCCAGGGTTCATCTCCTTCAGAATGGACTGATTGGATCTCCTTGCAGTCCAAGGGATTCTCAAGAGTCTTCTCTAACACCACAGTTCAAAAGCATCAATTCTTTGGCGCTCAGCCTTCTTCACAGTCCAACTCTCACATCCATACATGACCACAGGAAAAACCATAGCCTTGACTAGACAGATCTTAGCAAAATAATGTCTCTACTTTTGAATATACTGTCTAGGTTGGTCATCACTTTTCTTCCAAGGAGTAAGCGTCTTTTCATTTCATGGCTGCAGTCACCATCTGCAGTGATTTTGGAGCCCAAAAAACAAAGTCTGACACTGTTTCTACTGTTTCCCCATCTATTTCCCATGAAGTGATGGGGCCAGACGCCATGATCTTCATTTTCTGAATGTTGAGCTTTAAGCCAACTTTTTCACTCTCCTCTTTCACTTTCAACAAGAGGCTCTTTAGTTCCTCTTCACTTTCTGCCATAAGGGTGGTGTCATCTGCATATCTGAGGTTATTGATATTTCTCCCAGCAATCTTGATTCCAGCTTGTGCTTCTTCCAGCCCAGCATTTCTCATCATGTACTCTGCATATAAGTTAAATAAGCAGTTAAATAAGCAGTTTAATAGACAATATACAGCCTTGACGTACTTCTTTTCCTATTTGGAGCCAGGCTATTGTTCCATGTCCAGTTCTAACTTTGCTTCCTGACTTGCATACAGGTTTCCCAAGAGGCAGTGCAAGTGATCTGGTATTCCCATCTCTTGAAGAATTTTCCACAGTTTGTTGTGATCTACACAGTCAAAGGCTTTGGCATACTCAATAAAGCAGAAATAGATGTTTTTCTGGAATTCTCTTGCTTTTTTAGATCTGGAAATTTTAGGCCAAAGTACAATGCACAGAACAAAGTTTATATATCTATATATATATATATATATTTTTTTAACCTCCACATAATCCTTCAGCCTTTTAAATTTATTAATTTTTATATTATAATGTTAATCTAAAAATTAATATAGTCACATTCTGAATCATCTGGATAATCACCCTAACACTCAATATTCAATTTCATTTTATTGACCAAAATTTTGTGTTTCTAATTGTCAATTGATACGATTTTACTGTGTAGCATATGAGTAAAAAATTGCAGATTTTAATAGAGATATTTAAAGGAAAAATTGAAATATTATACTGCAAGTTAGTAAAGATGTGTCAAATTTAAAAAAACTGTGCTACTGTACACTTTGCTCCGTATATATCTTTCAAGCAGATGTTTTGTTACAGCACAGTATTTCTTTGAAGTAAGTTTATTTAAAAATGCAACTCTAAATCAGATAAATATTCCAATTTTTTTCAGAATTTATTTATAGCATGTGTTAGTAAGTAGATAAAACATAGTGGACTTCAATTTAAAATTATCTTTTAGGAGGAGACACATGTATGTATAGCTGATTGATACTGATGTATGGCAAAAACTCTCACAATATTGTAACATAATTATCCTCCTATTAAATAAATAATTAAAAAAATAAAATTATTTTTTTAATTCAAAGTAATAGTTTTCTGAATTATTTATGAATAACTCAGAATTTTTCATATATCACAATATTTTCTACATTATGTATGCTCCATGTCCCAAAAGCACAAGTCTATCTGCTGCTGCTGCTGCTGCTGCTGCTAAGTCTCTTCAGTCGAGTCCGACTCTGTGCGACCACACAGACGGCAGTCCACCAGGCTTCTCCATCCCTGGGATTGTCTAGGCAAGAACACTGGAGTGGGTTGCCATTTCCTTCTCCAATGTATGAAAGTGAAAAGTGAAAGTGAAGTCGTTCAGTCATGTCCGACTCTTCAAACCCCATGGACTGCAGCCTACCAGGCTCCTCCATCCCTGAGATTTTCCAGGCAAGAGTACTGGAGTAGGGTGTCACTGCCTTCTCCGACAAGTCTATCAGAGAAACACAAAATATAAAAATTCATTAGTACTGTGTTTTAGTTGCTCAGTCATGTCCAACTCTTTGCGACCCCATGGAATGTAGCTCACAAGGCTCCTCTGGGTAGGATTCTCCAGGCAAGAATACTGGAGTGGGCTGTCATTTCCTTCTCCAGGGGATCTTCTTGACCCAGGGATTGAACCCAGATCTCCTGTATTGCAGGAGGATGCTTTACCATCTGAGCTACAGTCCAATGTAATGTTTGAGCATCTATCCAATTTTAAATTTTGAATCGATTGATGTTTTACTTTGATTTGTATTGGTTAGAGTTTTATGTAAACTGAAAATAATATGGTTTGTGTTAATACGGTAAATATCAAAGTAGAATATACCATTCCATACTACAAATGTTTCTATCTTATAATTAAAAATATTTAACTCAGTAGTGGTAGTCCTCATGATTTTTTTTTTTTCCTCAAGAAGATCAAGCTTGAGAAAAAGCCATTCAAGACAATTTCAACTATTGATATTATTTAACATTTAAATAGTTTGCTTCTTCCTATTAATTTGAGGCACACATATTGATATACGCATCTCCCAAATGTGGTAATTAAACAAGAATTGAGCTCTTTGTTAAACATCTTACTACAATTTTGCCAATAACTAAATTGCCACTCAAAGTTGTCAAGCTATATGCACTCAATTGTTAGGATGTTAGCAATTTGTTCTACTTGGGAAACGATATTAACAGAGATGATATTGTTGTGTGGAGATTAACTGCTTTGATCATATGAATGATGGTTGGTTACTTTTGAATGTGTTAAAATACAAATATCTTTGTAAGACAATAAAAATTATTCATTTTATTTAATTGCTTATTTTTATTTTCAGTAATGTTAGTAAGTAAAATATCAGATTTTCTGGCATCTTTAGATGAGATCATTGACCTTTACTCATTCACGGCTTTCAAACTTACTAGTTCAAATTACCATCACATTAAGAATCCAAAGAACTTCACTATCATTACACTGAAATTAAATGCTGTATAATTTAAGTACAAATATTCAAAATGAGACAATATCATAAATACTTTTTTCCTAAAATTAATTTCTGTGAATTAGCAATAGTTAATAGCTGGTTTGCTGATGATCCAAAGGTAAGTGAAGTCGCTCAGTTGTGTCCAACTCTTAGCGACCCCATGGACTACAGCCTACTAGGCTCCTCCATCCATGTGATTCTCCAGGCAAGAATACTGGAGTGGGTTGCCATTTCCTTCTCCAGATCCAAAGATAATTACTGCTTAAAAAGAAAAAAGAGCAGAAACTACATGTTTTTAAATATTTAATGAAAATCTACCATTTTAATGATGTTTGCTATTCAAAACTGACTGATAATTGCATATGGGCTTTAAATTGTGTTTTGGAAGACCATGAAACTTGGTCCTCACTACATGTATTTTTTCCATAGAATAATAAATCTTTCAACAAAAGAGTCAAAAAAAGGATAACCGTATGACATGATTTTTAAAAGTCACATAAATTTTAAATATAATATTATAAGCTATCCAAAGTTGTGTGATGAGACACATATTTAACACCTTTTTGAATTAATCTGTACCATCTATTTGTATATCTGGCATTATTAAGATTTGTGGTCAATGGAAATCTATAGTAGTAAGAATCCACAGTTCCTTATGCTTCCAGTTCTCAAACATTTTGTTTTCAGGACCACTTAAAACTCTTAAGAGTTGTTAAGGGCCCCAGTGAACTTCAGTTACTTAGGTACATATATAACTTTTTCACAAATATTTCACATATACATTTTTCATAAAAAAAAAAAACTCAGAAATTTAAATGTTTTAATATGTATTGAGTTTATTAATAACTCATTTAATAATAGTAAACACATTGTTACTAAAAATTTTTAACCAAGAAAAATAAATGTAGATATGCAAATCAAAGTATGTCAAGAATAACTAACATACATAAAGCTGTACATATTTAATGTATGCAACTTAATGAATTTACAGAAAATATACAGATAATATATGAAGCTATCACTGCAATAAACACATATTTCCTTCTAAAATTTTTCTCTTGTCCACTTTATTTACTATAATTTAGTATCCAATAATAACTAATTGACAAAAGATTTACCCTCAGCAATTTTTACAGTGTGAAATACAATAATTATAAGTACTAGGTTGTACAGTATATTTCTACTAAGTCTTTTTCTTGCATAACTAAAACTTTGTACCATTTGACTCAGTTCAGTTCAGTTGCTCAGTCATATCCGACTCTTTGCTACCCCATGAATCACAAAACGGCAGGCCTCCGTGTCCATCACCAGCTCCCAGAGTTCACCCAAACTCATGCCATCGAGTCAGTGATTCCATCCAGCCAATTCATCCTCTGTTGTCCCCTTCTCCTCCTGCCCCCAATCCCTCCCAGCATCAGAGTCTTTTCCAATGAGCAACTCTTCGCATGAGGTGGCCAAAGTATTGGAGTTTCAGCTTCAGCATCAGTCTTTTCAATGAACACCCAGGAATGATCCTTTAGGATGGACTGGTTGGATCTCCTTGCAGTCCAAGGGAGTCTCAAGAGTCTTCTCCAACACCACAGTTCAAAAGCATCAATTCTTCGGTGCTCAGCTTTCTTCACAGTCCAACTTTCACATCTATACATGACCACTGGAAAAACCATAGCCTTGACTAGATGGACCTTTGTTGGCAAAGTAATATTTCTGCTTTTGAATATACTATCTAGGTTGATCATAATTTTCCTTCCAAGGAGTAAGCGTCTTTTAATTTTATGGCTGCAATCACCAGCTGCAATGATTTTGGAGCCCCCCAAAATAAAGTCTGACACTGTTCCTACTGTTTCCCCATCTATTTTCCATGAAATGATGGGACCAGATGCCATGATCTTATTTTTCTGAATGTTGAGTTTTAAGCTAACTATTTCATTCTCCTCTTTCACTTTCAACAAGAGGCTTTTTAGTTCCTCTTCACTTTCTGTCACAAGGGTGGTGTCATCTGCTTATCTGAGGTTATTGATATTTCTCCCGGCAATCTTGATTCCAGCTTGTGTTTCTTCCAGTCCAGCGTTTCTCATCATGTACTCTGCAGAGAAGTTAAATAAGCAGGGTGACAATATATAGCCCTAACGTACTCCTTTTCCTATTTGGAATCAGTCTGTTGTTCCATGTCCAGTTCTAACTGTTGCTTCCTGACCTGCATACAGATTTCTCAAGAGGCAGGTCAGGTGGTCTGGTATTCCCATCTCTTTCAGAAGTTTCCACAGTTTATTGTGATCCACACAGTCAAAGGCTTTGGCATAGTCAATAAGGCAAAAATAGATGTTCTTTTGGAACTCTCTTGCTTTTTCCATGATCCAGCAGATGTTGGCAATTTGATCTCTGGTTCCTCTGCCTTTTCTAAATCCAGCTTGAACATCAGGAATTTTATGGTTTATGTATTGCTGAAGCCTGGCTTGAGAATTTTGAACATTACTTTACTAGCGTGTGAGATGAGTGCAAGCGTGCAGTAGTTTGAGCATTCTTTGGCATTACCTTTCTTTGGGATTGGAATGAAAACTAACTTTTCCAGTCCTGTGGCCACTGCTGAGTTTTCCAAATTTGCTGACATATTGAGTGCAGAATTTTTACTGCATCATCTTTCAGGATTTGAAATAGCTCAACTAGAATTCCATCACCTCCACTAGCTTTGTGGAGGCAATGCTTTCTAAGGCCCACTTGACTTCACATTCTTATTTCCCCTGTGCCATCAGGGCTCCTAGTAGCTATGATTCTACATTCTTTTTTTTTGCTTTTGTGAGTCTGAGAACTTTAGATCCTTCACATACTTGGTATGAAACATTATTTGTCATTCTCTTCCTGGTTTATTTCAGTTAGTATAATGTTCTCCAGTTTCAGCCATGTTGTTGCAAAAGTCAGGATTTCTTTCTTTTTTAATGCTGAATCATATTCTACTACATGTATCATATAGGTGTATATTTTCTTTATATATTCATTAAGCAATGGGCATTTAAGTTACTTTCATTTCATGAGCATTGTGAATAATGCTGACATTATTATGAATATGAGAGTGCAAGATATTTCTTTGAGATACTGATTTCTCAATATCTCAGTGTATATATATATATATATATATATGTATATGTATGTATTTCTTTTGGTATAATATATATTATATATGTTCTCTTATTTATATAGTCTTTGGAGAAGGCAATGGCACCCTACTCCAGTACTCTTGCCTGGAAAATCCCATGGACGGAGGAGCCTGGTGGGCTGTGGTCCATGGGGTCGCTAAGAGTCGGACATGACTGAGCGACTTTACTTTCACTTTTCACTTTCATGAATTGGAGAAGGAAATGGCAACCCACTCCAGTGTTCTTGCCTGGACAATCCCAGGGACGGGGAGCCTGGTGGGCTGCTGTCCATGGGGTCACACAGAGTCGGACATGACTAAAGTGACTTAGCAGCAGCAGCATTGATAAGTCTTACATGTATATTCTTTGGGATAATATATATCTGTATCACATATATAAGTAGGACTTAGACTGATAGATAGATCCAGGCACACACACCTTAGAAGTGAATGATGGATCATAGAGTAGTTGTATTTTTAAAGTTTGACACTAGTGCAGACGATATCTCATTGTGGTTGTGATTTGCATTTCTTAGGTAACTGATGATGTTGAGCAGCTTTTCATACACCTGTTGGTCATCTGTGTATCTTCTTTGAAGAAAGTCTAAGCCCTTGCCCATTTTTAATGTAGGTATTTGATTTTTGGCTGTTGGGTTGTAGGAATTCTTATATATTTTGGATATTAACCCTTTATCATATATTGGGCTTACAAACAGTTTGTACTGTTTCATAGCTTGTCTTTCATTCATTGCTTCCTCTGCTATAGCTAAGTTTTTTCTTGTTGTTTTTAATTTGATGTTAGTCTTACTTATCTGTTTTTGTTTTTGATGCCTATGCTTTTGGTTCCATATCCAAAAAATCATTACTAAAGAACCTTTCTCCTATACTGTATTCTACATGTTTTATAGTTTCAGGTCTTGCATTTAAATATTTTGAGTTGATTTTTGTGTATGGTGTCAGATAAGGGTCTAAATTCATTTTAGGTTTTTTTTTTTTTGCAAGGATATGCATTCTGTGGTAGATATCCAGTTTTCTCAAAAACTATTTATTGAATAGATCATTCTTTCCTTATTGTGTATTCTTCTACCAATTTTTAAAAATCTCTGTGGGAGATCTGTTGACTATCTATGCATGAGTTTATTTCTAGACTGTCTATTCTGTTCCAGTGGTCTATATTTATTTTTATGCCATTCCCATAGTATTTTTATTCCTATAACTTTGTAATATACTTTGAAACCAGGAAGTGGAATGCCTCTAGCTTTGTTCTTTCTCAAGACTGTTTTAGCTTTTAGGGGTCTCTTTGGTTCTATATAAATTTTAGGACTGTTATTTTCAAGTCTGTAAAAATGTAATTGGAATTTTACAGGGACGCATTGAATCTGTAGGTCACTTTGGTTGGTATGGACATTTAGTTTTCCATGAACTAAACAGCTAGTACAGCTCACAACCCAAACATGCAAGTGATTTACTGGATCCAACCATCATATGGGGCTTGAATAATAAATGTGTTAGGGTCTCTTCTCATTTCAGCACTAAGAACATTCTTTCTTGAAGCTGGCAATTATCCTATGGTTTTTTTCTGTGTGGGCTTTGCAGTGAAGAATACAACAACAACTAAAAAGTTGGATGCCATCTTTAAATCAATCAACTTTATAATTCAAGAGCAACAATAATTCTTTAATATATTTAGTTATTCTATAACAATATTTCTCTCAATAATATTTTACACTTTTGAATGTACAGATTAAGAAGATATTTTTTAAAATTTATTCATAAGTAGTTTACAGTTTCTAGTCATATTTAATTGGTTTTTCTATGGAATTTCATTTTTTACATACACATATATTTCATCTGTACAATATAATATTCAAATCTTATTTTTAATTTGTATGCTTTTTACCTATATTTATCATTTTATTACACTATCTGTAATAAATAATAATCTGGCCTCCCATGTTACTTGATAAAATTGTTGCTATCAGATATATTTTTATTCTTGAATTCAGGAAAAAGTAACAATAAACCACATTAATATATATATACTCTATTGTTGTTCAGTTGCTCAGTCATGTACAATTCTTTGTGATCCCATGGTCTACAGCACGCCAATCCTCCCTGTCCATCACCAACTCCTGGAGTTTACTCAAACTTATCTCCACTGAGTCAGTGATACCATCCAACCATCACATCCTCTGTTGTCCCCTTCTCCTCCTGCCTTCAATCTTTCCAGCATCAGGGTATTTTCAAATGAGTCAGTTCTTCACATCTGGTAGCCTATGCATTGGAGTTTCACCTTCAAAATCAGTCCTTCCAGTGAATATTCAGGACTTATTTCCTTTAGGATTGGATCTCCTTGCAGTCCAAGGAACTCTCAAGAGTCTTTTGTAACACCCAGTTCAAAAGCATCAATTCTTTGGTGCTCAGCTTTCTTTATAGTGCAACACTCACATCCATACATGACCACTGGAAAAACCATAGTCTTGACTACACAGACCTTTGTTGATAAAATAATGTCTCTGCTTTTTAGTATGCTGTCTATGTTGGTCATAACTTTTCTTCCAAGGAACAAGCGTCTTTCAATTTCATGGCTGCAGTCACCATCTGCAGTGATTTTGGAGCACCCCCAAACAGCCCTGGGATTTCTTTGAAAGGAATGATGCTAAAGCTGAAACTGCAGTGTTTGGCCACCTCATGCAAAGAGTTAACTCATCGGAAAAGACTCTGATGCTGGGAGGGATTGGGGGCAGGAGGAGAAGGGGATGACCGAGGATGAGATGGCTGGATGGCATCACGGACTCAATGAATGTGAGTCTGAGTGAACTTTGGGAGTTGGTGATGGACAGGAAGGCCTGGCATGCTGCGATTCATGGGGTCACAAAGAGCAGACATGACTGAGTGACTGAACTGAACTGAACTGAACTGAAAATAAAGTCAGCCACTGTTTCCACTGTTTCCCCATCTATTTGCCATGAATTGATGGGACTGGATGCCATGATCTTCATTTTCTGAATGTTGAGCTTTAAGCCAACTTTTCCACTCTCCTCTTTCACTTTCATCAAGTGGCTCTTTAATTCTTATTCATTTTCTGCCATAAGGGTGGTGTCATCTGCATATCTGAGGTTATTGATATTTCTTCCAAATAGCTTGATTTCAGCTTGTGTTTCATCCAGCCCAGCATTCCTCATGATGTACTCTGCATATAATTTAAATAAGCACAGTGACAATATACAGCCTTGACATACTCCTTTGGTTTTGGGGAGCAGAATTTAGAACAAACTAACATAATGTTTATTCAAGTAATGGGTTTTTAAAATAGGTCAACTGAATTCTATTGCCAAATGTATAGAAAGTTTCTAAAGTTTCCTAGGAAAAGTCAGCTTATTGACAATCACTAAATTAATTTGTCTACTTATGCTGAACTTGAATTGTTCAATTAAGTAATTTGAATGAATGAGCCAGCATCTGGTCAATAATGAAGTACTGAAGGTTAGATGTGATGTTTAGAGGAGTAGCTTTCCTTGACATCCTTTCCAATATTCATTGAAAACGTAGCTCTGTTTAAGTACTAGAAAGTGTTCTCTGAAATCAATGGTCTAAGTGTCAAAACTGTCACAAAATTTAAGGGATCCATAATCATATCAGAAATAATTATTACATCTTAATGACTTTTCCTAACTAACTTCCTCTAGTGAGTGTATTTCAGAGTCATGGAAGAAAAATTATGCATATATGCATAATTTTTACTATATGAGTAAAATTGGTGTTATTCTATATGAGGAGAAAAGTGAAGAGAAGATATCATTTTTTTTTTAGACATTTAGGTAATTCATAGCAATAAAAACAAATGGAGCACCAGTGATAAGACAAAAAAAGAGTATAAATAAAAATGCATTCTTTAAAAATGCTAATATTCTGGCCTGTAAAACTCTAAAATTTTTGCTTTACAAGCTTTCTCTCTTAAGTAGTTTCACTATTACCTGTCTCCAAAGGGTATTTACATTTTAAGTACCTTCTGTAATTATGTAAGAATGTGTTTGCATCCTATAATCATCAAGAGGGATGTGTAGAAATAAAGCTAAAAAGTTGCAAGAGTTTAATAGAAATCTGAGCAACACAAACTGTAACAGGAGTGAGAGGAGCATCTGAGGCTCATAATATGAGCTCATATGTAAAAAATGAGTAAAATTTTCAAGATGCCTTAAATATGAACTATTTCAAAACACAATGTCTGTTAAATATGCAATATATGACTACATCCCCAAACAGCCACTCCATTATGAGGAAAGTGATAAGAAGTCACAATGCTTAAGAAATGCTTATCATATTCTGGTGTCTAACTTTGTTTCCTAATAGTTACTGACTCTTTCCATTATCATTCAGTAATGAATTAATTTGTCCTTAAAATAAATATTCTAATAAATGCCTGTCTAGCACTAATCCTAGGAAAATAAATTTTTAAAGTATGACAAAGTGTCTGATTTTCATAAAATCAGAGTTTATGAGACTTCGTAAATGAGAAAATAAATACATAGTACCATTTTAAATAATTTTGGATTCAATAGGAGAATCACAGCAGGATAAGGGGTATGGAACTGTAAATGACAAAGTATAGTATGTCAGTGATGGTATGGACTGAATATTTATGTTTCTCTCAATCCAGACATTGCAATTCTAACCTCCAGTGTAGTTGTGTTTGGAGATGGGCCCTCAAAGGAGGCATTCAAGGTTAAATGAAGTCATAAGGGGTGGGGTCTTGATTCAAAAGGACTACTGTCCTTATGACACCAGATAATTTGCACCCTCTCTGCCCCTATTTCCCAACAGGCACTGAGGAAAGGCCCCGTGAAGACATAGCAAGAAGGCAATCATCTACAAGTCATGGAGAGTTTCCACCCTAGAAATCGAATTTGCCAGTACCTTGAACCTAAATTTCCCAGACTCCAGGGCTGTTGTTTAAGCCATCCAACCTTGTGGTTGTCAACTACAAATTGGCACTTGCCAAGAGTATTTGCCAGCAACTGAACTACAACTACAACAGTGTTTGCCATCTGCCTCTGTAGAGATTGAACCCTGTGCTGCTACAGCTGTTGACTTTCAACATCCCCTTAGGAGTTCAAGGTGGAGATAGGCACTCTGAGCTCCAGGGAATCTGGTGAGATGGGCCTTTATATAGTTAGATATTTTCAGGAACTGAGTTCATGATCCCAATATTTGCAACTATTCATATCGAGACTAGCACTGAAACCCTTCATGATGACATTAGTTCCTCATGACTAGCAGAAAACCTTTTGTATGGTACACTCTTGATTGCATTGAACTTCCGCTTCACCAAAATCCTATATATTGACCTTTTCTCACTACCTCTCAGAGCAGTCTCTCAGAACTGTCTGAGGTGCTGTCTCCTAGGCTGCAGTCCTTATTTTGCCCCAAATAAAACTTAATTTGCAGCTCTCAAATTTGCATCTTTTTAAGTCAATATGGCATTCTATTTTGTAGCCTGGGCAGACCAAGAGAAGTGCCAACAAAGAATTCTCTCTGAGATAAACAATATATGTATTTCCTACATGAAAAAGATATAAATGTGAAAATAGGAGACGAATGATAAGGTTTTAAAGCATTAATCGGACAAATATGTTTGACAAAGATTAAGAAGTTCCATGTAGCTCATCTGAAATACACCAGGGAAACAAGGTTGGAAATTAGAAAACTTAATTTGAAAAATTGACAGGGACAAAATTATATAAAACCTACCTTATAAAACTGTTACAAATATTTTGAATTTTATTTCAAGGATGATGTGAAGCTCTAGGAATGGTTTGAACAAAGTAGAGACATGGCATTACTTATGTTTTTAGAAGACCACGATAGCACTTGTAATTATGTATAGGCATGGGTGCATTCAAGGAGACTGATAAGGAGAATTCTGAAATACTTCATGCCATCTTAAATAAATACTTTATTAGGTCAAATGGCAAAAGAAATTATTGCATCTCATCTGAGAAGAATGTTGAGGTTTACAGAGAAATAGTAGTGGTGTCTTAAATTACTAAGAAACCTTTCTGGCACATTTTACAAAATAAAAACTAACACAACATTGTAAAGCAATGTTTATCCAATTAAAAACAAAAAAGAAGAAATCTAAGCTATAGGGGTACTTTACATTTCCATATCACTTTCTTCATAAACTGAGAAAATAAGCTAATTCACATTTTTGTGATAGGAATTCAAAATTTTATTTTTTATTTTGCTAAGAAAAGTTCAATATCCATTCTGAGTTTATTAAGACATTTTGCTGTGAATGCTGACCAGAATAAAAGTAAATATCTTTATCTAAAAAAAATTAAAACCTGCTATACCAACTTTAATGAATAATCTGTTCTAAATTCAGTGCTGTGCCCAGTGTTAAAGTAGAGGACAAAAATATTTGAGAGATATTAAACATATATCAATGTAGTGCTATTCAGTTCAGTGCAGTTCAGTCAGTCGCTCAGGCGTGTCCGACTCTTTGCAACCCCATGAATTGCAGCAAGCCACGCCTCCCTGTCCATCACCAACTCCCAGAGTTCACTCAAACTCACATCCATCACGTCAGTGATGCCATCCAGCCATCTCATCCTCTGTCGTCCCCTTCTCCTCCTGCCCCCAATCCCTCCCAGTATCAGGGTCTTATCCAATGAGTCAACTCTTCACATGAGGTGGCCAAAGTATTGGACTTTCAGCTTTAACATCAGTCCTTCCAAAGAACACCCAGGACTAATGTCTTTTAGAATAGACTGGTTGGATCTCCCTGCAGTCCAAGGGACTCACAAGAGTCTTCTCCAACACCACAGTTCAAAAGCATCAACTCTTCAGCACTCAGCTTTCTTCACAGTCCAACTCTCACATCCCTACATGACTACTGGAAAAGCCATAGCCTGGACTAGATGGACCTTAGTCGGCAAAGTAACGTCTCTGCTTTTGAACATGCTATCTAAGTTGGTCATAACTTTCCTTCCAAGGAGTAAGCATCTTTTAATTTCATGGCTGCAATCACCATCTGCAGTGATTTTGGAGCCCCCCAAAATAAAGTTTGACATTGTTTCCACTGTTTCCCCATCTATTTCCCATGAAGTGATAGGACCAGATGCCATAATCTTAGTTTGTAGTGCTATAAACATATATATATATATATATGATTTTATGATTACTTATATGTGTATGTATGTGGAGAAGGAAATAAATCACATAATTATGTACTTTTTTATAAGGATATGTCCAAAAATGTCATTATAAGTTGGATAACATGACTTTAGGAGATAGAAGATGTTAGACTCCTGCAGTATAAGATAAATTTATTCCATAGAAATAAGAGAGAGTGAGATCTTCCATTCTAAACTTGGAGAAACAGCACCAGGACATAAGTAAGCTATTAGCAGATTTTTTAAAAAGACAGAGAGGCTGAAAACTTTGAGTAACAAAATGTTAAAAGTGAATTACTTTTTTAATATCATGTAATTTTTTTTATTTATTTTTAATTAGAAGACAATTTCTTTACAATACTGTGTGGATTTCTGCCATATATCAATGTGAAACAGCCACAGTTATACATTCATCCCCTCCCATCTCCTACTGCATCCCACCTGTCTAGGTAGTCACAAAGCACCAGGTTGAGCTCTATGCATCACAGAGCAAATTCCCACTGGCTGTCTGTTTTACATATGGGATGGATCTCTTGCCCACAGCAGTAGATATAATGGTCATCTGAGTTAAATTCACTTATTCTAATCACTTTAGCTCACTGGTTCCTAAAACATCAATGTTCATTCTTGCCATCTCCTATTTGAACACTTCCATATACCTTGATTCATGGACCTAATATTCAGGTTCCTATGCAATATTGCTCTTTACAGCATTAGAGTGTACTTTCATCACCAATCATATCCAAAACTGGGTGTTGTTTTCACTTTGGCTCCATCTATTCAGTTTTTTCTCCACTTATCTCCAGGAGTATACTGGGCACCTACTGACCTGGGGAATTCATCTTACAGTGTCCTATCATTTTGCCTTTTCATACTATTCATGGGGTTCTAAAGGCAAGAAAACTGAAGAGGTTTGCCATTCCCTTCTCCAATGGACCACGTTTTGTCAAAACTTTCCATGATGACCCATCTGTCTTGGGTGGCTCTACATGACATGGCTCATAGTTTCACTGAGTTAGACAAGGCTGTGGTTCATGTTATCAGATTGGTTAGTTTTCTGTGATTGTGTTTTTCAGTCTGTCTGCCATCTAATGGATAAAAAAAGAGGCTTATGGAAGCTTCCTGATGGGAGAGACTGACTGAGGGGAAAAATGGGTCTTGTTCTAATGAGTGGGGCCATGCTCAGTAAATCTATAGTTCAATTTTCCGTTGATGGGTGGGGTTGTGTTCCTTTTTTGCTATTAACCTGGGTAACAGGCAAATTTGGCCTTGGAATGTGGAATGAAGCAGGGCAAAGACTAATAGAGTTTTGCCAAGAAAATGCACTGGTCACAGCAAACACCCTCTCCAACAACACAAGACAAGACTCTACACATGGACATCACCAGGTAGTCAACACCAAAATCAGATTGATTATATTCTTTGCAGCCAAAGATGGAGAAGCTCTATACAGTCAGCAAAAATAAGACCAGGAGCTGTGGCTCAGATCATGAACTCCTTATTACCAAATTCAGACTGAAATTGAAGAAAGTAGGGAAAACTGTTAAACCATTCAGTTATGACTTAAATCAAATCCCTTACGATTATACAGTGGAAGTGAGAAATAGATTTAAGGGCCTAGATCTGATACATAGAGTGCCTGATGAACTATGGACTGAGGTTCGTGACATTGTACAGGAGACAAGGATCAAGACCATCCCCATGGAAAAGAAATGCAAAAAAGCAAAATGGCTGTCTGGGGAGGCCTTACAAACAGCTGTGAAAAGAAGAGAGGCAAAAAGGAAAGGAGAAAAGGAAAGATAAGCATCTGAATGCAGAGTTCCAAACAATAGCAAGAAGAGATAAGAAAGCCTTCCTCAGTGATCAATCCAAAGAAATAGAGGAAAGCAACAGAACGGGAAAGACTAGAGAGCTCTTCAAGAAAATTAGAGATACCAAGGGAACATTTCATGCAAAGATGGGCTCCATAAAGGACAGAAATGGTATGGACCTAACAGAAGCAGAAGATATTAAGGAGAGGTGACAAGAATACACAGAAGAACTGTACAAAAAAGATCTTCATGACCCAGATAATCACGATGGTGTGATCACTCACATAGAGCCAGACATCCTGGAATGTGAAGTCAAGTGGGCCTTAGAAAGCATCTACAAACAAAGCTAGTGGAGGTGATGGAATTCCAGTAGAGCTTTTTCAAATCCTGAAAGATGATGCTGTGAAAGTACTGCACTCAATAGGCCAGCAAATTTGGAAAACTCAGCAGTGGCCACAGGACTGGAAAAGGTCAGTGTTTATTCTAATCTGAAAGAAAGGCAATGCCAAAGAGTGCTCAAACTACCGCACAATTGCACTCATCTGACATGCTAGTAAGTAACACTCAAAATTCTCCAAGCCAGACTTCAGCAATATGTGAACCGTGAACTCCCTGATGTTCAAGCTGGTTTTAGAAAAGGCAGAGGAACCAGAGATCAAATTGCCAACATCCGCTGGATCATGGAAAAAGCAAGAGAGTTCCAGAAAAACATATATTTCTGCTTTATCGACCATGCCAAAGTCTTTGACTGTGTGGATCACAGTAAACTGTGGAAAATTCTGAAAGAGATGGGAATACTAAACCACCTGACCTGCCTCTTGAGAAATCTGTATGCAGGTCAGGAAGCAATAATTAGAACTGTACAAGGAACAACCGACTGGTTCCAAATCAGAAAAGGAGTACATCAGGCTCTATGTTGTCACTGTGTTTATTTAACTTATATGCAGAGTACATCATGAGAAATCCTGGGCTGAATGAAGCACAAGCTAGAATCAAGATTGCTAGGAAAAATATCAATAATCTCAGATATGCAGATGACACTACCCTTAAGGCAGAAAGCAAAGAAGTACTAAAGAGCCTCTTGATGAAAGTGAGAGAGGAGAGTGAAAAAGTTGGCTTAAAGCTTAACATTCATAAAATTAAGATCATGGCATCTGGTCCCATCACTTCATGGCAAATAGGTGGGGAAACAATGGAAACAGTGAGAGACTTTATTTTGGGGGGCTCCAAAATCACTGCAGATGGTAACTGTAGTCATGAAATTGAAAGACACTTGTTCCTTGGAAGAAAAGTTATGACCAACATAGACAGCATATACTGTAATTAGCCTCCAATTAAAATAAATATATTAATTTTTTTAAAAAAGAAAAAAAAAAAAGCAGAGACATAACTTTGTCAACAAAGGTCCATCTAGTCAAAGCTATGATTTTTCCAGTAGTCATGTATGGATGTGAGAGTTGGACTATGCAGAAAGCTGAGCCTGAAAAATTGATGCTTTTGAACTGTGGTGTTGGAGAAAACTCTTGAGAGTCCTTTGGACAGCAGTGTCATCCAGTCAGTCCACTCTAAAGGAAATCAGCCTGAATATTCATTCAGGATATTGAAGCTGAAACTACAATACTTTGGTCTCCTGATGCAAAGAACTGACTCATTTGAAAAGACTTTAATAATGTGAAAGATCGAAGATGGGATAAGAAGGGGACAGCAGAGCATGAGATGGTTGGATGTCATCACTGACTCAATGTACATGAGTTTGAGTAAATTCCAGGTGTTGGTGATAGACAGGGAGGCCTGGTGTGTTGCAGTCCATGGAACTGCAAAGAGTTGGACACTACTAAGTGACTGAACTGAACTGAATGTTTATGTTCCCATGCTGAACTCTCAATTATTCCTTCCCTCTTCTTTCCCCACTGTGCCCACAAGTCTGTTCTGTCTTCTGTGTCTCCACTGTGGCCCTGCAAATAGGCTGCACTTTTTTTTAAGTATTGGTTTATCAGTGAAGGGAAAAGGATAGCCACCAGTTTTCTGAAATTCATTTGAGAATGATGAGCTCACTACAGACCTAAGATAAGAAGATCTATATTCATTTTCAAGTGAATAAGTAACAGGAAAAAGGTAATGACACAGTTAAACAATGAAAAATATCATTTCTAATTGAGTATAGATTTAATTCTTCAATGGATAAGGAAGACAGATGGCATTGTTAAAACAGCTTCAATAATAAGTAGATTTTTAAAGATAAGGATATAGTTTAGACACAGAAATCAAAACAAAAAGTCCTTTGCAAAAGGACTTTAAATAAACTTGTTCAGATACTACAAACAGGCATGTGTCACAAAATCTCTTTATATATTATAAAATCTTCAGTGTTTTATAAGAAAGATTGCTTTCACCAGTAGCCATGCTTTTTAGACCCATTTGAGAATAGATACAACTTGTCCTTGAAATATTCATATTTTTCAGAAGAAGCTAGGATATATGGCAGTAGCAAATTTACACTCTCATCTCAGTGGCTCATATGAGAAACAGTCTCACTCAAGGTTCACAAAAGTACTAAGGGATTCAGTCTCAGGGAACGTCCACAAACATCAGCTGTACAATTTAAATGTATGCTGGTTTCAACTTAAAGCTTTCTTCTCAGTGTTAAAGACATTGGAAAAGACTTTGATCCTGGGAAGGCTTGAGGGCTGGAGGAGAAGCGAGTGACAGAGGATGAGATGGTTGGATGGCATCACTGACTCAATGGACATGAGTTTGAGCAAACTCTGGTGATAGTGAAGGACAAGGAAGTCTGGTGTGCTGCAGTTCTCAGGGTCACAAAGAGTCAGACATGACAGTGACTAAACAAGAAAAACAACTACTCATAGAAATGACAAATGAAATGAGAGATAAATAAATTATTCAGGTATCTGATGTTCTCTGACTGCTTACTGTATTCAGTTTAGCCTTGGTCATAGATCTTTTAGACTGATGGAAGCACCAACCTGATTCTGCCTGTTGTCTTCTTTAGGCTGGTTAGGTAATTGGCTGATAACTTATATTGCTGTTTTATTTTAAAGGCATTTTTGGTACATATGTCTTTTTACAGAGATGAATTAAAACCTCCTTAATAAGAAGAATAAAAGATGACAATGTCTATCAAAATATTTAAAAACTGTTATGAAGACTAGCATTTTTTCTCTATCATTATAAATTGCATAATGTAACAATTTCACTATATTGACCAACAGCAACTCACACTATTCATATAGAATAATCAAACCTCACCCTGGATACAGCAGGAAAATTTATAAGTGAATCAATTATAATATCCAGTATTAAATCAACCCCATATCATTTGTTGGATTGTTATGAGAAATGACATTTTACGAAACAAATGAGTAAAATGTTTGCTGACTCTGAAGAGGTTAAAAGAGAGAAACGTCCAGATGTTAGCCAACCCATTCTCAGCCTTATATTTTGGTTTTAGATGATCCTATTTAGTGGATCATTATTTATTCAACGACATTTAAATCCATCTATTTCTTGGGTTGACAGCAGGATTAGCTATAATTCAGGAAAAAATCATCTATTTTCTCTAATAAAATTGTATATATTAAGGAAGTATGCATACATCCAAAGGAAAATCAGTGCATGTAGTGATTAACCAAAACTTCCATCTCAATGCTTTAAAAATACAGATTCTTAATTTATAATGTAAGTCTTACACAAATATTTGAACTGAATATTACTTTAAATATATGGGCTATAGGTTATTAATTTTATGTATTGCTCAGAGTCCTTTATAATTCTTATCATTTGTGCATGTAAATAAAAGTTTATTTATTGGTTATCCATCATCAAGAATTGGTTCTAAGTTGCACCTCATCTGAAAAAGGATAAGGTTCTCTCAATATACTTGGAGATGGCTGGATTCAGAAAGAATCACATTAGCCAAACTTACATAAGACAAATGAATTACCCAGCATATCAACTTCCTGAATGTAAATGAGAAACAGAACTATTAAGAAGATGGGATCATGCATACCCTTCCTAGGAGTTAAGAGAATAATGTGATATTTTGCTTTTCAATATTCCCTGGACATAGTATATATCATGTTCATATTCTAGACTGTAATTAAGGCCATTTATCATATTTTCCTAAATTTTAGTTGATTAAAATTAATTGGGATTTCAATGTCAGTTTGGAGCTATAATTTAAAAGTAAATTATACACGAATTAAATAAACAAATGAATATTATAACATTTATTTTGCTTTCTTCCTTGAAATAATTATATATAATTGTGTCATTTCTCTTGATTTTCATCACTTAAAATTGCCTAACTTGCATATTTTCTCATAATATTTGAAAATATATTTAGTGTTCATCAGATTTTTTAAGCGTAAAGTAAGCTGAAGCATGTTTATTAATAATGAATTATATTACATCCGTACACACACAAAATAAATATTTATTGAGTAACTACCAGGTAGGTACTGCTTATAATTACTGGCATGAGGTTATAATTCTGGATAATACCGCAAATGTTTATTTTCAAGTAGTGCAGATTTTATTGGAGAAGATGGACCATAAGCAAGAAAGAACATAAAATAACTTGACATGCAATGTTAAGTTCTATTCCCTTTATAAAGAAAATAAAGTGGATAAGTTCACCAGAGAATGACTGATGATTGTGATAAGGGTTATGTTTCTTTATACCAATAATGATCAAGAAATGTCTTTCTAGTAACATGACATTTAGTAGAGACAAAAAGAAAGTGAAAAAATCAGACATGCAGCTATAGAGGGGAAAGGTAAAAGAGAATGATAATACATGCTCTCCAATGATAGAAAAGGCATACTGTTTAATGGATGTATAAAAAATTATTTGACAATTTTTTACACCAAAACATGAATAATGTGCTTCTATTTTCCCAATAGGAAAGAATGGATAATAACCATTTTTTTAAAAGTCACCTATGATTATTTCCTCAAACTATATTTTGAGATGTGGAATATGAAACATTATCATTACCTCATCAATGGGGAAAATAATTTTTGTAAAAGCTTTTAAAGAAAATTTTAAAAATTTACACTTTTGCTACATTGTTTGGCTCTCCATTTCACTGATTTTAGCCATTGTTGATCGCTACTGAATGCTATTTTTTTCTTGTTTTAAATGGTATTGATATAAAAAGCAAACAAATGTAAAATCCTACATTTTTTTCTGGTATCTAATAATTGCTTTTGTGAGTTGTGTTTCAAAAACTTTCTGAGTTATTATTTACATAGCAAAAATTCAATTAGCACTTGTAGGAAAGTGGCCAAGATGGCAGAATAGGAAAACTCTGAACTCACTGCCTACCCTGAACACACTAAAATTAAAACTACTTGAGAGCAACTATCTATAAGAATGACCTGAAGACTAGCAGAAAAGATTTTCCATAACATAACTAAACACATAAAAAAGGAACCACATGAGCAGAACCAGTAGAGACACAGTATATTCAGATCTAACATCCCCAGGTCAGCAACCCCAAAATGGGAGGAATATTAAAACTTTAGAGATACTCCCCATGGAGCCAGGATTCCAAGGCTGAGCACCCCACCTGGGCTCTGGCACCAGGAAGATGAATGGATAGAACGCCTGGCTTTGAAAATCAGCAAGGTTGACATTTAGGAGATCAGACAACTATAGGCAACACAGATTCTCCACTCAAAGGGTGCATCCAGGCTTGCACATGCTTCAGGATTCAGTACAGAGGCAGCAATTTGAAGACTGCGTCAGATCCACTTGTTGATTTTGGAGAACTTTTCCAAAAGGCAAGAGGCAACTGGAACTCTCCCTGGCTGTAGAGATAGAGGCAGGAGCTGACACTGGAAGCCTGTTATACTGCAAGAACACGGGTGTTGGCACATGCCATTTTGGAATCCTATCTCTGGCCTAAAAGCCCAGAGAACTGGCTCTACCCACTCACACAGCATCAGCTAGGAGTCCCTTGAGGCTTCATAGGCAGTGTCTGGGGATTCAGCCCCAGTCTCCAGTGGGCTGGCCCTGGCTCTGAGGCCTCCAAGCTATGAAGACAGCCACGTGGGGAACTTGCCTTGCCCAGCGATCAGCTGAATGGCAGCAACTCCACACAACTCCTAGGCCAAACAGACAGCCATATGGGGACCCAGTTCCTCCCCACCAGCAGAGCAGCACCAGCCTAGGGCCACCTGGGCCATGAGCCACTTCTGTAGGAAGCCTAACACACACTTCAGTGACCTCACAGCCACTGCACAGTCTTACAGCCAATAGGACCGGGAGCCAGCCCGGCCCACCAGCCCGGCCTGCCAGCCCAAAGTAGTTAGCCTGGCCACAAAAGAAGAGTGCCCTCAATCCACGTGGGGCATCTAGGAATATAGCTCTGGTGACCAGAGGGGAGTATGTTATTGGGCCCCACTGAACGTCTACCTAAGGCCACTTCTCCAAGACTGGGAAAGGTAATCAACCTACTGAACACATAGAAATAAACCCAGACTTGGGAAAGTGAGGTACAGGAACATGTTCTAAATGATAAACAATGATAAACCTCAGAACAAGAGCTAAATGCAGCGGAGATAAGCAATATATCTCATCAAGAGTTCAAGGTAATGATCATCAAGATGCTCAACAAACTCAAGGAAGAATGGATGAAGCCGGTGAGAATATCAACAAAGACAGAGATATAAAGAGTAACCAAACAGAGCGGAAAAAATACAATAAATGAAATTTAAAAATAAAAAAGAAAAGAAAAAATTAGAAGGAGTCAACAGTACATCATATAATACAGAGGAACAGATCAGTGATCTGGAATACACAGCAGAAATCACGCAAGCTGAATAGAAAAAAGAAAAAAAGAATTTTAAAGTATGAGGATAGTTTAAGAGATGTCTTAGACTACAACAAGGGTAATAACATTCATATTACAGGGCTCTCAGAAGGAGTAAAGAAAGGAATAGAGAACCTATTTAGAGATAAGAGCTGAAAACTTTCCTAAACTGGGGAAGGAAACAGACATCCAAGTCCAGGAAGCTACTGTGATAACACAGATAGACCACGAGTGTATTATCCTTAGTGAAATAAGTCAGACAGAGACAAGTACTATATATTCCACTTATACATAGAATCTAGTAAACAAAACTAATGAACAAACAAGAAAACAGAAACAGAATCACAGATATAGAGAACAAACAGGTAGTTGCCAGAGGAAAGGGAGTTGGAGGGAGGAGATAAGTAGTTGAGGGATATTAAGAGGTACAAACTTCCAGTTATAAAATAAATGAATCATGGGTATGAAATACACAATGTGAAGAATACAGTCAATAACTACATATCTGCCTATAGTGACAAATATTAATGTCTCAGATGGTAAAAGATCCTCCTGCAATGCAGGAGACCCGGGTTCAATCTGTGGGTCAGGAAGATCCCCTGGAGATGGGGGAATGGCTACCCACTCCAGTGTTGTTGCCTCGAGAATTTCATAGACAGAGGATCCTGGAGTACTACAGTCCATGGGGTCACAGAGTTGGACATAAGAGCGTGACTAACACTTTCACTTTTTTCATTGTGGTGAATATTCTGAAATTCATAGATAGAGTATCTCACTATGTTGTGCACCAAGAACTAAAATAGTGTTGTAAGTCAATTATTTAAAAAAAAAAAAAACAAACACAGAAAAAGAGATCAGATTTCTGGTTTCCAGAGCAGGGATGGAGGGTACAAACTTTCAGTTCTAAGATAAGTACTAAGGATATATGTAAAACATGATAAATATGATCAATATTACTCTAGATTACATACGACACTTTTTAAAAGAGTAAATCCTGAGTGTGATGAAAATCACACACACACACACACACAAAATCTATTTCTTTTACTGTGTATCTGTATGAGATGCTGGATGTTCATTAAACTTACTGTGGTCATCATTTCATGATGCTGCACAGCTTAAACTTATACAGTGAGTTATGTCAATTATATCTCAATAAAACTAGAAGAAAAATTAAAAAAAATTTAATATGGGAGAAGATGAGGTGATTCTCTGATTACTGGTTAATAAAATGATAGTGATGATGATAGTATTATGGAAATATCTTCCATCTGCTCATTCTAGCCAAGCCTGTGTTAAGTTAAACTTGGGATTTTACCCTTAGTAAGTAAATATACTACATAGGTAAAGAGATTAGTTTTAGTCTTCCTGGAATAAGAATAGTGCCAGTTGATCTGTCTGTTCACAGAAACTAAAGTTTTCAAGTAACTAATACATGTATTGTCCAATAGCATCAGCTACCTTTGGTAATAATATATACAACACTTTTTGAGATGTTCATGCTTTTCTTTTTCTTTTGGTGCTTAAATAAAGAATTTTAATATTTACTTTTGCCAGTACATTTCAATATCTTAAATCAGACTGTGTTTTTCCACTCAAAGAGTTTTAGGACTTGATTAACTTGTATCCTTTATTAAATCATATCCACAGGTATTGTCAAAAGTTATCTTGATATTCCTCAAACTCTGTTGAACAATTTCTGATTACTAGGCATTAGATTTAATATGCTTATTTCAGTTTGATCAGAACACTGTTTGCCTGAGGAATCATCCATATCTTTTTGCTATTCACTATAATTAAAATTAACCAGATCTTTCCTTTTCATGGTCTTGAGATTTAATATAAAATACGCTTGAGGCTTGGGATTCTCTATGAGGGAAACTCTCATTATTACGTTCCCCCCTTTGTTAAGGTGAAATATATTTTTAGAAATAACTCAAATTTTTCAATTAATAAAAAGTGCATTAGTAAACATACTGTGTCAATCCTGGGCTTAAGTTCAGTATACCCAGGCAAATATTACAGAAAGAATTGTCTTGCATGCTCATAATTTATATATCAATGAAACATACATTCAAATTTACCATTTAAAATTATAAAATTGTATTTATTCAAATTGTTTTGCTTTGATGGATTTTTGGAATTGGAAGCCCTTGTTAGATAGTATAAAATTTAGGATACAGAAACACTTAAAGTCTAATGCTAATCATTTAATGTAACTTAAGAGATTTTGGTCTTTGTGAAAACAACAACCTATTTATTTTAAATGGCTCAGATGGTAAAGCATCTGCCTGCAATGCTGGAGACTCGGGTTTGATTCCTGGGTCGGGAAGACCCCCTGGAGAAGGAAATGGCAATCCACTCTAGCACTCTTGCCTGGAAAATCCCATGGATGGAGGAGCCTGATAGGCTACAGTCTATGGGGTCGCAAAGAGTCGGACACGACTGAGGGACTTCACTTTCACTTTCAGGGAATGCATAACAAGTTTAGCAACCACGGAATTTTTATATATTGTTAGAGTAGAATAGAAAACTATGCAGAACTCACCTTGGTGTGTCTCTAGCTAGTCATTTCTTATCACCAGAATTATAAAGAAGCCCCTATAAATTGAACACTAAGTTTATCTTCTGTTCCAACCCATCTTGCTGATTCTTTTTTCTTGTTTTACAGCCTAAACTCTTTACCCCTAAACCCAACTTTTCCCATTTTTGCTATTTGGTTTTGCTTCAGTATTGTCTATGGCATATGGGAGAAAGTAACAAATCTAGAATATTAATTTGTTCACCATTTGCCAATGAAAATAATTGAAATCTTTCTGAAGTTATTGTCTGTTCAAACTGAAGGTCAGAAGAAAGGTCTTAAATTTTGAGAACTTAAAATAGTATCAATAGGGTTTATGTCATTGGACAGAAATCTTTCCTTTCAGAATGACTGCTATATGAACTAAACTTATTCAAGGAAATAACAGTGCTAAAAACAATAATTGATATTGTTCAGCTTCATAAGTGCTGAGCAAAGATACCAAATTTTTCACTTTTTTCTGTCTAGTCAAGGCTATGGTTTTTCCAGTAGTCATGTATGGATGTGAAGTTGAACTATAAAGAAGGGTGAGCACCGAAGAATTGATACTTTTGAACTGTGTGGTGTTGGAGAAGACTCTTGAGAGTCCCTTGGACTGCAAGGAGATCCAATCAGTCCATCCTAAAGATCAGTGCTAAGTGTTCATTTGAAGGACTGATGTTGAATCTGAAACTCCAGTACTTTGGCCACATGATGCAAAGAACTGACTCATTTGAAAAGACCCTGATGCTGGGAAAGACTGAAGGCAGGACAAGAAGAGGACAACAGAGGATGAGATGGTTGGATGGCATCACTGACTCAATGGATATGAGTTGGGTAAACTCCAGGAGTTGGTGATGGACAGGGAGGCCTGGTTTGCTACAGTCCATTGGGTTGCAAAGAGTCAGACACGACTGAGCAATTGAACTGAACTCTGAGTTGTTATTTATATTCCAGTTTTATAGATGGGAAAAGTGAGATACAGAGAGATTAAGTGGCTGACCCATGTCTCTCAGATTCTTGCCACTGTCTAAAGCCTGCCCAAATGGTCATTATGCCACAATGGTAACTTTAAGCAACATTTTAAAATTAGAGCCAGAAATTATATACCCTCAATGTTCTGATCATCACATTTATAGATCTCATCTCAGCACCTGGACCTCTCCTGTCCCATGGATCTCATCCTCTGCCTTGCTTCAACCATTTCCTAGATGCATACACTAGGGAGGGCTTTCCTGGTGTCCCAGACAGTGAAGAATTCGTCTGCAATGCAGGAGACCTAGCTTCGATCCCTGGATTGAGAAGATCCCCTGGAGAAGGAAATGACAACACTCCAATATTTTTGCCTGGAGAATTCCCTGGATAGAGGAGCCTGGCAGGCATAGTCTATGAGGTTGCAAAGAGTCTGACACAGCTGAGCAACTAACACCTTCAACACTTTACACTAGAGAAGTCTATACTCATAACCATCCCCCAAGCTTCCATTGCAAGCATCCCAGTCTCCAAGCAGCATTTCTTCACTTTACAACCTACTCCTGTTAGTATCCTGACTCCAAAAATCATCTGACCTTCTACGATTAAAACTACATTGATTATACCAACTTTTCACTACTGCTTATCCAATTCATATCATCACTTCCCTTCTTAACAAGTGAAAATCTCACAGTACAATGTTAATCATCCCTTCACTGTATCTTCATCTATTTGCCACATCTACTTGTATCACACCTATCCAACAAAACCCCCCAAATCATCTAATTCCTACCTTCTTGCTACTCTTCACCTGCAGGTATATTGCTGTGGCTAATGTGTCTGAGCAAAACAAAACCGTACTCACAAACAGGCCAACTGCCCTCACTGAAAATCAACAAATGCTTCAGGTTGTCCTCAGTGCTGCCAGTAACCATTCTATATTTCCCAGCCTACTAATCCACATGACTGTTTCACACCTTCTCATCTGTGTTCAGATTCAAACATCTTTCCACTATGAGTTGGGAACTTTGCTGTTCCCACGGTCACAGTACTGCTTTTGTTTTCCATTGCTCTGTGACAATATTGTCTTTCTTTTCTCTCACTGTTGTTGTTTAGTCATTCAGTCGTGTCCAACTCTTTGTGGCCCCAAGGACTGCAGCCTGCCAGGCTCCTCTGTCCATGGGATTCTCCAGGCAAGGGTACTGGAGTGGGGTGCCATTTCCTTCTCCAGAGGATCTTCCTGATGCAGGGATGGAACCTGCATCTCTGCATTAGCAGGTGGATTCTTTACCGCTGAGCCACCAGGGAGGACCTCCCTCTTTTTATTGCTCCATAAAATATGTTCACATTTGCAATCAACATCATCCTTTGTCACTTACTTAAGAATCTCTCCAGCCCATCTATGTATGTGCAATTTTTCTCACCTTAATTTTTTCTCTGGAGCCAATACTCATCTAGCTACTACCTCAGTTTTTCTGCTCCCCTTCCAATTCCTGTCTTCCCCCTCTAGCGTCAGCTATTTGAAGCATATTTCTAGCTCACAACCTCACCTAAACCATTCCTGTCAAGGTTACCAGTGATCTCAACATTGTTAAATCTAATTGTCTATTCTCAGTCTTCATCTTATTTTGTCAGCAGCAATCAACATAATTGATGACCTGATTTTTTTAATTTTCCAATTTGGCTAAGGAACATTCCACTCTGATTTTATTCCTACTTCATTAATCATTCCTCTCAATGGCTTTTTCTAGTTCCTTCTTATCCCTTGATTTTAAACATTTGAATTCCCTGGGGCTTTAAATTTTGGACCTCCTATCGTCTCTGACTTCACTCAATTCACTCATCCATAATAATATCTAGACTTATGGCTTTAAAAATCATTTATGCACAAATGACTCCCCCAAGGTAGGTACTGAACTTTTCCAGCTGTACTTCTTCCATATATTTTAGATAAATACATCTATGTTTTCAATATCTCCATGTGTATATCTAATTCACATCTTAAACCTAATATACAAAAATTCAAATTTACTTTTTATCCCAAATTATTCTTCCAATTTCTTCCTTCACTGTTAATTGAAATTCTTTACAGTGGAATAGGCAAAAAAAAATGTTGAAAACTCTCTTGACTCTATCTCTCATATTCGACAGCTAACCATTCAAGATAAATTTGCTTTTGAAATAATTTTGTAATATAATAACATCTTATTACTTTCATTGCTTCCACCCATGTGATCAAGCTACCACCATATCCCCATAGTATGTACTTTCAAGACAATGGTTACACTGATATATATTTATATATTTTAATTGAAATATGGTTGATTTACTAAATCCATTAGTTTCATGTATGTAGCATAGTGATCCAGTGTTTTTATAGATTATACTTCTTTTCAAGTTATTACAAAATAATGGCTGTATTTCCCTGTACTATATATCTTTGTTGCTTTACGTCATGCTGATATTTTTAAACATAACTGTAAACATATCTAACTGCTGAATATTCTCTAAGGAGTTTTCATGCTATAAAAAATAAAGATAAATACAGTGAGATATAATTTCCTGCATAAGCAGGACACTGGCTGGCTGTCATATATTAATTACTAGCACTGTCTTCCTGGCAGACACGTTCCTACCCATACTTCCTTACAATACCTATATAGTAAGGCTGTTCTTACCACAGGGTCTTTACACTTGCCATCCTCTCAGTCTAACAGCTCTTTCTTATATCAATGACCCTTTGACTGTCTCATCTTTTCTGGATTTTTGCTTAAATGTGAGTGTATTAGAAAAGCCTTTAATACTACCTATATTCTTCATTGCTCATTTTTTCTTTAAAGGACACATCACTACCTATCATAATGTATATTTTACTTTTTATTAGTTTACTATCTTCCTTATGACAGAAAAGGCAATGGCACCCCACTCCAGTACTCTTGCCTGGAAAATCCTATGGACAGAGGAGCCTCGTAGGCTGCAGTCCACGGAGTCGCTAAGAGTCAGATACGACTCAGCAACTTCACTTTCACTTTTCACTTTCACTTTTCACTTTCATGCATTGGAGAAGGAAAAGGCAACCCACTCCAGTGTTCTTGCCTGGAGAATCCCAGGGACGGGGGAGCCTGGTGGGCTGCCATCTATGGGGTTGGACAGAGTCGGACACGACTGAAATGACTTAACAGCATCTTCCTTATGAAGATATGTACTGTGAGGGCAGGTAATTTTTAAACTTTTTTACTGCTATATTCTATCACTATAAAAACACTTTCAAAATAGAAAGGTGCAATATGCATTGTTGAATTAATTAAGAATAAAATAGACAAGTGTCTTATAAAGTATACAGATAAAACAATACAGTATTGTAATTCCAGAGAATCATCAGTAAACAAAACAAAAATGAACAAACAAAAGGCCAATAAGTACTGGGAAAACCTGTACAAATGAAGTGGAGTAAAGAATAAATTTTAAAAATGGTTAGTTTTCAGATACCCATGACATCCTCTGCCCCCAACCCTCAACACATACATAAACTAGAGAGCTACTTAAGAAAAAAAGAAAACAAACCAAAAATAGCCAACCAACCAAACAAAAAGGTAGCTATGTGCTGGGAGGCATAGTAGGCTATATTGCTAAAAGATTAAGTATTCAACTGGGGTATAAAATACCACCAAAAAGTCTGTGAAAAATAGTTCAGTTCAATGTAGCTTTTCAATTAATTTCAATTAATGTTTCTAATACAGTATTAGAAGTCAAGCCTGGGATATTACTTCTGATGTATCTTTAAAAAACAAAAATAAATAAAATTTACAATGGAAAGTATCAAGAAGCTTTTCAAAGTGAGATAGCTAATTAGGCTGTTAACTAGTTCCAGTTGTAATCCATTGCTGATTTATCATAAGATTAAAATTCTGTCCTTTTGGTTGACTGTAGTTACCACTGCTGGAGAAGGCAATGGCAACCCACCCCAGTGTTCTTGCCTGGAGAATCCCAGGGACAGTGGAGCCTGGTGTGCTGCCATCTCTGGGGTCGCACAGAGTTCGACACGACTGAAGTGACTTAGCAGTAGCAGCAGCAGTTAACACTGCAACTTCTAATCAGTGAGTTGTTAGCAGATATGTGCCATCTGTGGGCCAAAATATTAATTCCTACTCTAAGACCCTCCAGAGCTGCTTTCTTTCTGGCACATGTCAGACTGATGAGTATTTTGGTAATAACCTTGGAGTCTGACTGTGATGAACAGATGTCTAATCCCCAAACTGCACTAATTTGTAACACAAGTAGCATGATAGAGTAGTAAACTACACATATATACCTATATCCCTGTATCTTGGTTTCTATCTCTACCTTTATCTCAGCACCTATATCTAGCCTATTTTCAGTGATGCAGAGAAGAAGCCAAGGAAACATGTGTCTCTTAATATAGAGTTAGCTATGCTCAAACTACCACAGTATTGCACTCATCTCACACGTTAGTAAAGTAATGCTCAAAATTCTCTAGCCAGGCTTCAGCAATACGTGAACTGTGAACTTCCAGATGTTCAAGCTGGTTTTAGAAAAGGCAAAGGAACCAGAGATCAAATTGCCAACATCCATTGGATCATCGAAAAAGCAAGAGAATTCCAGAACATCTATTGCTGCTTTATTGACTAAGCCAAAGCCTTTGACTGTGTGGATCACAATAAACTGTGGAAAATTCTGAAAGAAATGGGAATACCAGACCACCTGTCCTGCTTCTTGAGAAACCTATATGCAGGTCAGGAAGCAACAGAACTGGACATGGAACAACAGACTGATTCCAAATAGGAAAAGGAGTACGTCAAGGTTGGATATTGTCACTCTGCTTATTTCACTTATATGCAGAGCACATGATGAGAAATGCTGGGCTGGAAGAAGCACAAACTGGAATCAAGATTGCCGGGAGAAATATCAATAACCTCAGATATGCAGATGACACCACCTTATGGCAAAATTGAAGAGGAACTGAAAAGCCTCTTGATGAAAGTGAAACAGGAGAGTGAAAAAGTTGGCTTAAAGCTCAACATTCAGAAAACTCAGATCATGGCATCCAGTCCCATCACTCCATGGCAAATAGATGGGGAAACAGTGGAAACAGTGTCAGGCTTTATTTTGGGGGGTTCCAAAATCACTGCAGATGGTGATTGCAGCCATGAAATTAAAAGACGCTTACTCCTTGGAAGGAAAGTTATGACCAATCTAGATAGCATATTCAAAAGCAGAGACATTACTTTGCCAACAAAGGTCCATTTAGTCCAGGTTATGGTTTTTCCAGTGGTCATGGATGGATGTGAGAGTTGGACTGTGAAGAAAGCTGAGAGCAGAAGAATTGATGCTTTTGAACTGTGGTGTTGGAGAAGACTCTTGAGAGTCCCTTGGACTGCAAGCAGATCTAACCAATCCATCTTAAAGGAGATCAGTCCTTGGTGTTCATTGGAAGGATTGATGCTGAGGCTGAAACTCCAATAGTATGGCCAACTCATGTGAAGTGTTGACTCATTGGAAAGACCCTGATGGGAGGGACTGGGGGCAGGAGGAGAAGGGGACAACAGAGGATGAGATGGCTGGATGGCATCACTGACTTGATGGACATGATTTGGGGTGAACTCCGGGAGTTGATGATGGACAGGGAGGCCTGGCCTGCTGAGATTCATGGGGTCACAAAGAGTTGGACACAACTGAGCAAGTGAACTGAACTGAACCAATACTTCTTAAAAATATTGCAAGTGATGGCTGTGCTATTTTGAAAATGGAAGTCAAGTCCGACTCTTTGTGACCTCATAGACTGTAGCCCACCAGGTTCTTTGTCCATGGAATTCTCCAGGTGAGAATACTGTAGTGGGTTTTTATTTCCTTCTCCAAGGCATCTTCCCGACCTAGGAATCGAACCCAGGTCTCCTGCATTTCAGGCAGATTCCTTACCATGTAAGCCAACAGGGAAGCTCTATTTTACTATACTTATATAGTTAACATTAGGAGAAACTGAGTGAAAAGTTTATGGGTTTTTTTCTGTATTATTTTTTATAACTGCATGTGGATGTACAATTATCTAAAAATTAAAGTTTTTTAATGCAAAAAAATTATTGCAGGTGAAATCACTCCTTTATTATATTTATTTTTTCATAATCACTGAATATATTTTGAAGTCAGCTGGGCTTTTTCTTATTGTAACAGTCATAAATTGCTGCATAATAAAAAGTAGCAGCATAAAACAGCAAAATATATTCTTGTAGAGTGTCTGTGGGTGGGGAATTCAGGACTGGCTTAATTGAGTCCCTCTCTTTGGGCTGCAGTTAAGGGCTCTGGTCATCTCAAGGTTTAACTTGGGGAAAATCCACTTCACTCCTCCGTCCATGGGATTTTCCAGGCAAGAGTCTGGAGTGGATTGCCATTGCCTTCTCCAAGATTATTTTTGCAGGCCTAAAGTTCTTGCCAACTGTTGGCAAGAGTCATCTGTTCCTTACCTCATGGGCTTCTCTGTAGGACAGCCTACAACATGGGAACTGGCTTCCCTTCAGAGCAAGAAGACAGTAAGAAAAGAGATTTTAAAACCTAATTTCTGATGTTACAAACTTTTGTTGTATTTGTTTGATATTAATCATTACGTCTAGTCCACTCTCAAGAAGAGGAGACTCACACAAAGAGGTGAACATTAGCAAGTGGAAATAGCAGGGGGCCATTTCAGAGGCTGCCTGCCACATCATTATTAGATCCTTTGCTGCCTCTAACCCATTGCTCTGGTCAATCAATGCTTAGCTGCCTTTAAGAAGGTAACTAGCTGCTAAGTTGCTTCAGTTGTGTCCAATTCTGTGCGATCCCAAAGATGGCAGCCTACCAGGCTCCCTCGTCCCTAGGATTCTCAAGGCAAGAATACTGGAGTGGGTTGCCCTTTCCTTCTCCAATGCAAGAAAGTGAAAAGTGAAAGTGAAGTCGCTCAGTCGTGTCTGATTCTTAGTGACCCCATGGACTGCAGCCTACGAGGCTCCTCCGTCCATGGGATTTTCCAAGCAGGAGTACTGGAGTGAGTTGCCATTGCCTTCTCTGAAGAAGGTAATTTAGAGCATATTATATATTATCTGTGCTTTTAACCCCCACTGTTGCTTTTTAAAAAACTAAACCTAATATTCACAACTTGAAAAAATGTACTCTCTTGATTTCAAGAAATTTAAAGGAATAAATGTAATAACTTCCTATACCTTAAATGTGGATTAAAGATCTAAACGTAAGACAAGAAACTATAAAACTCCTAGAGGAGAACATAGGCAAAACACTCTCTGACATAAATCACAGCAGGATCCTCTATGATCCACCTCCCAGAATGCTGGAAATAAAAGCAAAAATAAACAAATGGGATCTAATTAAAATTAAAAGCTTCTGCACAACAAAGGAAACTATAAGCAAGGTGAAAAGACAGCCTTCTGAATGGGAGAAAATAATAGCAAATGAAGCAACTGACAAACAACTAATCTCAAAAATATACAAGCAGCTTATGCAGCTCAACTCCAGAAAAATAAATGACCCAATCAAAAAATGGGCCAAAGAACTAAATAGACA
>SJXQ01012905.1:174111-272288 GCA_006408695.1 Aepyceros melampus
GATGTGTATAAGAGACAGTCCAGAGAGAGGGTGTGGGGCGGGAGGGGGGAGGTGGGGGTCGGGATTGGGAGTTCATGTACACTCGTGGCTGATTCATGTCGATGTGTAGCAAAATGAATACAGTATTGTAAAGCAAAACAAACTAAAAAATAAAAATTAATTAAAGAAAAAAATGTTCCTGATCTATAAGAATTTGCATGGTAGATGGTATTCTTTAAAGACCAATATCTGCAAATCAACCTCTAATTGCTTATTTTTTCCCTCAAATCAAGTTATAGAACTTACATAAGTTGAAACACTTGTTGTGGATCTATTGTTATAAACTCTGTGACATGAGTCATTATGCCTTTTGTTTTACAAGCTGTTTTCCTATAATCATTTTAGTATAAAGTACCTCTGTGTAAATTTCAATTATTTAGGGGAAAAACTGAGGAAATTATATAACCTAAACATAGACACAAGGGAGAGTGCAAAGAGATTGCTTTACGGCAATTAGAACTCTGAGACACAGAGCAACTATTTAAAAATTGAAAGGCTTGATACATAGCTATCTGTAAAAATTTTTGTTGTTGTTCAGTGGCTCAGTTGTGTCTGACTCCTTTTGACTCCATGAACTGCAGCACACCAGGCTTCCCTGTCCTTCACCATCTCCCGAAACTTGCTCAAACTCATGTCAACTGAGTCAGCGATACCATCCAACCATCTTGTCCCCCGTCATCCCCTTCTCTTGCCTTCTATTTTTCCCAGCATCAAGGTATTTTCCAATGAGTGGGTTCTTTGTATCATGAGGCCAAAGTATTGGAGCTTCAGCATCAGTTCTTCCAATGAATATTCAGGGTTGATTTTCTGCAGGATTGACTGGTTTGATCTCCTTGCTGTTGAAGGGACTCTCAAGAGTCTTCTCCAACACCACAGTTTGAAAGCATCAGTTCTTTGGCATTAGCCTTTTTTATGGTCCAATTCTTGCATCTGTATAGGACAACTGGAAAAACCATAGCTTTGACTATATGGACCTTTGTTGGAAGAGTAATGTCACTGCTTTTTAATATAATTATACTATTGAACTGCTCAAATCCCATGCTCTGTGACAACCTAGAGGGGTGGGACAAGGTGGGAAGTGGGAGAGAAGTTCAAAAGGGATGGGACCTTTGTATACCTATGGCTGATTCATGTTGAGGTATGGCAGAAACCAACACAATATAGGAAAGTAATTATCCTCTAATTAAACATAAATTTAAAAAAATAAAAAAAAATTGTGCCTAAACTCAGTTGAGGGATATTCATAATCCTTCAAAGTCTAAGCATAAAAAATTTCAAAATATTTCAGTAGGTTTTTCAATTATACTTAAAAAAATGAAAATCCCTGTTAGACAAGCTAGAAAATACTTCCAATCTCACCATTTGCCTTTTGTATCAATGCTCTCACTATTTCTTTCTATGAGGCACACTTGATATGGCTAGAGTAGAGTGATTATATAATTTAGAAATCCCACTAGAGGTTTAAAGACAAGGGATTTTAAGGAAGTTTGAGAGACTGTTGTGAGCTACTGACCACCCAAGAAAAGAATCCAGTAACTTAGCAACAATCTAATCGACCTTGAAGGAAGACAGGTGCATTCAAGTGTCACACACCCCCAAGCCACAAACCCTGATAGTTATAACACAAGACAATAGATTTTGGGACTAAATCTTGCTACATAAAGTCAGAGAGTTAACAGTTCTTGGAGAGTTACATTTCTGCATGTGGTCAAGACAGGAATACCTGAAAGGGAAAGGAAACTAGGTGAAAGGGGACATTATACGAAAACCTGAGGTGAATTAGCATATTTTAGTATATGTTACCACCCTTCTGCTAATATACATATGATTTAAATAGGATCATCACTGGCCCAGTCAGACCATGTAGGTTCAAAGCTGAAACTAATAATATGTCTTCACGTCTACCTAAGAACGAGGAAGAAGAGATGGTCTCCCCTTTCTGTTTTTTCCTATTATTATAAAAATGAAATTTTTTTCTCTAGGCTGTGCTCCCTTGCCTGCCCACCTGTATCTCTCACAGCTGACCCATGCTAATAAACTCACATTTTTCCTGTCACTTTGCCTTTCGCTGAGTTCTTTCTGCCACGAAACTAAAGAACCTGAATGTCAGTAAGTCCTGGCACCAAGTGAGCAGTTTCAATTAAAAGACAATGGATTTGAGTCCCCTCTTAATTCAGGGATTGTGGACTCAAATCCCAATCTGAGTTATGGCTAGGTTCGAGTCTTATCTGAACAGGAATGTGGTTTCATACTGACCTTTGCTTCTGTTCCCACAGTCACTTTTGTATCCTCATAAACACAATTATACTTATTTTGAGAAAAGAGTGAGCAAATAATTTATACATTACATATCCAAAAGACAGATATTACAGAGAGATTGCCTGGTGATATGGAATCTCTTAGCCGTATAGTATATACTTCTAAATTGAAAGAGGTTTATAGGATACAGGATACAAGGAAGCTTCTTTTCCTGATAAGCTTTATTTTTTTAAACACATACACGTGTGTGTGTGTGTGTGTGTGTGTATAATGAGTAATTGAATTAAAAAATTTAAAAATTGAAGGATAATCAGAAAAGTAAGCTTCTGTGTATCCTAAAAACATCAACTTTTAGTTGAAGTGAAAAGAAAGTAGAAAAGTTTTTCATTTTTTGGAGAGAAGTACAGCAAATCCTCTTGGAAATTATACTCATTACAATTGTTCTCTTACGAAAGATTTTCTGCTAATTGGCATTGGGTACTTCACAAGCCAGCTGTCACCTAATTACAGAACCTGAAAATATTTTAGGAAGTTTTACTCTGAATTGAAAACTCCACATAAAAATAAACAAAACTGCTGTCACTTGTAAAATCATAAAGCTAGTTTCATTTCTTACCTGGTTTCATATATACTAGGGTTTAAAATAAGAAGAAAATACAGTGTGACACATAAGAATGAAAAAAAAAATTCGATTCTGGCAGGGGAAGAAAAAATGATCCTGAAGTTTTGAGTGAATAAACAATGTTCTTAATGTTAATTTCCCACATGGTGCTCACTAGTTTCATTTAACCACGTGCAACTCTTGAATCTGGCAAGTAAAACAAAATGCTCCAGTCTGCTTGGAAATAAACCACCTGTATTTGTTTATATTTAAATCATTTATCTCTGGAATAACAAGAATATTTCATTAAACTCTCAGAGTTTTGCATTTGTTGTTCAATAAAAGTAGATTTAGATTTTCCTCCATAATAAAAAACAGAAACATTTTAAGTTGGACTAGAATAACTTGCACACTGTATAAAAACTTAGCTGTGTGCAGACTTTACAAATGCAAGCCACCTTATGTTAAAAAACAAACAAAAACTATTAAACTATTTCTTACAAAAGGTCAAATTTATAATACTGAAAATTTTAATTGTCATATCAGATATTTCAATATCCATAAAGCAATTACATGGCAAAATAATTTATCTTCAGTGTTGGTGCATTAAATGGGTTAGCATTGATTTGTGATAACAGAATAAACTATGACTAATATAGATAAATAAATCCCAGGATAGCTTAGATAAATTGGTTGAATTTCTACTTTCATTCCCTATGAGCTTTGGATTTCATTGTGAAAAACAATTATCAAGGTATTCTCAAAAATCAAATGCCATGAATTCTCAAGATAAATTACAACACTCTTAAGACAGAAGTGACTGCATTCAAATAAATTATTTAGCACATCCTCTTGTATTTCTGTATTTTTATAATTAATATATTTCATATTTTAGTACATTTTTAGATTTACAGACTAACTGACCAGCTATATAATGAAATTCAACATATCCACTTCCCACTTAGCTTCCTCTATTAACAACATCTTGCATTCCTGTTGTATACTTCTTACAATCAATATTGATACATTACACATAATCCATAATTTACACCAGGGCTCACTCTTCATGCTTTACAGTTCTATCAGTTTGACAAATGCATACTGCCATTATCCACCATTATAGTTTCATACAGGATAGTTTTTAACCACCCTAAAAATTCCTTGTGCTTCATCTATTCATCCTTTCTGAAGGGAAGCAAAATATATCTACCCAAGATGTGGCACTTTGGCATACTATTTTGAGCTGGTTATTTTTAAGAAACAGCAGACATAGGAGAAGCTCTGAAAATTTACCCTTCCGTAAGAAATATTTACACTGTAAGAGAAATCTCCATCTGTAAAAGTTTCTTCCTTTCTGTACCAGGAAGAGGACTGAGATTGGCTGGAACCTGGGACCCTTTGCTGAAGTGCTTGTATCCAGACAAATGTCTTCTCAGGAAACGAAATAAAAGGAACTATCCGTTCCGTTCCGTTCAGTTGCTGAGTCCTGTCCGACTCTTTGCAACCCCATGAATCGCAGCACGCCAGGCCTCCCTGTCCATCACCAACTCCCGGAGTTCATTCAGACTCACGTCCATTGAGTCTGTGATGCCATCCAGCCATCTCATCCTCGGTCGTCCCCTTCTCCTCCTGCCTCCAATCCCTCCCAGCATCAGGGTCTTTTCCAATGAGTCAACTCTTCACATAAGGTGGCCAAAGTACTGGAGCTTCAGTTTTAGCATCATTCCTTCCAAAGAAATCCCAGGGTTGATCTCCTTCAGAATGGACTGGTTGGATCTCCTTGCAGTCCAAGGGACTCTCAAGAGTCTTCTCCAACACCACAGTTCAAAAGCATCAATTCTTCTGCGCTCAGCCTTCTTCACAGTCCAACTCTCACATCCATACATGACCACAGGAAAAACCATAGCCTTGACTAGACGGACCTTAGTCGGCAAAGTAATGTCTCTGCTTTTGAATATACTATCTAGGTTGGTCATAACTTTTCTTCCAAGGAGTAAGCGCCTTTTAATTTCATGGCTGCAGTCACCATCTGCAGTGATTTTGGAGCCCAAAAAAACAAAGTCTGACACTGTTTCTACTGTTTCCCCATCTATTTCCCATGAAGTGATGGGGTAGGTGCCCAAAGTACTGGAGCTTCAGTTTTAGCATCATTCCTTCCAAAGAAATCCCAGGGTTGATCTCCTTCAGAATGGACTGGTTGGATCTCCTTGCAGTCCAAGGGACTCTCAAGAGTCTTCTCCAACACCACAGTTCAAAAGCATCAATTCTTCTGCGCTCAGCCTTCTTCACAGTCCAACTCTCACATCCATACATGACCACAGGAAAAACCATAGCCTTGACTAGACGGACCTTAGTCGGCAAAGTAATGTCTCTGCTTTTGAATATACTATCTAGGTTGGTCATAACTTTTCTTCCAAGGAGTAAGCGTCTTTTAATTTCATGGCTGCAGTCATCATCTGCAGTGATTTTGGAGCCCAAAAAAATAAAGTCTGATACTGTTTCTACTGTTTCCCCATCTATTTCCCATGAAGTGATGGGACCAGATGCCATGATCTGAGTTTTCTGAATGTTGAGCTTTAAGCCAACTTTTTCACTCTCCTTCTTCACTTTCAACAAGAGGCTTTTTATAAAGGAGTAAAAATAAGTGCATGCATGCGCAGCTGGGGAAAATTCTGGACAAAGGACAAAAATAGAAGAAAATAATAATAATAATAACCAAACAAATCCAACTGCCACTTCTGAAAAGCTTTCAAAACACAATGTTGGGAGCAAAACCAGGGTACTGCACATGCCCCCTGCAGTAACACCACCAAAGAGGTTGGCAGAACACCTAGGCTGCCCCTCGGTCCAACCTCTAGACACACCCCTTGCCTCATCTCATATAAGGAATTAGCTCTCCCTCTTCTTGGGGGATGAGCAAGGGAACATGTTATTTGTTTTTGCTTCCTCTTGCAGCTGCAAGAGCCCCACTAAAATCTTACCTGAACTTCCTGTCTGGCCTCTAGTCAATTTCTATTGATTGGGGAAGGCCAAGAGCCCTGGTCAGTATCAGGATTGCCTACACAGCTCCAGAAGCTCTTATCAACGGACAAGGCAACAACTTATATCTGCAAAATAACTTACCTCTCTTACTATGCATTTCTTGATATTCTCCTATAGCTGACCCCCTCTCACCTCCAACATTTTCTTTTGTCTTTAGCTAGAGTTGGTATTTAAGGTGGTGACTTGGGCCATTTAAGGAACTTATTCAGTTTTCCTGGGTTAATCCCATGTATACAGGAGGTATACATGTTATTAAACTTCTGTTTATTTTTCTCCTGTTAATCTGTCTTTCATCACAGAGAGTATCTCATCCAAGAATCTAGAAAGGTGTAGAGCAAATTCTTTTTTCTCACCTACACTTCCCTCCCCTCCAAAGAACATCTGACTATCACTCATCTTTTTACTGTCTCTGTAATTCTGGCTTGTCCATGTTATATAATTAAACACATTCATTACTCAGACTGACTTCTTTCACTTCAGAATATGCATTTATATACATTTAATGTTTCTCCATGTATAAAATTTGTTTTATACAGAAAAAAAAAGTTCAATACTGGAAATTTCATTTGGATCAAACTAAATACAATGTCACTAAAATAATGGTCTTTCTAGAAGAGTAATTTTGGCAACTAACCTCTTCATGATAAAGCATTGTAAAAATATAATAATATTATAAATAATAACTATTTATTATTAATTGAGCCCAGATTTTGTCAGTGTTACAACCTTATAAAAGGGAATGATCTAAAAATAACTCCTACTTTACCGAGCAATTCCACTTGCATTATTCCACAGGCAAGAATAATAAAAATACTGATTCAAAAGTGCCTCCCAGTGTTCACAGCTGCATTACTTACAACAGCTAAGATATGAAAACAAGTGTCCATCAACAGATGAATAGATAAAGAAGGACGTGGTATCTTTGGGCCCACATCAGAATGGTACTCAACCATTTAAAAAAAAAATGAAATTTTGCCATTTGCAGCAACATGAATGGACTTGGACAGTGTTATGATAAGTGAAATAAGTCAGACAAAGAAAGACAAATACCATCTGAGATCATTTATTTGTGAGATATAAACAACATAACAAACTAGTGAATATTTTAATAACAAAAAAGAAACAGACTCACAGATACAGAGAACAAACCAATAGTTACCAGTAGGGAAGGGAAGAGGGAGGAGCAAGAAGGGATAGGAGGTTAAGAAGTACAAACTATTAAGTATAAAGTAAATAAGCTATAAAGATGTATTGTACAATTCAGGGAATATAGCAAATATTTTATAATATCTATAAATGGAGTATAACCTTAGAAATTATAAATCACTAATTTAAATCACAAAAAATTAATCACAAAAAAATTTTTAAAAATAGTATAGTATTAAAAAAAATTCTTACTTTTATCCTTCCCCAAATCTATCCTCATATGTGAAGGTGCTTGTCTCCCAATTAGCATCTAATATGTCAGAGATAAAAAGAACAGATGTTTGTTCAGCTGAATATTGCACATAAATATGCATTTTAATCATTTGTCACTTACCTACTTTTGCAATTGTAAATTATAGTCTTTTTAAATTAGAGTACACAACAGATGGTTAAGGGTTAGTTAAAAGTGATGTTTCCTTTAATATAAACTACTGTGCCAAGTGATCTAACATTATAACATTTAATTCATCCAGTATACCAATTTATATACTGTATTAAAATATATTGACTTAAACGAACATTTCAGGCACATTTGCCATATCATGAGTCTGGCTTTAAACACATTGTTACTGCAGTGTACTCAACCTATCTAAAGGAGAGAAAAAAACTGGAAGAAGAGAAGCTAGTAAGAAATCACACTTGCGAAATGACAAGATTCAACATGATGAGAGATTAAATTTCTATCCCCATTTTCCTTTATGGGAAAAGAAATCTTACATATCCATGATTATAATATAATATGATTTTAACTAAAGTGAGTTTCACAATAGAAAATTAATAGCCTGATGAAGCACATTAGTTTCTTCCTGTGTATATCATTATGTTTGTAAATAATAATAATAAAGACACACCATATCATACATATAGAAAAGAATGATTATTGAGTGAGGTTTTGACTCATAGGTGTGTACCAATATATTCAATACAGGTCATGCAGTACTTACACACACACACACACACACACACACATGCATGTACATATATATATGTATAATATATATATACACATATGTATTATATTGTTTGTGCAAGAGTATTTGCACATTATCTGCCAAATAATCTGATTATCACACTTTAGAACACACTCAGTCACCCTCCCCCAAGTATAAATTTTTTGCATTCACTAATGATGCACCCATACAAAGGACCCAAATATTTTGAATAAGATATTAGTCTTATTTCTTGTTATAAATATAATGAAGTTAATTTTATAGGAAATGAACATTGAAACACATTGCAACAGCCAACATAATCTGACCTTTCTACATTTTACAGATCTAGATTTCTATTACATTAAGATATAGAGGCTAACTGAAATCAGATTGATTATACTCTTTACAGCCAAAGATGGAGAAGCTCTATACAGTCAGTAAAAACAAGACCAGGAGCTGACTGTGGCTCAGATCATGAACTCCTTATTGCCAAATTCAGACTAAAATTGAAGAAAGCAGGGAAAACCACTAGACCATTCAGGTATGATCTAAATCAAATCCCTTATGACTATACAGTGGAAGTGAGAAAGATTTAAGGGACTAGATCTGACAGAGTGCCTGATGAACTATGGATGGAGGTTAGTGACATTATTACAGATCTAGATTTCTATTACATTAAGATATAGAGGCTAACTGAAATCAGATTGATTATACTCTTTACAGCCAAAGATGGAGAAGCTCTATACAGTCAGTAAAAACAAGACCAGGAGCTGACTGTGGCTCAGATCATGAACTCCTTATTGCCAAATTCAGACTAAAATTGAAGAAAGCAGGGAAAACCACTAGACCATTCAGGTATGATCTAAATCAAATCCCTTATGACTATACAGTGGAAGTGAGAAAGATTTAAGGGACTAGATCTGACAGAGTGCCTGATGAACTATGGATGGAGGTTAGTGACATTAAAAGGAGACAGGAATCAAGACCATCCTCAAGAAAACAGAAATGCAAAAAAAGTAAAATGGCTGTCTGGGGAGGCCTTAAAAATAGCTGTGAAAAGAAGGGAAGCAAAAAGCAAAGGAGAAAAGGAAAGATATAAGCATCTGAATGCAGAGTTCCAAAGAATAGCAAGGAGAGATAAGAAAGCCTTCCTCAGCGATCAATGCAAAGAAATAGAGGAAAAGAACAAAATGGGAAAGACTAGCGATCTCCTCAAGAAAAGTAGAGATGCCAAGGGAATATTTCATGTAAACAAGGACTCAATAAAGGACAGAAATGGTATGGGCCTAACAGAAGCAGAAAATATTAAGAAGAGGTGGCAAGAATACAGAGAAGAACAGTACAAAAAAGATCTTCACGAACCAGATAATGGGTCCTTTGTATGGGTGCATCATTAGTGAATGCAAAAAATTTATACTTGGGGGAGGGTGACTGATGGTGTGATCACTCATCTAGAGCCAGACATACAGGAATGTGAAGTCAGGTGGGCCTTAGGAAGCATCACTATGGACAAAGCTAGTGGAGGTGATGGAATTCCAATCGAGCTATTTCAAATCTGAAAGATGATGCTGTGAAAGTGCTGCCCTCAATATGCCAGCCAATTTGGAAACCTCAGCAGTGGCCACAGGACTGGAAAACGTCAGTTTTCATTCCAATCCCAAAGAAAGGCAATGCCAAAGAATGCTCAAACTACTGCACAATTGCACTCATCTCACATGCTAGTAAAGTATTGCTCAAAATTCTCCAAGCCAGGCTTTAGCAATACGTGAACCGTGAACTTCCAAAAGTTTAAGCTGGTTTTAGAAAAGGCAGAAGAAACAGACATCTAATTGCCGACATCAGCTGGATCATGGAAAAAGCAAGAGAGTTCCAGAAAAACATCTATTTCTGCTTTATTGACTATGCCAAAGCCTTTGACTGTGTGGATCACAATAAACTGTGGAAAATTCTAAGAGAAATGGGAATACCAGACCACCTGACCCGCCTCTTGAAAAACCCATATGCAGGTCAGGAATCAACAGTTAGAACTGGACATGGAACAAAAGACTAGTTCCAAATAGGAAAAGGAGTACATCAAGGCTGGATATTGTCACCTTGCTTATTTAACTTATCTGCAGAGTACATCATGAGAAATGCTGGGCTGGATAAAGCACAAACTGGAATCAAGATTGCCAGGAAAAATATCAATAACTTCAGATATGCAGATGACACCACCCTTATGGCAGAAAGCAAAGAACTAAGGAGCCTCTTGATGAAAGTGAAAGAGGAGAGTGAAAAAGTTGGCTTAAAGCTCAACATTCAGAAAACTCAGATCATGGCATCCAGTTCCATCACTTCATGGCAGATAGATGGGGAAACAGTGTCAGACTTTATTTTTCTTGGCTCAAAATCACTGCAAATGGTGATTGCAGCCATGAAATTAAAAGATGTTTACTCCTTGGAAGGAAAGTTATGACCAACATAGACAGCATATTAAAAAGCAGAGACATTACTTTGCCAACAAAGTTCTGTCTAGTCAAGGCTATGGTTTTTCCAGTAGTCATGTATGGATGTGAAAGTTGGACTGTAAAGAAAGCTGGAGCCGAAGAATTGATGCTTTTGAACTGTGGTGTTGGACTCTTGAGAGTCTCTTGGACTTCAAGGAGATCCAGCCAGTCCATCCTAAAGGAGATCAGTCCTGGATGTTAACTGGAAGGACTGATGTTGGAGCTGAAACCAATATTTTGGCCACCTGATGCGAAGAGCTGACTTATTGGAAAAGACCCTGATGCTGGGCGGGATTGGGGGCAGGAAGAGAAGGTGACCACAGAAGATGAGATGATTGGATGGCACCACCGACTCGATGGACACGGGTTTGAGTAGACTCTGGGAGTTAGTGATGGACAGGGAGGCCTGGCATGCTGCCGTTCATGGGGTCCCAAAGAGTAGGACATGACTGAGTGACTGAACTGAACTGATAGAAGCTAAAGATGTATTGCATGTGAAACTGGAGAAATAATTTAAATTCAGTTATTTACCTGGCTTTAGCCATTTAATTATAACCATCCCAGATTATTTTCCAGACCATAAATACTGTGCCAAGTAAACAGAGGTATGTGAGAAACCACTGAATTCATTGTACAGAAATATCAGTGTAGATATATTTACTTCCACTCAAAACACCTTTATGAATCTTTTATATCAATATCTGGTATAACCTTTTTGAGTTAGCTGATTTCAGTGAGAGTATACATAGGAAGCAGTATGTAAGGGGACTATCAGCTTTTCACAAGTAGCTCTCTTTGTATTTTTCCATAGTCAGATGCTCTCTAGCATCAGATGTCCTCCTTTGGGTTATTTGTTGGAGAGCTGATGTGTGCCTTATTCACTGGTCTTGGAGGACCCTCTGAATTACTCAATTTTCACATTTTGTGATGTACTTTCTCAGCTCTTGTCCACTCCCACCTAGTGACTTACTCTATACATTCTTTCTGCTGAAGTTACTTTGTTCCAACAGATCCAACCATTGGTTGCTGCTGCTGCTGCTGCTGCTAAGTCGCTTCAGCCATGTCCGACTCTGTGCGACCCCATAGACAGCAGCCCACCAGACTCCCCTGTCCCGGGATTCTCCAGGCAAGAACACTGGAGTGGGTTGCCATTTCCCTTTCCAATGCATGAAAGTGAAAAGTGAAAGTGAAGTCGCTCAGTCGTGTCTGACTCCTAGCGACCCCATGGACTACAGCCTACTAGGCTCTTCCATCCATGGGATTTGCCAGGCAAGAGTACTGGGTCTCCATCAAATTGTGAATATTCAGCTCCTATTCTGAATATACACATTGTCCAGTAGAAATTTCTGGATTTCTTGTCATGGAAATTACAGGTTGTACTGACTTCTCTAAAATTTTCTTCCTTCATTCTGCTTTGACAGAAAGTTCTAGGTGGCCACTACTGTCAAAATTCCCCAGTTTTTTTTTTTTTTTTTTAATACAGGACATTCAGTTTCAGAAAACGGATGGTGACTTTTTCAAAGAACTCCTCACTAATTTTCTGTCGGATACACTGAAGTGGTTATACAATTTTCTACTGCTTACTCAGCAAATACCTAGCCAGGAAGAAAGAGACCTTTCTCTTTATGAAGAGACTTCATTCTCACAACCAACTTTGGTTAAAGTGGGGCAGAAATATCTCTAAAGAGAAGAAGAGGGATTTGTAGTGACAATCCACTATGCCAACACACCATAGATTCTAGACTTGTCCTTTTTTATTTTCATTTCTTACAAAGGCTGGAAATGAGTAATCAGTAAGTTACTGTTAAGACCTTTTCAATTTCTTTATTTTTTTGTACATCTTTCATGAAGTGGTTAAGCACTTCTCTTCAGAAAATGGAGCTATTTATCACATATTATTCCGAGATAACAAATACAAAATTTAAAACTACTATCTTGATGCACAAGCTTTTGCTCTGAATATTTTGGTTACTTAGGGTTACACCCAACTTTTTGAGCATACAGTTAGGTTGATTTTCAACATAACCAAAATGTGTTAAATTGCACTTTTTTAAACTTAAGACAGCTATATTTTATATGAATCTTTCTAAATCTAAAAGAGTAAGCATTATTTTTTAATGCTGATATATTGACATTTCCAAGACTGTGCCAATACATGAAGTGGATTGCATTTTTAAAATCTGAATGGAATTTATGGTAAATATGGTTCATAATTACTAGGTCACAATGCATATATATATATATATATATATATATATATATATAAGTATTTGAATTTACCTTCTTAAATGTCACTTTTACATATAACTAAGTAAAACATAATTAAATCACAGTAAAATTTTATGTCTTGTTATTTTTTTCCACAAACTGAATATTTTTAAAGAAATTATAGATTGGAATATTTAAATTGTTTTTAAAATACCTGAAAGAGTCTTAAATTATCTGTATGTCTTAGTCTGTTTGGGCTGCTATAACAAAACACTATAGGATGGGTGGATTACAAACAATCAACACTATTTAACCTCGCTCTGGAGAAGGCAATGGCAACCCACTCCAGTACTCTTGCCTGGAAAATCCCATGGATGGAGGAGCCTGGTAGGCTGCGGTCCATGGGGTCGCTAAGAGTTGGACAGGACTGAGCGGCTTCACTTTTACTTTTATGCATTGGAGAAGGAAATGGCAACCCACTCCAGTGTTCTTGCCTGGAGAATCCCAGGAATGGGGGAGCCTGGTGGGCTGCCATCTATGGGGTCGCACAGAGTCGGACACGACAGAAGCAACTTAGCAGCAGCAGCAGCAACCTCACTCTGAAAGCAACTAAAGAAAGAAGAAAAAACAAAACCCAAAGTTAGTAGAAGGAAAGAAATCATAAAGATCAGAGTAGAAATAAATGAAATAGAGACAAAGGAAATGGCAGAAAAGATCAATGAATCTAAAGGCTGGTTCTTGGAAAAGATAAACAGAATTGATAAACCTTTGGTCAAACTCATTAAAAAAAAAAAAGAGGACTCAAATCAATAAAATTAGAAATGAAAATGGAGACATTACAACTGAGAACACAAAAATCCAAAGGAGCATAACAGACTACTACAAGCAACTATATGCCAATAAAATGGAAAACCCATCTTCTTCCATTAAAATAGAAAAACTGTTGTACAAATTCTTAGAAAGGTACAATCTCCCAAGACTCAACCCACAAGAAATAGAAGATATGAAAAGACCAATCACAAGTACAGATATTGAAACTACAATTTTTTTAAATTTAAATTTATTTATTTTAATTGGAGGCTATTTACTTTACAGTATTGTATTGGTTTTGCCATACATCAAAATGAATCCACCATGGGTGTACATGTGTTCTCCATCCTGAACCCCCCTCAAGATGGTAATGATAACCCTGTATGTGAGACAGAAAAAGAGACACAGATGTATAGAACAGTCTTTTGGACTCTGTGGGAGAGGGAGAGGGTGGGATGATTTGGGAGAATGGCATTGAAATATGTATAATATCATATAGGAAACTAACTGCCAGTCCAGGTTCAACTCAGAAACTACCATTTTAAAAAAATCAAAGAAACAAAAAAAAGTTTAGGACTAGATGGCTTCACAGGAGAATTCTATGAAATATTCAGAGATAAGCTACGACTTATCCTGAAACTATTCCAAAAATTGGCAGAGGAAGGAACTCATTCTATGAGGCCACTATCACCCTGATCCCAAACCAAAGACATCACAAAAAAGAAAATTTCAGACTGATATCACTGATAAACAGACCAAAAAAAAAAAAAAAAAATTCAGCGAAACACAGCAATCCCAAATAAACAATACATTAAAAGGATCACAAAACATGATCATATGGGATCTAGCCTAGGGGTGCAAGGACTTTTCAATATCTGCAAATCAATCAGTGTTATATACCACATTAACACACTGAAGAATAAAATCAAACAGATTGTCTCAATAAATGCAAAAAAACCTGTTTAAAAAATTCAACACCCATTAATGATAAAATATCTCCAGAAAGTGGGTATAGAGGGAACATATGTCAACATAATAAAGGTCTTACATGACAAATCCACAGCTAACATAATACTCAACAGAGAAAAGCTGAAAGCATTTCCTTGAAAATCAGGAATAAGACAAGGATGTTCACTATTGCCACTCTTAATCAATATAGTTGTGAAAGTGAAAGTCCTAGTGAGAAAATCGGAGAAGAAAGGAATCCAAAGTGGAAAGGAAGTAAAATTGTCACTGTTTGCAAATGACATGATACTCTACATAGAAAATCCTAAAGATGCTTCCAGAAAACTAATAGAGCTCAATCAACAAATTCGGTAAAGTTGCAGGATACAAAATTAATATACAGAAATCTGCTGAATGTATAAACACAAAAAATGAGATCAGAAACAGAAATTAAGGAAACAATCCCATTTACTATTTCATCAAAAAGAATAAAATACCTAGGATAAACTGACCTAAGGAGACTAAAGACCTTTACTCTGAAAACTGGTGAAAGAAATTGAAGATGACACAAACAGGTGGGGAGATATACTAAGTTCTTGGATTAAGAAAAACAATATTGTCAAAATAAGTACACTACCCAAGGCATATATAGATTCAATGCAACCCCTGTCAAATTACCTACCTTTTATTCACAGAACTAGAACAAATAATTGTACAACTTGTATGGAAAAACAAAAGACCATGAATAGCCAAAGCAAGTTTGAGAAAGAAAAAAGATCTGGAGGAATCAGGCTCCCTGATTTCAGATTATACTTTGTAAGTACAGTCATTAAAACAGTATGGTACTGGCACACAAAACAGAAATATATATCAATGGAATAGGACAGAAAGCCCAGAAATAAATCCATACACCTATGGTCAATTAATCTATGACAAAGGATACAAGAATATAAAAATAAAGAAAAAAAATCTCTTCAATAAGTGGTGTTGGGAAAACTGGATAGCTATATTTAAAAGAATGAAATTAGAACATTCTTTAACACTGTACACAATAATAAACCAAAAATTGATCAAAAGACTAAATGTAATATCAAATACTCTAAAACTCTTTGAGTAAAACATAAGCCGAACATTCTTACATAAATCACAGTAAGGTTTTTTTTTTGTCCACCTCAAAGAATGATACAAATAAAAACAAATAGAAACTAACTTAAAAGCTTTTGCAGAGCAAAGGAAACCATCAACAAAACAAAAAGTCAACACACAAAATGGGATAAAATATTTGCAAACAAAGCAATCAACAAGAGATTCATCTCCAAAATATACAAACTACTCAGATCAGTTCAGTTCAGTTCAGTCGCTCAGTTATGTCCGACTCTGCGACTCCATGAATTGCAGCACGCCAAGCCTCCCTGTCCATCACCATCACCTAGAGTTCACTCAGACTCATGTCCATCGAGTCAGTGATGCCATCCAGCCATCTGATCCTCTGTCATCCCCTTCTCCTCCTGCCCCCAATCCTTCCCAGCATCAGAGTCTTTTCCAATGAGTCAACTCTTCGCATGAGATGGCCAAAGTACTGGAGCTTCAGCTTTAGCATCATTCCTTCCAAAGAAATCCCAGGGTTGATCTCCTTCAGAATGGACTGGTTGGAGCTCCTTGCAGTCCAAGGGACTCTCAAGAGTCTTCTCCAACACCACAGTTCAAATGCATCAATTCTTCAGCACTCAGCCTTTTTCGCAGTCCAACTCTCACATCCATACATGACCACAGGAAAAACCATAGCATTGACTAGAGGACCTTTGTCGGCAAAGTAATATCTCTGCTTTTGAATATACTGTCTAGGTTGGTCATAACTTTTCTTCCAAGGAGTAAGCGCCTTTTAATTTCATGACTGCAGTCATCATCTGCAGTGATTTTGGAGCCCAAAAAAATAAAGTCTGACACCGTTTCTACTGTTTCCCCATCTATTTCCCATGAAGTGATGGGACCACATGCCATGATCTTCGTTTTCTGAATGTTGAGCTTTAAGCCAATTTTTTCACTCTCCTCTTTCACTTTCATCAAGAGGCTTTTTAGCTCCTCTTCACTTTCTGCCATAAGGGTGGTGCCATCTGCATATCTGAGGTTATTGATATTTCTCCCGGCAATCTTGATTCCAGCTTGTGTTTCTTCCAGTCCAGCGTTTCTCATGATGTACTCTGCATAGAAGTTAAATAAGCAGGGTGACAATATACACCCTTGATGTACTCCTTTTCCTATTTGGAACCAGTATGTTGTTCCATGTCCAGCTCTAACTGTTGCTTCCTGACATGCATGCAGATTTCTCAAAAGGCAGGTTAGGTGGTCTGGTATTCCCACCTCTTTCAGAATTTTCCACAGTTGATTGTGATCCACACAGTCAAAGGCTTTGGCATAGTCAATAAACCAACAACCCTATCAAAAAATGAGCAGAATATTTAGATAGAGATTTCCCCCCAAAAGCATGTAAATGTTGGCCAAAAAGCACGTTAAAAGGTGTTCAATGTTGCTAATTATTAGAGAAATGTAAATCAAATCTATAGTGAAGTATCACCTCACACTGTTCAGAATGGCCATCATCGAAAAACCTGCAAACAATAAATGCTGGCGAGGGTGTGGAAGAAAGGAAACCCTCCTGCATTGTTAGTGGGAATGTAAATTGATACAATGTATACTAAGAATAGTATGGAAGTTCCTCAAAAAACTAAGACTAGAACTATTAATACTATATGGTCCTGCAGTCCCACTCCTGGGCCTATATTCAGAGAAAAAACATATTTTAAAAAGATACATGCACCGCAAAATTCATTGCACCACTATTTATAATATTTAAGACATGGAAGCAACTCAAGTGTCCATCAACAGATTAATGGATAAAGATGTGGTACACATACAATGGAATATTAGTCATAAAAAAGAATGAAATAATGTCATTTGCAGCAACATGCATAGACCCAGAGATTATCATATTAAGTGAAATCTAAAAAAAACTGATACAAATGAACATTTTTACAAAGAAAAACAAATTCACAGACATAGAAAACAAAATTATGGTTACCAAAAGGGAAAGGTTTAGAGAGGGAGGGATAAATTAGAAGTTTTGATTAATATATATACACAGCACTATATATAAAACAAATAAGCAACAAGGACCTATGTATAGCATGGGGACTCTACTCAATGGGCTTCCCAGGTGGCTCACTGGTAAAGAATCCACCTGGCAATGCGGAGGACACCAAAGACATGGGTTCAATTTCTGTGTTGGGAAGATCCCCAGAAGGATATGGCAACCAACATCAGTATTATTGCCTGGAGAATCCCATGGACAGAGAAACCTGGTGGGCCACAGTCCATGGGGTTGCAAAGAATTGGACATGACTGAACAACTGAACTCTCATGCACTTTCCTTAATTTCTATAACAACCTATATAGGAAAAGAATCTGAAAATGAATGGATACATGTGTATGTATAACTGAACCATTTTGCTGTACATCTGAAACTAACACAACCCTGAACTAACTATAATAGAAAATAAAAATTAAATTAAAAAAAATTAAAAGCACTTATCTCTGATTGTTTTGGAAGTTTATAAGTCCAAGATCAAGGGACCAACAGATTGACTGTCTGGTGAAAGCCTGTTTCCTGGTTCTTACCTGGTGGAAAGGGTTAAGGGTCTCTCTTGTAGCTCTTTTACAAAAACACAGATTTCATCCATAAGGACTCCACCCTAAAGAGCTAATAACCTTACTACAGATACCACCTTCTAGTCTTGTTACCTTGATGGTTAGGATTTCAACCTATGACTTTCCTGAGGACACAAATAATTCAGTCTAAAGCAGTACGGCTGTTTTACCTCTCCAGTTTAGTCTAGATTTATTAGTTTTCTCTTAGAAAGAGAAATACAAAACACTTCTTGTGCTTAAATTTGTCAAATTTTGAAGTTGTATGAGTTAATATGCAATATTTATGCAACTTGCATGTGTGTGTGTGAAAAACCACTGGCAAAAGGAATATACTGTGTATGTTGGCAAAAGTTACTGAATATTGTATACGTTATTTTACCTCTTGATACTGATTTTCACTCAAGTTTATGATTCCAATGCACAAAACAGCTTTTAAAAAGTGTTTGTTATAGACCTTTTCAAGATCACACTATATATGATAAAAAGCCCCTTCACTACCAGTGCCATCAAAATTACACCAGAAAGTCTCAATTTACAGTACTTTACCTTAATAAGGAAAATAATAGAAATTAAATATGTCTGTTTCCTTGTAATCAATGTAAGAACAAAAAATATGGAATAACAAAAAACTTTCTGAAAAAAAAGATTTATATACATGATACATACAATGTATAAGATATATTTGTATAATTGGGAGAAAGGAGCTTCCCTGGTTGCTCAGAAGGTAAAGAATCTGCCTGCAAAGAAGGAACCCAGGTTCAATCCCTTGTTAGGGAAGATCCCCTGGAGAAGGGCATGGCAACCCACTCTATTATTCTTGCCTGGAGATTCCCATGGACAGATGAGCCTGGCAGACCACAGTAACGGTGTTGCAAAGAGTTGGACATGACTGAGCTATTAACACTACTACTAATGGCATAAGATAAAAGGTCTAATTAAAATACAAACCATAAAAATAACGTCTGCAAACAGCATATTTTATAGTATATTAGTAGTAGAAAAATATTTATCATACATTGTTAATCAGCATTTATTTATAAACCATTTTTAAGCTGACCATTTCTAATTTACATTTGAAAATAAATACTTTCACTGTGCACAGTTTTCCTTGTAATGAAAAGTACTAGAGCTTTAATGAGTACTGAGTGTTGCTGATTTATATCATGGAGTATATATCCATATAATAGATAACTTGCAATGTAGTAATCATGCATAAGAGTTAACCCAATTTCAGTTAACAGCTAACACATTTTAGCAAAAGTCAAAATTTTTATGGTACATTACTTTCAAAACCAACAATGAAAAAGTGATAATAAGAAAGCAAAATTCTCTAATAGGATATAAGGAACATTTCAGGGATTAAGTCATTATAGCTGAGTGATGATAAATAATAGTTAGCAACTGAATATACAAATATTAACTCCATGACACTATTCTGATTCCTGTAGTTCAATGATGGTAAAGTTTTATTATAATTTCTCATTACATTTCCTGTACCTCTAGTGAATATCACTAATTGTGTCATTCTCAGGCAAAGTTAACTTTGATGAGAATGTTATGCTCTGGAAAGAGAAATTACCGTTGAACAACACATAGGGATAGGTTAAAATCAGGAGTGTGAGTCAGAATGATAAAAACAACTCAGGTTCTTGGAATAAGAAAATAAGAAGGGGTCAGTATGAATATAAATAATGTCAGAAAAAAATAATGTCATAAGTTAGACATGCACGAGTCAAAAGTACACAGAACTACAGAAAAGAATAAGTTGAAACANAAATAAAAATTAAATTAAAAAAAATTAAAAGCACTTATCTCTGATTGTTTTGGAAGTTTATAAGTCCAAGATCAAGGGACCAACAGATTGACTGTCTGGTGAAAGCCTGTTTCCTGGTTCTTACCTGGTGGAAAGGGTTAAGGGTCTCTCTTGTAGCTCTTTTACAAAAACACAGATTTCATCCATAAGGACTCCACCCTAAAGAGCTAATAACCTTACTACAGATACCACCTTCTAGTCTTGTTACCTTGATGGTTAGGATTTCAACCTATGACTTTCCTGAGGACACAAATAATTCAGTCTAAAGCAGTACGGCTGTTTTACCTCTCCAGTTTAGTCTAGATTTATTAGTTTTCTCTTAGAAAGAGAAATACAAAACACTTCTTGTGCTTAAATTTGTCAAATTTTGAAGTTGTATGAGTTAATATGCAATATTTATGCAACTTGCATGTGTGTGTGTGAAAAACCACTGGCAAAAGGAATATACTGTGTATGTTGGCAAAAGTTACTGAATATTGTATACGTTATTTTACCTCTTGATACTGATTTTCACTCAAGTTTATGATTCCAATGCACAAAACAGCTTTTAAAAAGTGTTTGTTATAGACCTTTTCAAGATCACACTATATATGATAAAAAGCCCCTTCACTACCAGTGCCATCAAAATTACACCAGAAAGTCTCAATTTACAGTACTTTACCTTAATAAGGAAAATAATAGAAATTAAATATGTCTGTTTCCTTGTAATCAATGTAAGAACAAAAAATATGGAATAACAAAAAACTTTCTGAAAAAAAAGATTTATATACATGATACATACAATGTATAAGATATATTTGTATAATTGGGAGAAAGGAGCTTCCCTGGTTGCTCAGAAGGTAAAGAATCTGCCTGCAAAGAAGGATACCCAGGTTCAATCCCTTGTTAGGGAAGATCCCCTGGAGAAGGCATGGCAACCCACTCTATTATTCTTGCCTGGAGATTCCCATGGACAGATGAGCCTGGCAGACCACAGTAACGGTGTTGCAAAGAGTTGGACATGACTGAGCTATTAACACTACTACTAATGGCATAAGATAAAAGGTCTAATTAAAATACAAACCATAAAAATAACGTCTGCAAACAGCATATTTTATAGTATATTAGTAGTAGAAAAATATTTATCATACATTGTTAATCAGCATTTATTTATAAACCATTTTTAAGCTGACCATTTCTAATTTACATTTGAAAATAAATACTTTCACTGTGCACAGTTTTCCTTGTAATGAAAAGTACTAGAGCTTTAATGAGTACTGAGTGTTGCTGATTTATATCATGGAGTATATATCCATATAATAGATAACTTGCAATGTAGTAATCATGCATAAGAGTTAACCCAATTTCAGTTAACAGCTAACACATTTTAGCAAAAGTCAAAATTTTTATGGTACATTACTTTCAAAACCAACAATGAAAAAGTGATAATAAGAAAGCAAAATTCTCTAATAGGATATAAGGAATATTTCAGGGATTAAGTCATTATAGCTGAGTGATGATAAATAATAGTTAGCAACTGAATATACAAATATTAACTCCATGACACTATTCTGATTCCTGTAGTTCAATGATGGTAAAGTTTTATTATAATTTCTCATTACATTTCCTGTACCTCTAGTGAATATCACTAATTGTGTCATTCTCAGGCAAAGTTAACTTTGATGAGAATGTTATGCTCTGGAAAGAGAAATTACCGTTGAACAACACATAGGGATAGGTTAAAATCAGGAGTGTGAGTCAGAATGATAAAAACAACTCAGGTTCTTGGAATAAGAAAATAAGAAGGGGTCAGTATGAATATAAATAATGTCAGAAAAAAATAATGTCATAAGTTAGACATGCACGAGTCAAAAGTACACAGAACTACAGAAAAGAATAAGTTGAAACACTTCAAATTCAATATCAAGCAACATTTAGCATGGCTCAAGCAGTAACTGATTCAATGCATTGCAATCAATAAAAATTGCATATATATGAAAGAAAATGAGACATTATTAAGACATAGACTATAGGAAATGAAGTGATTAGAGAAGAGACTTAAATAGCAGTAAAAGCATATGTATGAACAGCTTTGAGGACCATGCTAAAGAAGGTGAAGCTTGATGGTGAGCACTAAGAAGCTACTGAGTGCCGAAGAATGGATGCTTTTGAACTGTGGTGTTGGAGAAGACTCTTGAGAGTCCCTTGGACTGCAAGGAGATCCAACCAGTCCATTCTAATGATCAGCCCTGGGTGTTCTTTGGAAGGAATGATGCTAAAGCTGAAGCTCCAGTACTTTGGCCACCTCATGCGAAGAGTTGACTCATTGGAAAAGACTCTGATGCTGGGAGGGACTGGGAGCAGGAGGAGAAGGGGACGACCAAGGATGAGATGGCTGGATGGCATCACGGACTCAATGGGCGTGAGTCTGAGTGAACTCCGGGAGTTGGTGATTGACAGGGAGGCCTGGCGTGCTGGCATGACTGAGCGACTGAATGGAATGGAACGGGAGTTTGAAGAGACAGTTAGGAAATCATAAGGTAAAATTGTCCATAATACGGGATCTAGTGTTAAAGCACTTAAGTTGAATCCTTGTTTTGTCACTTACTAGTTCTGGGATCTTGGGCCAGGCAGTTAACTTTCTGTGCTTCAGATTTCTTTCCTGTAAAATAGAGATAACAACTATAAGTACATAATGTTATACAAGCTAAACAGACTAAATAATTTAATATTTATAAAGCTTTATAAGCAGAGCTTCCAGCACAGCAAGTGATAACTGCATTTCAATAAATAAAACATAAAAGTAAATAAAATGAGCAAAGAGAATGTTATTGGCTTCTGGAAAATGATGAACAGTTACCAATAATGTACTAACTGAAATTTTGTCTAGGAGACGGTGATGTCTGGATTGCTAAAGCTTCTTGTGCACTCCCTCTGGAACCTCCTGAGACAAATGAGGAGGTTTTTATTGTTGCATTTATTTTAGTAAAGAGAGAGACTTTCATTGTCAATTTTGGCTTTGGCACAGTCACTCAAATATCAGGCAACTTCTGGTGGATTACTAATCTGTACAGACTTCTGTCAATGTATGTGACAGTAGTCAAAACTTCTGATCATTGATGGGAGAGACTTAATGATGATCAACAGTCTAATGTCATATAGTGATGAGGCTAGGTGGAAGGGGATACCATGCTAGACACTGAGATAAAATTGTCACACTTCAGAGATACATCTCTCTCTCTCCTTCTGTCTTACATGGACACACATACACACCATGTTGCTGCTCTTGTTTGCTGACACATAAGAAAACAAATCACAAATATCTTTATATTCCATGCCAAATATTTCAGGTTTAGCATAAAGACAGACAAACAGACCAATAGAACAGAACAGAGTCCCAGGAAATAAATCCACATATATTGTCAACTGATGTTCAACAAGGGTGCCAAGGCTACACAATAAGAAAAGGATAATCTCTTCAACAGGTAGTACTGGAAAAATTAGATACATACAAGCAAAGAATGGCATTGGATCCTTATCTTATACCATACACAAAACAAACTCAAAAAGGATTACAGATGAACACATAAGAATTGAATCCATAAAGCTCCTAGAAAACAGAGGAATGTCTTCTTGAGATTGGCCATGGCAGTGATTTCATGGGTATGACATGAAAAGCACAACAGAAGCAGAAATAAGCAAGTGGGACTATATCAAACTAAAAAGTTTCTGTGATGGTTGATGGTTTAGTTGTTAAGTCATGCCAGACTCTTGCCACCCCATGGACTGTAGCCTGCCAAGTTCCTCTGTCCACGGAATTCCAGGCAAGAATACTGGAGTGGGTTGCCAATTACCTCCTCCAAAAAAAGTTTCTGTAAAGGAAATTAACTCTTTATGTATAGATATATAGTTTGCAGGTATTTTCCCATCTTTTTCCTTTTTTTAATTATTTCCTTTGTGCTAAGTTGTTTCAGTTATGTGAGACCCTATGGATGTAGCTCATCACATTCCTCAGTCCATGGGATTCTCCAGGCAAGAATACTGGAGTAGGTTGCCATTTCCTTTTCCAGGGGATCTTTCCAACCCAGAGACAGAATCCTTGTTGCTTAAGTCTCCTAATTGGGCAGGCATGTTCTTTAGCTTTACAGAAGCTTTACAGACATGTTTTCTGCATAAAAAAAAAAAAAAAAAAAAAGCAGTCCAATTAAAATATGGGCTAAAGGACTTGAACAGACATATTTCTAAAGAATACATACAAATGGCCAACAAGTATACAAGAAGATGCCAACATCTCCAATCATCAAGAAATGCACATAAAACTACAAAGGTATCATCTCACACCTCTTAGGATGTCTGTTATCAAAATATAAAAGGCAAGTGTTGGCAAAGTTATAGAGAGATTAGAACTCTTGTACACTACTGGTAGAATGCAAAATGGTATAGTTGCTATGGAAAATAGTATGGAAACTCGTAAAAATGAAACTCTAATATGGTCCAAAAATTCTATTTCTGAGTATTTATCCAAAAGACCTGAAATTAGAATCTCAAAGAAATATTATCACTAGTATGTTCAGTGCAACTGCTAACAGCCATATCAGATATCAAGAGTAATCAGATATTGAGGATGGAGGGTTCTTGCTAAACTGAGAGCAAGATTCTTGTTACAATTGAATTTTATAAGGAAGAACATAGATGGGCCTAGAAGAAGGTTTGGGAATCTGACTAAAGCTTGAAAGTTTGATCAAGCAAAGAATGTTTTTCATCAGTGAAAATTGGACTCTGAATAGTTAATGAAGTCTAGTTTAACTGTATCAATACAATTTTGACAACTGGAAGCAAACAAAAAGCTAAAGCATGATGAAGCAGTTTGGACAGGTTCAGGTAGTAAAAATAGGTGCTGAAAAACAAGATTATTCAATAGATGTAATTATTATCTAAATAAAAATCTTGATAAAAGACAAAAAGTCTTTCAGTATCCATAATACAGGAAATGTAAATTAATTTCCCCAGGACTAAATAGAATTCAAACTCATTACAATGGAAAATTTAGTATGTTTTTCTGTAAGAATTGTTACAACAAATTTATTTGGTCTGTGACCTGTTTCTCTCATATTATCGAATGACTGGCCTTTATTTTAATTTTTTTAATGTTATTGTTTTTTGGCTTCAGGACAGTTTACTGAATTCATAAAAATGAGTTAGAAAGCAGTCCTTTGTAAGCTGGTTTTGACTCTGGAAGGTTTCATTAAAATTGTTGACATTAGTAATCATTTCAAATAATTTACCACTGAACATACTTCTTTTTATAGAAAATTTTAATTTACATTTTAAATTTAATAACTAGAGGGCCACACAGTTTTTGCTCTTTTTTTCATTTGTCAAGTTATGTTTTTCAACAAATATGCTCATTCATCCAAATGTTTAAATTTATTTTCTTAGACTTGTGCAAGCTGTATAAATCTTATTTTTAATATTAAAATATCCATAGTGGTAATCATAGCTTTTGTTTCCAGTACTGGCAATTTGTACTCCTTTCTTTTATTCATAAGCTATCCAAGAAGTCTAACATTCTTGATTTTCAAAGAATTTAATCTTTGGTTTGCTGACCTCTCTGTATATATTTAAATTTTTGTTTCTGATTTTGCCTCAATTATCTCCTCCCTTCTACTTTATTTATGTTTAATGTCTTTTTTCTAGATTATTAAGAAAAATGAAAGCTCCTTTACAATGGTTACCAATATTTTTCATGTTTCCATTTTTCATTTTGAAATATCTGCAATTTTTTAAATTTAATCTATGAGTTATTTAGAAATGTACTGCTTGCTTGCTTAATGACTTTTCTATTATTTTATTCTAGCTTAATCAAACTGTTGTAAAACTTTTTTTTTTCAAATTTTAGTCTGGCTTTGAAATTTGTGGAGCCATGCTTTTATTAATCAGTTCATGATCCATTTTGGTAAATGGCTCAAGTACATTTGAAAATTCTTTTCATTGTTGAGGTGAAAGTTGATGTGCTTTATATGCATCAACTCACACCACTTTGTTCAGGTTTGTTTTTCACATTGTTCAGTTATATATATATTTGGTCGATACCTATCAGTTACTAATAGAAGTTTCCTTTAAGCTTCCAAATAGAGACTTTCCTGGTGATCCAGTAGCTAAGATTCTGTGCTTCCACTGCAGGGAGCACAGGTTCCATCCCTCCTCTGGGAAATAAGATTTTGTGTGCTCCAAATCTGTACAACATGACCAAATCAATTAAACAAACAAAAGCAACAAAAAAATTCTATATATGATTCTTAATTTATCTAATAATCCTTTTATTTCTGTCAATTTTGCCTTATGTATTTGAAACCATGTTAATGCAAACAAAATTGATCTTATTATATATGGAAATTTAATTGAACTTTACATTTAGGATGCTGGAATTACTAAATTGTCTTAGTTATTTTTATAGTTTTCTTAGCTTTTTATTTTTAAAATTTCTATTTCCTAATACTGAAGATAAATCAGGAGGAAATGATGTGCCTGGATGAAATGGGACTTTTCCCCTAATCCTCAACCTTATCCATGTAATATTTATATTATGGTAAATAATGTAGGATCACAACATTTGTTTAATAATATATTTTAGAAGAAGATTGAAAATATTATTGGATTTTTATGTAATGTTATGAATTTATCCACATCACAGATCACTGTTCATTTAAATTGTTTCATAATACTATCAAGAAAAATTTAATCATCCTTCACACAACATAAAGCTTAAGCAATATATCTTGCCATTTATAAAATTTAAAATAAGTTAATTATTTTTAATTTTAATTCATGTTTGAGAAGGATTCCCAATGAACTGGGGGGAAATGCATGATTCCAGTTAATATGAACTTGATAGGTTGATAAGGAAATAATGTAACTGAGCAGTTCAGTGAATATGAAAGCTTTTAAGGTGGAATGTTTATAATTGAGCCAACTTCAATATGAACATCACTGACAAGCACAACCTTTTACTAGTTTCCTCTTTGATGCAAGAATAAAACTTTGCAGAAGCATACCATGATGCCCCCACTACCTCTGATATGATAATGCAGTATTTTATTTGAAAAAGTGAAATAAATCAGGAGCTGTTTACTTTGTGGAAAAGAATATGAAAAATATGTCTTCAAGTCTTTTCACAACTAAAGGCAAACACCTTTTTACAAATAAAGGAAAAATACCTTTTTGTCATCTCATTATGTCTCAAATGACTTATTATTTAATAGCTTAAAATGCAATCAGCACTAAAAATGAAGAATTAAAGAAAAATTGTGATCAAATATTTATATTCCATACTTTAAAGGAGAAAAAATGTTAATAGCACTAGACCAGTGATTTCAATTACCAAGGGAAATGCAAAATAATCGGACTTAAAATGTTTACAAGACAACCTTTGTCTTTTCATCCAGAATCAATTTCTCTACCTACTTCATGATCAGCAGAGTAAGTTCTTCACAGAATTCTATGTCCAACTATTTGTTATTCAATCTCTCACACAGGTGGGAAAAGGAAGACAAATGTAAATCAGAATACTGATTTGCTTAAAATATTTTTTCAAATATGTTTTTGGGTGTTCTTGGTTTTATAATACACTGATTAAGACTGAATTTAAGAGACTCCTAGAGTGAAAATCTTAGCCCAGCCAAAAACAAGTTTAGTGAAAATAAAGATCTTATATAAAATCAATGATTCTCATGTTTTCTCATATATAAGTGGGAATGATAATGCCTACTTTATGAACTGCTTCAATGCAACAGTTACTTTTAAGTGTCAATTTGATTAGAATATTGTCCCAGAAATTTAATCAAACACTAATTTCATGGCTCTTATGATAGTATTTTGTAGATATGGTTAACATTTACAATCAGTTGACTTAAAAAAAAAAAAAAACTATTTTGTGGTTGTGCCTTTGTCTGGTTTTGGTATCAGTGTCATGGTGGCCTGGTAGAAGGAATTTGGAAATGTCCTCTCCTCAATTTTCTGGAATAACTTGAGAAGAATAGGTATTAGCTCTTTTATTATGTTTGGTAGAATTCCCCCCTGTGAGTTGCCTGGTCCTAGACTTCTGTTTGCTGGGAGATTTTTTTATTAAAAATGTAATGTTACTACTTGTGACAAGCTTGTTCCGCTTCTCTATTTCTTCCTGATTCAAACTTGAAAAATTGCATATTTCTAGAAGTGTACCCATTTCTTCTAGGTTACCCAATTTGTTGCTATATAAATGTTTGTAGTATTCTCTCTCTTTTTTTTTTTTTTTTTGGTGTTTCTGTGGTATCCTTTGTTATTTCTCCTTTTTCATTTCTTACTTTGTTTATTTGAGTCCCTTCTTTTCTTCTTCTTGAGTGTAGTTAAGGCTTATTTTTTTGTTTCTCTTCAAAAAATTAGCTCTAGGTTTCACAGTGACCCAACAGGAGACTGAACCAAAACTACCTGCTAGTGTCAAAGGGCCTCCTGTGGAAACATGGGTAGGCAGGGGCTCACCACAAGGACAGGAGCACTGGAAGGTCCCCACTGGTGTAAACATTCCAGGAGTTCCTCATTAACCCTACTGTGAAGCTCACAGACCCCCAGGGCTGGGTTGCCTCAGCCAAACAACTACCGGGGGGGTGGGGGCGAAGTGCAACCCCACCCATCAGCAGATAATTGGATTAAAGCTTTACTGAGCAGAGCCCTGCCCACCAGAGAAAGACCCAGTTTTTCCCATTGCCAGTACCTCTCATCAAGAGGCTAACACAAGCCTCTTAGCCTCATCCATCAGAGGGGAGGCAGATGAAGCAAGAAGCACAGTCTCACAGCAGCTAAATTAAAAAGCCATATCACAGAAAGTTAATCATGATTAAAAAACAGAAAGTTAAGTCTCAGATGAAGGGACAAGTCCCAGAAAAACAACTAAATGAAATGAAGATAGGCAACCTCCAGAAAAATAATTCACAATAATGAGTGAAGATGATCCAGGATCCAGGAAAAGAATGGAAGCAAAGATTGAGAAGATATAAGAAAAGTTTACCAAAGATCTACAAGAACCAAAAAACAAACTACATGAATAATACACTAGAAGCAATCAAGCAAATAAGTGAGGCAGAAGAACAGATAAATCACCTGGAGAACAAAATGGTGGAAATCACTGCCACCGAACAGAATATAGAAAAAAGAATGAAAAGAAATGAAGACAGCCCAAGAGCCTTTCTGACAACATTAAATGCACCGACATTCACATTAAGGGTCCCAGAAGGAGAAAAGAGAGAGAAAGGATCTGAGAAAATATTTGAAGAGATAATAGCTGAAAACGTCCTGAACATGGGAAAGGAAATAGTCAACAGGAAGCACAGAGAGTCCCAGGAAGGATAAACCCAAGGAAGAATCCACCGAAACACACAGTAATCAAACTGACAAAAATTAAAGTCAGAGATACAACATTAAAAGCAACACGGGAAAAATAACAAATAACATACAAGGGAACTCCCACAGACTGTCAGATGATTTCTCAACAGAAACTCTACAAACCAGAAGGGAATGACATATTTAGAGTGATGAAAAAGAAGAACCTCCAACCAAGAATACTTTATCCAGCAAGACTCTTCTTCAGATTTGATGGAGAAATCAAAATCTTGCCAGACAAGCAAAAGTTAAGAGAATTCACCACCACCAAACCAACTTTACAACAAATGCTAAAGGAACTTGTCCAGATAGGAAACACAAGACAAAGAAAAGACCTACAGAAAGTAAACCCCAAACAATTGAGAGAATGGTAATAGGATCATAATATTGATAATTACCTTAAATGTAAGTAGATTAAATGCACCAACCAAAAAACACTGACTAGATGGATGACAACATGTATAGGTGTGCACATCCACTTATCACATCACTCTTCTTGACCTCCCCCCAGTTGTATGTAACTACTTTATATTGTTAAGTTAATCATGTTTCCATTATGACTTGCAATTGTAATTATCTTTTATTTTCTGTCTGGCTATTGATTGTGAAAACTGATAACTTTTACTATTGGATTATGTAACTATCACTCACTTAATACCATTCTATCATAATTGGTCAACAGAAAAATAACAGAAATCTATATCACCAAAACAGGACCTAATAGAAAAACCTGTAATCACTTTTTAAAATTCAGATTCATATATGAATTATCTTAATTTTTTTTGAAAAATATAAATTCTCAGATGTTGCTTTTTTTCTCCAGAGCTCCTGATATGTTTCTAATGAGTAATCATGTTTAAAACCAACTGGACTATATGATGATCTTTTACTTTTACCTAGTTTTACTTTTTATATTTCATATTCAGTGCTCCCATTTCATTTAGTTTATGCTCTTTAATTTCTCCATCTCTCTCTCTCTCTTTTTTTCCCACTGTTCTTTCTCAAGCTTTATCAAGTGTAGTAGAAAAGCTTTTGTAAACATATAGTATGTATAATATGTATGTTTTAGAAAGATTATGAATTTTTGCCAAAAAAGATTATGACATTTTGACTCCACTTGTTTGACTTAATATGATAGAATGCTATATCTATAATTAAAAACTAGATATGCAACAAGCAATGAATGTTTACTGTATAGCACAGGAAAATATAGTCAACATCTTACAAAAACCTATGAAAGAAAATAATTTCAAAAATAATATGTGTATTTTTATAACTGAATCAACTTGCTGTGCACTTGAAACACTGAATAAGTCAATACTTCAATAAAACATATATTGAAAAAAATTAGCTCCTGGTTTCACTTATCTTTTCCAATTTTAGTTTTCTGGAGTTTTATTTCAACTCCAATCTTTCCCTTCTGACTCTGGGATTTGTTCTTTTTTTTTTCCCCAATTCTTTTAGATATTGCATTTACTTATATAAGTTAATTTTTCTTTTTATTGTCATCCTGAAGAAATATGCCAGAGATTTATCAATTTTCCTACAAATTCCCAAAAAAATCTTTAGAGTTTTCTTTTTTATTCTTGTCATTGTATTTTATTTCTTCATTAATTTTTACTTCTTCCCCTACCTAATTTTTGCTAATTTCTTTGAGTAGAATGTGCTTTTCTTCCGTATTCTTTAGATGTAGACTTTTTCTTCCAACTACTCTCTCCCTCCCTTCTCTCTCTTCTATTGTTTATCATTATCTCATTGATTGTGGGTAATACAGTATTAAATCCATCCAATGAACTTTTAATTTTGATTACTATGCACTTCAGCTGTGAAAGTAGCTAATTCTCCATCATATCCTTAATTTTTTATATATTTCTAAACACAAAACATAGTTATTTCATATGTAAGTCTGATGGCTCCATTATCCAGCACTTTTATTTTCTATAACTTTGTTTTGGTCATGTTGCTCTTTCTTTTCTTTTGGCTGTTTTTTTTTTTTTTTAAATGAAGCATCACATATGCATGAAAATTGTAGAAATAATTTGAAGTACAACATATCATGTTAATCTTTGAGGAACTTATCTTTGTTTCTGCCCTGTCTTTGGGGCACATTTAGTCTGCAATCACTTAATCCAATTTCAGGAATGGAGATTATGTGAACAACTGGGTTCATCAGGGTTCCCTCTTGTGTTCTTGACACAACAGCCCAGCAACAATGTTAAAATTTTAGTTCAACTTTTTAATCTACTCATTCTTTTCAAGGGGGAAAAAAACTGATTTAAAAAATAAGGGCAAAGGGGATCAATTGCTAGTCTCATGTCATTGGAACTCCATTCTGTCCAGATATGGCCTTATTTCTCCACTAAATTGTTAGGTATCTAGTACCCACAAAGTACACCTGTTACATGCTTTTCCAAGGGAATGTGTGGTCCAGACTATGTGGTCTACCATCACTCAAACTCTTTATATTGCCTTTGACTCTCCAAAGAGATCTTTAGTTATCAGAGAACATAGTTATATTCCAACAGTTTTGGATAAAGATAAGCACAAAATTTAGCATCTAAGTAACTACAAATAATGTATCACCATCTTCTCATGGCTATCTAACTATTTCTTTTCTTTCCTAATTATCCTATTTCAATGCCTTCTCCACAGATTCCTTTGATAGTTTATTTCCTTAAATTGCAGTTCCCCAGGGCTCTGCCTTTTGACTTATCTTACATTTATGACCACCTTCTTCCTGACAGTCACATACCTTTTCTACATGCTATGTTTATGTATATTTTGTGTATTTCAAATTTATATCTCCAGTTAGAATTCTCCTCTGAGTTCTGAGCAGATTTGTTGTTGTTCAATCACTAAGTTGTGTCTGACTCTGAGACCCCAGTTACCTACTAGATATTTCCAAACTTATCCAATTTCCTACTTGACAGAAATTCAACATGCCCTGAATTGAATTACTGTTCCTGTTTATCCTTAAACTTGCTTTTTGCATAACTTTTCCCTTCTCATTTAAGAAAAACTCCATCCCCAAGTGAAAACCTTGGAATTCAGCTCCAGTCTTTCTCTTGCACCTTACTTTGTTGTTTGAACACATCTTTTTGTCTCTGTTTTGGAAAACTTAAAATACCTATTCACTTCTTACCACATCCATTGCTATTTGCCAGGTGCAAGTCACCATTGTTTCTGATCTGGTTTAAGAAATTAGAATGTTTAAAAGCTAGAGTAATCTTGTCACAACATAAGCTGGATCTTGCCACTTGATCCTGTTGTTGGTGTTATTCAGTCAGTTGGTCATGTCCCACTCTTTGTCCCAGTCCAGACTCCATGGACAGCAGCATGCTAGGCTTCCCTGTCTTTCACCATTTCCCAGAGCTTGCTCAAATTCATGTCTATTGAGTCAGTGATGGTGATACCATCCAACCATCTCATACTCTGTCATGCCCTTCTTTTCTTGTCTTCAATCTTTCCCAGCATCAAGGCCTTTTATAATGAGTCAGCTCTTCCATGAGGTGGCCAAAGTATTGGAGCTTCAAATTCAGCATCAGTCCTTCCAATTAATATTCACAACTGATTTTCTTTAGGATTACTCCAAAGGCTTCCTCTGACACTTAGGATAAATGTCAAAGTCCTTTCAATCAAAGTCCTTTCAATCCTTGATCTCTTCAAGTACTAATTTTCTTATTTTTCAAAGCCCCAGCTTATTTTATTTCATCAAATACTCAAACGGTTCTAATTCAGAAGGAATAACTAATGAAAGTAATTCATAATAAATAAATAAATGTCAGTTTCCCAGGTGGCTCAGTGGTAAAGAATTTGCCTGCCAAGCAAGAGACCTGGGTTTGATCCCTGGGTCATGAAGATCCCCTGGAAAAGGAAAAAGCAATCCACTCTAGTATTCTTGTCTGAGAAGTACCAAGGACAGAGAAGCCTAGTGGGCTATATATAGTCCATGGGGTCACAAAGAGTCAGACATGACTGAGTACACACATACAAAAATAAAACAATGCATATCTAAGTATCTGACACAACTGCTAGCGAGAAATGGATAATCAGCACTTTCCTGGTGGTTCAGTGGTAACGAATCTGCCTACCAATGCAGAAGATGTGGGTTTGACTGCTGGGTTGGGAAGATCCTCTGAAGATGGAAATGGCAACCCACTCCACTATTCTTGCCTGGGAAATCTCACGGACAGAGGAGCTTGGCAAGCTGCAGTCCAGGGAGTCACAAAGAATTGGAGAGGACTTAATTCACTAAAATAACAACAACAAATGGATAATCAATTCCTTTTTGTTCTTGCTGTTGACCTTGTATTTATTATATTTAAACGAACCATATTTTGGTCATGGAAGCACACACTATTTTAAGGGTATATGTTTCTAAATCCTTGAATCTGCCTTTCCAAATGTCTTATCTTGAGTGATTCTACAAAATATTGATTAATTTTCTAAAAGTGTATGATCTTTATGATACTTTTTACCTAAATTAATTTCAAGCAAAAAAAAAAAAAAAACCCACACTTCCTGTGATTTACAGAATAATAAGCACTTAAACTTGTTTGGCTTTTCACTGTGTCTATTTTTGTCTCTTTCCATGTACCTATTATAAAACTAGTAGAGATTTGTAGAATTTGTGATTTCCACTAACCACCATTTTTAAAAAATCCATCTGTAAATATTGAGAGACAGTTACTCATTGATTTGTCCTTGTACAAAGTCCATTACCTGACCATGTTTTGACCCTTAAAGAGATTTTCTCCAAAGAAGAACACAAGGTGCCCAGTATGATTATCTCAGCAGTATACAAATCACTGCCTCTGTGAACTTTTAGTCATTGACAGTGGCCTTCCAGACTTTATTGCTTTTACAAGAATTTTACAGGATTATTTGGTCATACATTTTACAAAAGAAACTGTTGAGAGGCTTTAGGTTAAATTTTATCTAATATTTAATTATTGTGTCATTTGTAGTATACAACAGTAGATGAAGTATTTTCTTAATTAGAAAGTGAAGTTGCTCAGTCCTGTCGGACTCTTTGCAACCGCATGGACTATAGCCTACCACGCTCCTCTGCCCATGGGATTATCCAGGCAAGAATACTGGAGTGGGTTGCCATTTCCTTTTCCAGGGGATCTTCTTAACCCAGGTTTACTCTTAATTAGAGTAAACCTCGATTATATCTCAGAAGGACTATTTTGATCTATACTTTATAACATATTAGTAAACATTTTAACACCTATAGTATTTGAAGAGCATATTAGTAAATACATTTTATCCTATGAATATAATATATTGAAGACCTCAAAGGAAAAAAATGTATATTTTTTATCATAATGATTCCAAGAAAATATAAGGGAAACCACTATGCATGCTGAATTAGTCACATATCAATGGCAACTTTAGGTAAATAATAGTCAAACAGCACTAATTTTCATGGAAAAATAATTAAGGACTATTTGTAAGATAAAATTCAACTTCAAAATAATGCCCATTTTCTTACTTTTTTCAAGTTCTAATTTCACAGAATAAATCAGAATCTGTTTCTCCTGAAAATTTTGAAACATTCATAGTTATTCCCAGTTCTGAATCTTTTAGCAAGACAATACTGAGTTTTTTGTACTTATTTCTCTAGCTTCTTTTGGAATATATGGACTTTAATATCCTGCTACCAGTTCTTTTGTGACTTAACTGGTAAAGAATCTGCCTGGAATGTGGGAGACCTGGGTTCAATCCTTGGGTTGGGAAGATCCCCTGTAGAAGGGAAAGGCTACCCATTCCAGTATTCTGGCCTAGAGAATACCATTGACTGTATTGTCTATGGGTTTCAAAGAGTCGGGCATGACTGAGCGACTTTCACTTCACCAGTTCTTTGGGACAAAGATGATCATATTCTTGAAGATCAGTTAAACTCTAAACCTGACCATATTTCTACTTTTATTATTGCACAGAAAGTATAGAAGAATGCATTCTGACATTTTATGTGATTAAATACTTCTTCCTGTCCCAAATTATAAGTAATTCATTTATTCCTTTTTTAGGAGCTACTAGATGCTTCACTGGAGGCTTAGTGGTAAGGAACCTGCCTGCCAATGCAGGACATGTGGGTTCGATCCCTGCATCAGAAAGATCTCCTGGAGAAGGAAATGGCCACTCACTCCAGTGAGAAATCTCATGGACAGAGGAGCCTCACAGCTAGTCTATGGGGTCGCTAAGGAGTCCCTATAGCTCAAACTGTAAAGAATCTGCCTGTGATGCAAGAGACCAGGGTTCAATCCCTGGGCTGGGAAGTTCCTCTGGAGAAGGGAATGGCAATCCACTTCAGGATACTTGCCTGGAAAATTCCATGGACAGAGAAGCCTGGTGGGCTACCGTCCATGGAGTCACAAAGAGTAGGACATGACTGAGCAACTAACACACACACACAGAGTCGCACAAGACTTAGCAACTAAGTAACAGTGACAACAAACGGATGTTGTGTGCCCAAGGGTAAATCACACTGCTCATACCTTTAACATCCCTGAAGTCTAATGGGACAGTTACTACTATTACTATGGTTCCTTTTCTGTCTTCTGCCACTGCCACTAATTATTCCTTGCATAATATTTTGCATATACTAGACACAGTTTTAAATTCTTTACATGTTCAATTTTATATGTAATATCTCATGTTATTTATTTATAACAATGTTGTTCCAGTTAAAGTGACTGAGCAAAAGTAGTTAAAAGTGCTATTCATGAGTAACTATTATGACTTTTATTTCTTATGTAGAGGAATTAGAATGCATGAATAACATGGATAATCTTCCATAAAAATGCACTGCTGCATATATTTTGGCAATCACTTGTCAAGACAATAACTCAAAACTGAATAATCATATTTTAAAATAACTTATTTCTCACCCTAGACAAAGATGCAAAAATAGCTACTTAATTCTAGGGGAATAATGCAACAAAGAGAGTAGAAATTATTTTAATGGTTTTTCCTATTTATTTATTCTTGGCAAAGTTAAGCTGCAATCTCCTCCCTCTACTGAACTCAATTAACAAATACTTAATTATCTTAGTTGTTTTTTGGTACACATAAATCTTATGATATCATTATTTCAAGTATTACAAAGGAAAAAAATTAACTTGTGAGAGGGTGTGTGTCTCATCTAGAGTTACTGAGTTAGTATGCAGTTGAATGAAAACATACATTAGAAAGTCTAGCTCAAGTTCCTGTGTACTTAACATTACACTATCTTGCCTTCACACTAGATTAATCTATTTTACCTACATGAATCTAAGAGAGGAATTTCAGAAGAGCCAGTTTATCAATTCTGAATGACCAAGACAAGTAAATGAGTCCACCTAAGAGTACTAGAGACATACAACCACCATACCAATTGAAAACAAAACAAAACAAAAAAAACCTGCTGCACTACTAAACTATGACAAAGAAGATAAGATGAGGTGACATTGTACAGTTAAGTAGTGGCCTTTTGAAGTAGAGATCCTGGACTTTAATGCTATCTCTGCAACTTAAAAAGTTGTGTGTACTGTGCTTAGTCACTCAGTTGTGTCTGATTCTTGGCGACCCCACAGACTGTAGCCAACCAACTTTCTCTGTCCATGCGGATTTTCCAGGCAAAAACACTTTACTGCGTTGCCATGTCCTCTTCCAGGGGATCTTTCCAACCCAAGGATTGAACACAGGTCTCCCACATTGCAGGAGGATTCTTTACTGTTTAAACTACTTAGGAAGCCCAAGAATATGGCATGGGTAGCCTATCCCTTCTCCAGGGGTCTTCCTGACCCAGGATCAAATCAGGGTCTCCTGCATTGCACGTGCATTCTTTACCGGCTGAGCTACCAGTTAGTTCAGTTAAGTCAGTTGCTCAGTCATGTCTGACTCTTCTGCGACTGCAGAAGGCCAGACCTCCCTGTCCATCACCAACTCCTGGAGCCTACCCAAACTCATGTCCATTGAGTCAGTGATGCCATCTAACCACCTCATCCTCTGCCATCCCCTTCTCCTCATGCCCTCACTCTTTCCCAGCATCAGAGTCTTTTCCAATGAGTCAGCTCTTCACATCACGTGGCCAAAATATTGGAGGCTCAGCTTCAACATCAGTCCTTCCAATGAACACCCAGGACTGATCTCCTTTAGGATGGACTGGTTGGATCTCCTTGCATTCCAAGGGACTCTCGAGAGTCTTCTCCAACACCACAGTTCAAAAGCATCAGTTCTTCGGCGCTCAGCTTTCTTTATAGTCCAACTCTCACATCCATACATGACTACTGGAAAAACCATAGCCTTGACTAGACAGACCTTTGTTGACAAAGTAATGTCTCTGCTTTTTAATATGCTGTCTAGGTTGGTCATAACTTTCCTTCCAAGGAGTAAGCGTCTTTTAATTCCATGGCTGCAATCACCATTTGCAGTGATTTTGGAGCCCAGACAAATAAAGTCAGCCACTGTTTCCACTGTTTGCCCATCTATTTCCCATGAAGTGATGGGGCCAGATGCCATGATCTTTGTTTTCTGAATGTTGAGCTTTAAGCCAATTTTTCCACTCTCCTCTTTCACTTTCATCAAGAGGCTCTTTAGTTCTTCTTCACTTTCTGCCATAAGGATGGTGTCATCTGCATATCTGAAGTTACTGATATTTCTCCCAGGGCAGCCCAAAAAGCTGTGTGACCTTAGCCAAATATCTCAATCTCTCTGAATCTTAGTTTCTACATTTTTAAAAGAGACAACAGTAGCAACTACCTCATAATGTGGTAATAAATAATAACTGAATTAATGTATGTAAATTATATAACAGTGCCTGGTATGTAGAGTTATTGGAATTTTAATTATTGACATTATTATTATACATTATTGCTCAACAGATATTACTCAATTTATAATATTCTCCCTGTAAAATGAATATATATATATATAATCTTTATGTAATGTACTTTCAAAACTTATTGTTTTTATTTGTTATAAATGACTACTTGGGTTGGTCACTAAGTTGTACTATGTCCTTAATGAGAGAGCCAGAAATATTCTATTTGGTCACAGTACCAAAAGCAATTGTACATCTCATTAACATTTTAATCTGTTTAAAAAAGTGTTTTAACATGATACAGATATTGACGAACATGTGATAACAACAGGTGCTAATTTGTTAGTATCCATTGATAGCAAGTTCAGAGCCAGTTTTTACCTATCACTCAGTGATAATTATTTTTAAACTAACATTTAACCTGTCACAATATGATATTTATCATTTATTTTTCTGCTCATTAAATCTATTTATTTTTCAATTGCATTGTATTGTGGTTTCCAAAGTTTGCTGATAATATGCATGACAAAATGCATTTGCTAACAGTTGCAGATTACTTCCTCTGGAAAAGACACTGTGATAAATGCTGTATATATATTAATGTATTCAATAATGTCAATCATTAGAACTTTTGAAGTAGATTCAATTATTATTAGAATAAAACAAGAGAATTGCTCCCTGGGGAGTCAAAACATATCAAACAGTAACTTTTCTGTAGATTCTTTAATATTTAGAAAACCAGACTGCCTGTGAATATTTTTTTTTAATTCTTCCTTTCCAAGTTTTATTTCTTTTATTTGATTTTTTAACATATTGCATTGTCCAAGATCTTCAGTGCAATGTTGAATAGAAGTCGTTAGAGTAGACAATCATACCTTATTCTCCATGTCAGAGAGAAGATATTTAGTCTTGCACTATCAATTATGCTGTTAGCTGTGGGTATCACGTGAAAGAAGATTGATGTTTGTCAATTTGTTTTTATGTTCCTACTAAGGCAATCATACAGCTTTTCTTCTTTAGTCTATGAGTATAGTGAATTAATAGATTTTTGTGTTACCAGAAAAATCCCTACTTGGTCATGATGTATTAATCTTTTAATATATTGCTGAATTTGATGTGCTAATTTTGTGTTTAAGTTCACAGATTTTGTTCTTTCATAGTTTTTTTTTTTTTTTTTGTAGAGTCGAACACAACTGAGCAGCTGAGCATGCAAACATCCAGAGAACAGTAAGGGACATCAATCTCACTTGAGGAAGTCAAAGAAATGTTTGCAACTGAGTCTTAAAGGATGACTTGGAATTCATCTGGTAGACAAGATTTGGAGAGGGCCTTTCATGCAAAAGTGAACAAGCCACAACATGGCAGGAAGCCTGTAGAGGCATCCACTGTAGGCTGTGAGCCAGAACTATAGAGTCCAGCATTTTTTTTTTTTTTTTTTGGTGAGGATTTGTTTGTTAATGGCTTCATTTGAATCAGAGTAATACCAGTCTTGAAAGATACAGTTTGCAGTAGTTTTCTCAATTTTCTAGGAATATCTATGTGGTGTTGATACTAATTATTTCTTAAATATTTTGTCTAATCATCCATGATGTAATCTAGGAGTAAAGCTGTTTTAATAGAAATTTTTTGACATGACACCAATTTCTTAATAGCTATAGGACTACTCAGTGTATTTAATTCTCCTTGAGTGAACTTTGGTAATTTTTGTCTTTCAAAGAATTTTTCCATTTTATTTATCTAACCATACTTCTTGATGGCTGTTAATAACATTCTCTTATTGTTATCATTGTGTAGGTAAGAGCTGTATTAATGTCACCTCTATCATTCCTGATACTGAAGATTTATATCTTCTCACTTTTTAAAGTTTATTGGTTATTTCAAAGAAATTATTTGTTTCATTGTTTTTATCTGTTGTATGCAAATGTTTACAGCAAATATAAAAATCACCTAAAACATCTAAATATATTCCATCATTTAAAACAGAAAACAACTGAAATGTCTACCAACAGTTGAGTGAATCAAGAAATGTGGAATATCCATCCATACAAGGAAATACTAGTCAAAAAATACTATAATACTTGCAAAACAATGAACGAATCTCAAAATAATTATGCTGAAAGAAAGTCAGACTAAAAAGGTATCTATTGTAATGATTCCATTTTTTAAAATCTAAAAAAGATAAATTATCCAGAGAGACAGAGGGTAACTCAATGATTTCCTGGATAGAAAGATAAGGAAATAAGGATTTAAAAGGAGTACAAGAAAAATTTCTGGAGTGACTGCTATGTTTAAATCTGTTTATGGCAATAGTTTCTTAGCTATTTATGTATTTATGAAAACTCACCAAATTTCACACTTTAAATGTGTGTGTGTGTGCACACGCATGCATGCACACCCAGCAGCTCAGACTCTTTGTGACCCCATGGACTGTAGCCTGTGAAGCTTCTCTGTCCATGGGATTTTCCAGACAACAGTACTAGAATGGGTTGTCATTTCCTTCTCCAGGCGATCTTCCCAACCCAGGGATTGGACCAGCATCTCCCATACTGCAGACAGATTCTTTACCAGGTGAGCTTGTTGTAAATCAATTACACAGGAAAAAAGCTATAAAATAAGACAGCCAAATATAACAGTCTCATATCGTTTAGCCTAATATCTTCTCCATTTCATAGAAAAATATCCAAAGACAGAAATAGAATTGTTTAAAGTCACACTAGAAAGTTAGAGACAGGATTCAAAGCCATAGAACATGCCTCTTTAAGTGTGTGTTTTTAAAATTACATTCCCTTTACCATCCTTGTTTCCCTTACCTTTTTGTGCATGACTTCCTAACATTCAAGATAAGCATATTTACATTTATTTAAACAATTCAATTTTACTTTCTGTTATTAGCAGTACTATTAAAACTATATCACACTATTTTTCTTTTCCTGAAGGTACAGGATGGATTAACTGGGCTTTTTTTTTTTAATTAGTTTTCTTAAGGGTATTAATCTTTAAGTAAGCTCACAAACCTGAATGGTCTAGCGGTTTTCCCTGCTTTCCTCAACTTGAGTACGAATTTGGTAATAAGGAGTTCATGATCTGAGCAACAGTCAGATCCCGGTCTTATTTTTGTTGACTGTATAGAGCTTCTCCATCTTTGGCTGCAAGGAATATAATCAATCTGATTTCGGTGTTGACCATCTGGTGATGTCCATGTGTAGAGTCTTCTCTTGTGTTGTTGGAAGAGATATTTGCTATCACCAGAGCATTTTCTTGGCAAAACTCTATTAGTCTTTGGCCTGCTTTCCAAGGCCAAATTCGCCTGTTACTCCAGGTGTTTCTTGACTTCCTACTTTTGCATTCCAGTCCCCTATAATGAAAAGGACATCTTTTTTGGGTGTTAGTTCTAAAAGATCTTGTAGGTCTTCATAAAACCGTTCAACTTCAGCTTCTTCAGCATTACTGGTTGGGGCATAGATTTGGATAATTGTGATATTGAATGGTTTGCCTTGGAGACGAACAGAGATCATTCTGTCATTTTTGAGATTGCATCCAAGTACTGCATTTCGGACTCTTTTGTTGACCATGATGGCTACTCCATTTCTTCTGAGGGATTCCTGCCCACAGTAGTAGATATAATAGTCATCTGAGTTAAATTCACCCATTCCAGTCCATTTTAGTTCGCTGATTCCTAGAATGTCGACGTTCACCCTTGCCATCTCTTGTTTGACCACTTCCAATTTGCCTTGATTCATGGACCTGACATTCCAGGTTCCTATGCAATACTGCTCTTTACAGCATCGGATCTTGCTTCTATCACCAGTCACATCCATAACTGGGGATTGTTTTTGCTTTGGCTCTATCCCTTCATTCTGTCTGGAGTTATTTCTCCACTGATCTCCAGTAGCATATTGGGCACCTATTGACCTGGGGAGTTTCTCTTTTGGTATCCTATCATTTTGCCTTTTCATACTGTTCATGGGGTTCTCAAGGCAAGAATACTGAAGTGGTTTGCCATTCCCTTCTCCAGCAGACCACATTCTGTCAGACCTCTCTACCATGACAGATCCGTCTTCAGTTGCCCCTCAGGCATGACTTAGTTTCATTGAGTTAGACAAGGCTGTGGTCCTAGTGTGATTAGATTGACTAGTTTTCTGTGAATATGATTTCAGTGTGTCTGTCCTCTGATGCCCTCTTGCAACACCTACCATCTTACTTGGGTTTCTCTTACCTTGGGCATGGGGTATCTCTTCACAGCTGCTGCAGCAAAGCACAGCCACTGCTCCTTACCTTGGATGAAGGGTATCTCCTCACCGCTGCCCTTCCTGACCTTCAATGTGGGATAGCTCCTCTAGGGGGCTCCTGCACCCATGCAGCCACTGCTCCTTGGACCTGGGATTTCTTTGGGAGGAATGATGCTAAAGCTGAAACTCCAGTACTTTGGCCACCTCATGGGAAGAGTTGACTCATTGGAAAAGACTCTGATGCTGGGAGGGATTGGGGGCAAGAGGAGAAGGGGACGACAGAGGATGAGATGGTTGGATGGCATCACTGACTCAATGCATGTGATTCTGAGTGAACTCCTGGAGTTGGTGATGGACAAGGAGGCTTGGCATGCTGCGATTCATGGGGTCGCAAAGAGTCAGACACGACTGAGCGACTGAACTGAACTGAGGCTCACGAATCAACATATGTTATCTATAGAACAATATTGAATTGCTCTTTACAGGTAGTGTATCTGAGGGGAAATTGTCCAACTGGTAAACACCTATTGTCATATACTCTTTCTCATATATGATGTTCATATTTAACAATAATGGGGACTCCTCATTACTCTTAAATGCTTTGACAACAGTTGAGGTCTATCCTTATTATAATATTTATCCTACTTTATTATACTTAGTGATAGATATAGTAGACAATTTATTTTATTCATTCAACAAAAGTCTTTAAGACAAAAGCTGTTATATTGACACTTGCTTACCCAGGGCAAAGGCACAAATACTCAGAAAGAATCAGTACAATTAATATAAAAGATGCATATTTTAGATGGAAATCTTGAAGACTCTAAGTAGACAATCTGCTAGAGCTGAAATATGAGAACTGTCAAGAACAGTTTAATTTCAGTTGATAAAAAGATCAGATTAAGTAGCATGATGAATTTGCATACTGGAGAGATATCTGTCTAGTCTTTCATGTGTAATTACAAAAAATTGAAATATTTTCAAAGAATAATCTTGTGTTGAGTTCACTATGCCACACATATATGACTCTGCATACAGTAGTTCTAGAAAATGTACCTTTAAAATTACACAGAATTTTCAAGCAATAATTTGAAGGTGAACCGATATGTTCATAGCACAACTTTTACATACATATGTAACTTGGGAAATATTGCATAACACAAAATTACAACTTTTCTGTAATAGAAAACAATTGATCACTGAAGTAATGAAGCTTTTGCATTTCAGAATTCCTCAGGCTAATATATAATTATATAGCATAAGATTAATAAATCTTAAATGATAGCATATATGGAATGAGAATTAAAAATCTTGAAAATTATTGTTTTTTAAAGTATTATTCCCTGAGATATAGGAAATTCATGTTTGTTATGACTAACAATCTGCAGTCATTCTCAGCCTCTTAACTATCTCTTCCTTTAAATCAACTTAATCTCATTTTCTCCTAATTCTGTGTTTTTTCTTAATAACCAATACCTACTCAAGACACATGGGTTAGATCTCTAGGTCAGGAAGGTCCTCTGGAGTAAGAAATGGCAACCAGCTCCAGCATTCTTTCCTGGGGAATCCCATGGACAGAGGAGTCTGGCAGGCTACAATTCATGGGGTCAAAAAAAAGTCAGATGTGACTTAGTGACTAAAACATTAACAACAAAAAAAGTGGGACACAACTCCCAAATACTCTGCTTATATAGTGGCACCCCAACCACTCTTCCCAAAAGAAGTTCACAAGATATCTGGAGGGAAGTCCTGGCATGAGAAAACACCTTGGTGTCCTTGGTACCGTAACACCCTCCTTTCTTGCAAATACTAATCCTCTAGAGTGAGACTGCTTCCTCTTTTCCACACCGCCCCCTCAATCTCATATTTCAAGTCACAAGGCAGAAGCTCCTCGCCCCAATAGGCCACTTTTGGAGGGTGTAAAGTTGGGTATTACGTTTAAGATTTTTTATTTTTTTCTAATTCCTAAGTAAATAAAATAAAACATAGATATTTTTGTGGAGTGGGTGTAGGGTGGGGGCCGTAGGTGACCTGCCCTCCCAGTATCATTCCTCATCACAGTTCTGGTTCAGGAGGAAAACCACAGACGCGGTCAAGTGCGCGGGAAGTGCTGTGGCTCCCGCTTCAGGCTAGTGCAGAGAGGCAGCGCGGGAGGTGTGCTCAAGACCCTGCCTCAGGACCAAACTGCGCATGCGCGGCATGGAACCGTCCAGCTTTCCATGTGCTGGAAGTGCGCTGTGTGGCAACGAGGGCTTTCTGCGTGGATCACACCGTCTGCCCAGTTCCAAGCCGCGGGAACCCACAGGCACTTGCTTCGCATCCTCTGGGCAAGATGTTCCTCCTAGCGGCTGCGAAGTAAGATACTGTTGCTGCCTGGCCCTTGAGCTTTTCCCATAGGAGCAGCTTTGGGCATTAGTCTTTCTCTTTGACCCAGCTCATCTAGCAACACCACAGCAGCAGGGATCTAACGCCTTAACCTCTTATTTATTTATTTAACTTTTAAAACTCTACTCCAAAATCTTTTTCAGAGACACATTTCTACTGTAGTAGAGGGTGGACTTGACTTGCAGAGAGGCTCTGACCTTATTGCTTCTGAACCAGACAGTACAAATTAGACCTCTCCTTTCCCAGTAGAAGGATACAGGCTGGAGGTCAGGACCAGACAGTGGAGGGGGCCTCAGGACTTCAAGTGCTCACCCCAGATGGAAAGATTTGAGTCACTCCAACGGCGGATCAAAGTTTGGGGCTCTGACTTTCCCTCACCCTGGAAGAGGGTTAGGGACGTCTCAGGGGTTCGTGGGTAGAGGAAGCAAGGACTACCTTTCTGGCAGGCTGCAGGAAGCTGCGACAGTGGCCAACAGGGTCCCATCTGTCACTTCCAGTCCTGTCAGGAGGCTGAGCTGGTTCAAAGAATTGGGGACAGTCATCTGACCTGCGTCCTCTCAGGCGAAGTTGGGAATGAGGCCCCTTTAGGGGCACGGAAAGTTTGGGTGTTACGTTTAAGATTTTTGATTTTTTCTAATTCCTAAGTAAATAAAATAAAACATAGATATTTTTGTGGAGTGGGTGTGGGGTGGGGGCTTTGGGTGGCCTGCCCTCCTAGTGTCATTCCGCATCACAGTTCTGGTTCAGGAGGAAATGGCAGCCAAGTTCTCCGGGGCTTTTTGTTTGTCTGTTTGTTTTTCCACAAGAAAAGTGGTTCTGGATGACCATGTTCTCTGGAAGCCCCAGGCTTTCATCTTCCCTATATAGCTTCTTTCTCCTGCATTTTCAATTAGATGTAGTTCATCTGCCAGGTTTCCTCCCCTGTGGACCCACCTCACGCTCCACTTTGAGATACCCAACAGCTCCCCAGGGTGCTCTTTTCAGCATCTGGATGATTGGCTCTATTGCTGGCTAACTTGCTAAAAAACTGAGTTCTTCTGGCCCACAATTAAATAAAAGGATGTGCATGGATTTTAACTCACTTTCAACATTTCACAGCAAAAATCAATTTCATAGGGTAGAGGGTATAAATGAGCAATATGCATTTTTCAGGCAAGAAATTTTTTATTTGCTCACCTACATTGGCAGGTATAAGGTTATCTTTGTGGGTAATATTTTATTTATACATTAGAAAAATATTCTGACTGAAATTTTATGTATAAGGGTTGGAGCTAAGCACTGGGAAAACAGTGATGAACAAGAAAAAATAAAAAATTCTTCAGTATTGTAAATTAAATGTCACATGAAGATAGACAGCACCATAAGGGCAATGAGAACATTTGATTATAGAATATGAACTTAGCTTACTTTAATATTTCTCCGTGGATACACAGAATCAAAGAAAGCTAGTAGAGGGATCTTCAAATTACTGAGTGTAGCATTCCCAGTGCTTGTTACAAGGCACCAGAAGAAATCACCAGAAGAGGCTCTGCTGTGATTTCCTTTGTAAATGTGTCAATGTTAAAGATTTGATGGAAAATGCATTTTACCTCTTTCGCCCTTATGTATTCAGAAGATCAGAGATAACAGTTTTGAGAGCATCACTTATTTTGCAACACTCCACATAGAACAAGAAAGCAAAACAAGTTTCCTCATGAAAAAATAAAAAAATCCCTGACCTCCCTTTATGCTTATATTTGATTGTGAATAAGAATAAAAAATTATGGTAAAAGTACTTGAATATAATTCAATATATATATATGTATATACATTTACACACATTTAAATATACATATATATGTAAAATATTGACAGTTGATCTTTGGGAAAAGAAACTTTAATGCCATTGGATAGAGAGATAGGTACTGGAAAAATACAGAACACATAACAATAATTAACTAAAAAAGTATATTTTGCTATAACTTAAGATGATAAAGCTATTTAAAATTTTCTAAATTGAAGTATAATTGATCTTCAACACTGTATTAATTCCGGGTGTACCACAGAGCGATTTGATAGTTCTGCATATTACAAAGTGATCATTACTATAACTCCAGTAACAATTTGTCACCATATAAATGTACTGCAATATTGTTGTCTACATTCCAAGTGCTGTACATTTCATTCCTATGACTCATTTTGTAACTGGAAGTTTGTGCCTCTTAATCCCCCACACCTATTTCAGTCATTCCCTCACCCACCCTCCTCTCTGGCAACCACCAGTTCTTATGAGTATCTATGAGTCTGTTTCTGTTATGTCTGTTCGTTTGCCTAGTTTTTCACATCTCACATATATCCATAAGCATATGGATTTGTCTTTGAATTATTTCACTTAGTATAATTCTCCCTTGCCTCAGGAGACAAATCAAAAGATGTTGTGAAGGCCAATGTAAAACAGCTTACTGACTATGGTTTCTTCTAGAACTTTTGTGGTTTCAGGTTTCAGGTCTTACACTTAACTCTTTGATCCATTTTGAGGGTTTTTTTTTTTTTTTTTTTTTAATATGGTGCACTGAGGAGTAACTGTGTAAGAGAAGTTTTAACCTAATGGAGCAAAGGAGTCATGAAATGCATGGGTGCTGCTTAGAACAAACTCTTGCTGTATAATTTTGGATTTAAACTTTCTTGGATGAGTTATAGTTCAGAATCTGATTTTGGAGGCCCTGATTTATCCATATGAGTTTTACTTGATTTCTATTTGGCTACTGTCAAAAAAATAAAAGGGGAGCATAGATAAATCACATAACATGCCCGGACTTGCAAAAGTATTAGTAGTTCTTTTCTGGGTTTATGTTAACAAGGATTTGGGTGTGGAATAGCGATAAAAAAGAGCTGTTAAGTAATTCTTGCTTGAGATTTAAAATTTTAACCATTTTATATCTGACGAGAAGATGTTATACTGGCAGTAGTTTTCTTTTAAAAATGTAACAGTTGGAGTTTTTTTTTGCCATATGAATGTGGATTTATTTCTGGGCTCTCTTTTCTATCCCATTGATCTATGTGTCTGTGTGCCAGCACCATACTATTTTGATTACTGTTGCTTCATAGTATGCTTTGAAATCACAGAATGTATTACCTCCAGGTTTGTTTTTCTTTCTCAAGCATTTTTTGGGTTTTTTTTGGAGCTATTATGTGTTTCCATACAAATCTTAGAATTATTGTGAAAAACTCCATTTTATTTTGAAAGGAAATTGCATTGAATCTGTGGATTACCTTGGGTAGTATGGTCATTTTAACAATATTAATTGTTCCAGTCTCTATCTTTCCATTTGTGTCATCATCAATTTAGTTCATCATTATTTTCTAAGTACAGATCTTAGACTTCCTTCTTTTTACTGCAGTTGTAAATGAGATTATCTTCTTAATTTCTCTTTCTGATAGTTCTTTATTAGTGTATAGAAATGCATCTGATTTCTGGGTATTAATTTCGCATCCTGCAATTTCATTGAATTCAAGTCCTAGTTCAAATAACTTTCTGGCAACATTTTTAGATTTTTTTAATATATACTATCATGTCACTGATTAATAGTGACAGTTTTACTTCTTTCTTTTCAATTTGGATGACTTTTATTTCCTTTTTCTACCCTGTCTGATTGCTGTGACTAGGATGTCTAATACTATGTTGAGTAAAATTTGTGTTGGTAGGCATCCTTGTCTTGTTACTGATCTGCTTAGACTGGAAATATCATTTAATTCATGTACTTTATATGTAGCTGATGTAACTAAATTTATTCCTAGTTATTCCAAAAACTGATAAACACAGTGTTCAGAGTCTCAGTCATTTAGCCAGACTGGGTATGTAGACAGGGAATGCATGTTGTAAGCATGTCCAGGACAGAAAAGAGATGCTCCAATTAGGTCACACACAAATTTGGCAAACATTAAGTGATAGGTTCATCAACATAGAACTGGCTGGGCTAATGGGAGTCAATCCAGAATGGGTAAAATAGCACATGGCTTGGATTTAAATGGGAGGGTAGTTAACTAAAAGGTATCAAGTTGAAGAAGCCACAGAGAAGATTTCCAAGGGTGAAGAATTTGGCATGACCAGTAGGTAAGAAAAAGGAGCATAGCAGAAAGAGAGGAGCAAGAGTAGATTCACACACTTCTATACAAAATTTGTTTTGGTGTGTTATTTTTGCAATTGTCCTGTATCTCCAGGTGCTTTGCCTGTAAACCCTAAAGATTATTATCAAATCTCTGATTCTCACTATTTCTATGCTTTCCTTGTCTGTAATGTGTTGGCAGAGTGGCACTAATAGTTCTATGCTTATCAACAAGAATAATCTTAATCCTTTCCCCCATATACTGCAACACTAAAACTTTGACATGTGTAACTGTGTTTCAGTTTGCAAGGAAAGCAGTGTCTTTGCAGATTTGTACTATTTTTTGTTTTTGTTGTTTGTGTAATTTGGGAACCTAAAGAAAAATGATTATGGAGGAATGCTTTGTTTCTAAGTAGGATAAAATTTTTAAGCAAGGTTGTGACTTTATTTAGTTCTCTGATTAATGTAATAATATTTCATAAATTCAGTTCAGTTCAGTTGCTCAGTCATGTCTGACTCTTTGTGACTCCATGGACTGTACCACACCAAACCTCCCTGTCCATCACCAACTCCCAGAGTTTACTCAAACTCATTTCCATTGAGTCTGTGATGTCATTTAACCATCTCATCAAATCAAACCAGGTTACAGGTGTTCTTTTAAATGTGCAGTGGCAATTTTATTAAATGATGGCATGACAAAGAATACTGAATGTTTATAAAATCATTAATTTCAAAGATACAAGTGCCCAGATCCATTAATATCAATTGATGCTGCTATCATTGATATTAGTTTAATTAATATATATGTAATATTTAAGCCAATCAATCTTCAATCACATTTAAAGGAAGCCATCACAAAATATGGGCACATGTGAATAAACTGTAGTTGATCAAGAAAATTATTTTAAATATTTACATAAGCAATAATTTTAAATATAAAAGCATAGACTTTCAATTATTCCATCCACTCACAAACCACATCTTGTTTTTTATATGCTTCCCACCTGTTTACTATAGTCATTGATAATACTGATTTTAATTAAATTAAACAGACTATTTCAAAATTTTATGTGTACAGTTACAGTTCCTCTAACAAAAGTGATAAACATATGACTAAATAGTTCATAATTACAAAAAGATTTTTTAAATGTTATAATAATTTTAAAGCATATACAACCCACCACTGAAAAAAATAACATTTTCTCAAGCGTTCTGAAATCTACCTAAAAGCACAAAGCTTGATATTTACTAATTTGAACAATGCTGAAATGAAAACACACTTATTCAAATTAGAATAAATAAAAGAAACTCAGCATGATTATTTTAGGATATACAATTGCTAAGTAATAATTTACAATAGAGATATAATGCATATGAAGCTCTTGGCTCATTATTCTGTCAGGGAATGAAAGGATAATGGCTGTTAAAATTCTTTCTACATGTCATTATCTTCTAACTTCAAATATTTCAAACCCTTTATAGACTATTGAATCCATTGGTTCATTCATTAAGTTCTCTAGCTTTTCAGCTCACAGAAATAATTGCTTTGCATGTGCCCGTGCCAAGGTTCTAAATCCTTTCATGTGTTGTTCTCTTTGGTGTTTTATTGGCTTTGACCCCCCGCTCCACTCTTCTATCTCAAAATATGTTATTAAAATAAGTACTATAATAACAAGAATAAATGGGGAACACAATGTGGATCTTTAGAAAATCAAATGTCTAGAATAAAAGAAAATAGAAAACAGTGGGATTGGAAGTGTAAGTGTCAATGTTATGAAGAAATTGAGGTTTCCACCAGTCTGATTTTGCTGGCTTATAGACGACCACAGTTTTAAAATACTTATTAAAAAACATATGTTGAGAGTAACTCTGTATACTACATCTAAACCAGTAGTCTTTAACCCAGACTTTTCTGTAGTCATGCTCCAATAAAAATGAAAAATAAATGCCTCTCTGGAAGATTATTCTTCCTTAGCAGAGCCCCACTGCTCTCTATAATGTTACATTCTTTCACTTCACACATTTTATGTTATTGTCCATTCTCTATTCGGATATTAATTTGAAACCCCTGTAAAATATACCAATCATTTGAAAAGAACAAGATCATACATGTGCTGTGAGAAAAGTCATTTTCTTCCCTTGTACTCTTAGAACTTGCTCATGGTTACAATTCAGTAATTTTAGTTACCTTGTAATTAATATTTGGTATTACTTAATTCTCTCATTGCTTCCCTTGTGGTTCAGCGGTAAAGAATCTGCCTTCAGTGCAGCAGACATGGGATCGATCCCGGGTTCACAGAGATCCCCTGGAGAAGGAAACAGCTACCCACTTCAGTATTCTTGCCTGGGAAACCCCAGGGACAGAGGAACCTGGCAAGCTAGAGTTCATTGAGTTGCAAAAAGTCAGACACAACTTAGTGACTTAACAACAGCAACACTCCTTTCCAGATTTAGTAGAAAAGGATCAGCAGGATTATATGGCATTTCCAAAGTCTAACAACCATATTTTAGAAACTTTGACTTTCTAAGACTGAACAATAGAGTAAACAAGCTATACTCTAAACACTACATAAAATATAATCTTTCTATAGCTGTATTAAAATTATTCTTTTCTGTGACTATATAATGTATAATTCACTCTTTATGGACAATTTTATTCATTGTCAAGACCCTGTTTTTGGTCTGGCTCAACCACAAATGTAAGCAGATAACAGCTGTTCAGGCTTCTGATCAAGGCAGCAATTTGAATTTATACTCCAAATATGTAACAATGGAATGTAAAATAGAAAATGGAATTAAAATGGAAATTAAAATAGAAAAACATTTAAAATGGTATAAATAAGATTAAAAGTTGATACATCTCTCTGGACAAGGAACAGATCAAAAAATCACATTCACTAGTAGAATTTAAGCAAAGGTTCTAGGTTCAGGATGAATTAGTGCTGAGTAGGAATTCATATTTTTATGAATGCAAGTCCAAAATTTTATGATATCTCTGAAACAATTTACCTTAGGGCCTTAAACCCGCAATAAACATCTGATTCTAGACACTGAGCTGAGAGACAGAATGGAAGACATTACAAAAATCAGAGGAAAGTAGAGGTCAGGTAAGGAATATGGGGAATAAGGATGGGGGATCCATAATCAAATGAAGCCACTCAATAAAATACTATAATGTTAGGAAAAAAAAAAAAAAACTCATTAGGAGAAAACTCACTAATGCAGCCAAAAAGTAATTAGAAAAAATTGAATTTGCTTCTCATGAAGCTAGATTTAAGATCATTTAAAATATATATGCATAGGATCCTCAGATAGATAAAGTATCAACCACAAAAAAAGAAAATAAATTTGAGAAAAACAAACAAAATATCACAGGGAACTTGATTTTTTAAAAGGGCGAAAAAAATATATTGGAAATATAAGGCTGCAACAAGTAAACAAAACATTGAAGGATTACATTGTAGGTTGGTGCAACAGTCAGTTAGTGATGAATTCAGAAAAAATGAGCAATAGTGAGACCTCAGACCATTATTTATATAGCCAAAATGTTTAGCTTTATCAAAAGAAAATAGAGAATTTCTTTTGAAATTAACAATTACATAGAAAGCAGTCTTCTTATTTGATTTTTTAAAAGGGTGAAAAAAATATATTGGAAATATAAGGCTGCAAAAAGTAAACAAAACATTGAAGGATTACATTGTAGGTTGGTGCAACAATCTAAGAGTCAGTTAGTGATGAATTCAGAAAAAATGAGCAATAGTGAGACCTCAGACCATTATTTATATAGCCAAAATGTTTAGCTTTATCAAAAGAAAATAGAGAATTTCTTTTGAAATTAACAATTACATAGAAAGCAGTCTTCTTATCAGAAGCAATATAAATAAGAATTACATCATCAAAGTTTGGGGGAAAACTAACTGTAAGTCTAGAATTCTATAGTCTGTTAAATTATCTTTTAAGAATTGGAGGAAACTTAGATCATTTTCAGGAATTGAAAAAAGCAAATACTTCTTATACCCAGAAACTTCCAGTAAGACTTCTGAAATTGTATTATATATGTGACAGCACGTTGAGAAGGTTGGTAGTGTTGTTTTGTTTTAATTTGTTTACTCTTTTTCAGTCATTTCCTTTAGAGTATAGTCACAACTCAAAAAATAACTCAGAAGTCCATTACTTCTCATTTTTCATCCATCCTCTAAACTTTGAATAATGAAGATTGGGTAAGAATATATTTTCTTTTCATATATATTCTCTTTATTATTCTCTCTCTTGCTTTCTGATGCTAACACACAGATATATGGAATTGTTCATTTATTGGCTTTATATAAATTTATTTTAATATATATTTCTCCTGACTTATTGGAAAAGACTCTGATCCTGGAAGGGATTGGGGGCAGGAGGGGAATGGGACGACAGAGGATGAGATGGCGGGATGGCATCACTGACTCGGGAGTCTGAGGAACTCCAGGAGTTGGTGATGGACAGGGAGGCCTGGCATGCTGTGATTCATGGAGTCACAAAGAGTCGGACACAACTGAGTGACTGAACTGAACTGAACTATCTAAATTTCTTTATTCTTTCTTCAGTAAATTCTTCAATGCTATCATTGGTTCTGTTAATAGTAAATAATTATAAAATGCAAAAATGCAAACAATTCAGGACACATAGCATTTATAAGGGCAGTTTTTGAAATAGTTTATGTGACACTCTGTTAAACAAGACTCCACTCTATTAAATAATTTTTCTCTGGTCTGCCATATTCTCTCTTGATCCATTATCCTCCTTGTTCTTGAGAGAAGGATTCACCAGTGCCTCTAGATATACTTATATTCCTAGGTATTAAATTCATTCTCATCAGATCAGTAGATTTAAGACGATGACAGAAATGGAATTTAAATGATAGCCATCACATTCTGTAGCATGTGACTGAAATCTGTTTGTGGTAGTAAAGTTCTTCCTTGAAATGGATATTGGGGAAGGTCAGGTTGTATTTAACTACACTGATAACACTTTCTTTTCAAAGATCCACTAATTATAAATGTCACTGCTGGTACTTTTAAAATAATCCCTCCTAGGTGTACTTAAGCAACACAACCATTTTCTGAGTTTCTTGAAAAAGCTAACAATAAAATGTTAAATAGAATTAATTGGTCATGTTAGCTGACAAGATTAATTTTAATGCTAAATAAACCTTATCCTTTGGGAGAACAATATAGCAAGCATACTTTCCTTTCTTTCTGCCAACATAAATAAATGTGTATGCGTTGTATCAGTAAATGTATATAGAAAAACCCCAAGTAAATAAAATTTAGTAAAACTAACTGAAGTATACAAACATGCATACTTCATGTAAAACTAACTGGAGTATACAAATANAGCAACACAACCATTTTCTGAGTTTCTTGAAAAAGCTAACAATAAAATGTTAAATAGAATTAATTGGTCATGTTAGCTGACAAGATTAATTTTAATGCTAAATAAACCTTATCCTTTGGGAGAACAATATAGCAAGCATACTTTCCTTTCTTTCTGCCAACATAAATAAATGTGTATGCGTTGTATCAGTAAATGTATATAGAAAAACCCCAAGTAAATAAAATTTAGTAAAACTAACTGAAGTATACAAACATGCATACTTCATGTAAAACTAACTGGAGTATACAAATATGCATAATTTATGTTTAAGCTGATTATAAATTAAGAAATTAAATTTAATGAATTAAAGAGAGGAGACACCTTTACTTCTTTAGGCAAATGCTCACCATGTATTACCATAATATGAAGAACCCAGTTAAGTTATAGAGAAGGTTGGATCATGGGTAGAATAAACCAGAGAAGTTACTAGAACCTCTGTCCAAAGATGAGTGCAGATAGAGTTTCAGAAGGAATTAACTTCTATGGAGATGTAACTTGATGTGGGGAGACATGATAGAATCCTAGAGGAAAGTAATAGGTAAACCCAGGTGGATAGATAGGAGAGTAACTCTGTTTAAGGCCTATTTGTATGAGTTAAAGTTGCTTAGCAGGAAGTTGTTATTTCTGGATACATAGATATCTCTGTCTCCTGATAATCTAGTAAAAAATTTCAAATACTCCAGATAAAACAAATCTTAGTGTTCTGATAAATTTAGAACCCACTCATTTTCAGGGTGATGTAAGGCTAAACTCAGATTGGCTCAGCTTCATATCAGAAACAAAGTTTTTAGATGGAAAGTACTAGACAAGGGAAACATTGAAATAATGAGTATAATTTCATTTTATCATTTATAAATCTCAATTTCCACTTTCATATACTTTTAATCACAATTTTCATGTTATCATCAAAAAATTTTATCTGATATATCTTTCCATTAAATTATGTATTGACTAAGATAAAATAATATGTTCCTGCATTTCTATATGGGCTTCCCTGATGGCTCAGATGGTAAAGAATCTGCATGCAATGTGGGAGACCTGGGTTTGATCCTTTGTTTGGGAAGATCCCCTGGAGGAGAGCATTTCTATATGGTTATCTCATTCTAGGTAAACTAATCAATGAACTGATCATTAAATACTGTCCAGTGATGATTTCAGTAATGATGATGATGATGTGCATTCAGGAAGCAATGAAAAATACAATAAAGTAAAAGCATTTTAAGAGATGTAAACATAAATAGATACTTATATTTCTTTGAGAGAACCACTTTGTTTTCTAAAAAGTTGTAAAGCATTGCAGATAAACAACTTATAAATATAGTCTGTGATCTTAAGTGTATGAATAACGGTTAAAGAAAATTTCTACCACTGGATATAGGTTTTTCCTGTGGTCATGTATGGATGTGAAAGTTGGACTGTGAAGAAAGCTGAGCGCAGAAGAATTGATGCTTTTGAACTGTGGTGTTGGAGAAGACTCTTGAGAGTCCCTTGGACTGCAAGGAGATCCAACCAGTCCATTCTGAAGGAGATCAACCCTGGGATTTCTTTGGAAGGAATGATGCTAAAACTGAAGCTCCAATACTTTGGCCACCTTATGCGAAGAGCTGACTCATTAGAAAAGACCCTGATGCTGGGAGGGATTGGGGGCAGGAGGAGAAGGGGACAACCGAGGATGAGATGGCTGGATGGCATCATGGGCTCAATGGACTTGAGTCTGAGTGAACTCCTGGAATTGGTGATGGACAGGGAGGCCTGGCGTACTGCGATTCATCGGGTCGCAAAGAGTCGGACACGACTGAGTGACTGAACTAACTGAACTGAACTAACTTGCCAAAATAACAACCAAATGCCTTTCCCTTCCCCCTATGGTTCCTCTGACCAGAGAATGATATTTCTGACAAGGGTTAGAATCCATCTGTAGGAATGGGATCACCAGGCTACAGTCAGAACTTGGATTCTTCATTTCATTTTTTTTTTCTATAAATGTTTATGGAATATCTAAAATGAACTAGGTAGTTTTATTCAATAATAAAAATGATAGCAACAAACTATTGAGGGCTAATGGTAAGAATCTATATTAAACACATTATGTGAGGTACATTTTGTGATGGGTCCTATTATTATTCCCACTTTACAAATGAGCTGAATGAGTTTAGATAATTTACCCAAGATCAGAAGTGAGTGGTGGCAGAACTGAAACGTATATACAAATCTGCCTCCAAAGCCTCAATAATATCCCTGCCATCGTGATGCAAGAATTCAACTATTTAAAAAAGAGAGAGAGAGTAGAAAAGTGTATCTGTGTGTGTCAAGAAGGATGGAAGTGAAATGTTCAGGTAAGGTTTTCTTTAAAAATTGATACTGTCTAGAAAAAATCCTTTAGCAATTGTTGGAGAGCTGGTTTGGTGGTGCTGAATTCTCTCAGCTTTTGCTTGTCTGTAAAGCTTTTGATTTCCCCTTCATATTTGAATGAGATCCTTGCTGGGTACAGTAATCTGGGCTGTAGGTTATTTTCTTTCATCACTCTAAGTATGTCTTGCCATTCCCTCCTGGCCTGAAGAGTTTCTATTGAAAGATCTGCAGTTATTCTTATGGGATTCCCCTTGTGTGTTATTTGTTGTTTTTCCCTTGCTGCTTTTAATATTTGTTCTTTGTGTTTGATCTTTGTTAATTTGATTAATATGTGTCTTGGGGTGTTTCGCCTTGGGTTTATCCTGTTTGGAACTCTCTGGGTTTCTTGATTTTGGGTGGTTATTTCCTTCCCCATTTTAGGGAAGTTTTCAACTATTATCTCCTCAAGTATTTTTTCATGGTCTTTCTTTTGGTCTTCTTCTTCTGGGACTCCTATAATTCGAATGTTGGAGTGTTTCATATTGTCCTGGAGGTCTCGGAGATTGTCCTCCATTCTTTTAATTCGTTTTTCTTTTTTCCTCTCAGATTCATTTATTTCTAACATTCTATCTTCTATTTCACTAATCCTCTCTTCTGCCTCCGTTATTCTACTATTTGTTGCCTCCAGAGTGTTTCTGATCTCATTTATTGCATTATTCATTATAGACTGACTCTTTTTTATTTCTTCTAGGCCCTTATTAAACTTTTCTTGCATCTTCTCAATCCTTGTCTCCAGGCTATTTATCTGTGATTCTATTTTGATGTCAAGATTTTGGATCATTTTCACTATCAATATTCTGAATTCTTTCTCAGGTAGATTCCCTATCTCTTCCTCTTTGGTTTGGTGGACATTTCTCCTGTTCCGTTATCTGCTGAATATTCCTCTGTCTCTTCATCTTGGTTATATTGCTGCATTTGGTGTGGCCTTTCTATATTCTGGGAATTTGTGGAGTTCTCTTTATTATGGAGTTTCCTCACTGTAGGTGGGGTTTTATCAGTGGCTTGTCAAGGTTTCTTGGTTAGGGAGGCTTGTGATGGAGTTCTGGTGGGTGGAGCTGGATTTCTTCTCTCTGGAGTGCAATGGAGTGACCAATAATGGGCTATGAAACGTCAATGGTTTTGGAGTAACTTTGAGCTGCCTGTATATTGAAGCTCAGGGATGTGTTCCTGTGTTGCTGGAGAATTTCTGTGGTGTGTCTTACTCTGGAACTTGTTGGACCTTGGGTGGTGCTTGGTTTCAATGTAGGTATGGAGGCGTTTGATGAGCTCCTATCGATTAATGTTCCCTGGATTTAGGAGTTCTCTGATGTTCTCAGGATTTGGACTTGAGTCTCCTGCTTCTGGTTTATAGTTTTATTTCTACAGTAGCCTCAAGACTTCTCCATCTATACAGTATCGATGATAGAACATCTAGTTTAAAGATGAAAAGTTTATCCACATTGAGGGACACCCAGAGAGGTTCACTTAGTTACATGGAGAAGAGAAGAGGGAAGGGGTAGTTAGAGGTGACTGGGATGAGATGAGGTGGGATCAAAAGAGGAGAGAACAAGCTAGTCAGTAGTCACTTCCTTATGTGCATTTCTCAGTCTGAACCGTTCAGAGTTGTTCATGGATTTATACAGGGAAGAAGAGAGGGAGTAAGTAGACAGAGATGGCCAGGAGGATAAAAGTTTAAAGATGAAAAGTTTATCCACATTGAGGGACACCCAGAGAGGTTCACTTAGTTACATGGAGAAGAGAAGAGGGAAGGGGTAGTTAGAGGTGACTGGGATGAGATGAGGTGGGATCAAAAGAGGAGAGAACAAGCTAGTCAGTAGTCACTTCCTTATGTGCATTTCTCAGTCTGAACCGTTCAGAGTTGTTCATGGATTTATACAGGGAAGAAGAGAGGGAGTAAGTAGACAGAGATGGCCAGGAGGATAAAAGAGGGAAATGAAAAGAAGAGAGACAGATCCAGCCAGTAACCAGTTCCCTACTATAAAATTCAATTTTGCTGTATGTTTGAAATTTTAGTATTAAAATATGAGAAAAAAATTAAAAGAACACAGAAAAGCATGTTGTAAAAAGTAAAAATCTCCTTTCCCCACCTCAACCTTTGCCCTTTTCTAGAAGTAACCACTATTATTAACAGTTTGGTAGATATTATAGTGAATCCTTTTTCTTTGAATTTGCATAAATGTAAGGGTGTTGGAGAAGGCTCTTGAGAGTCCCTTGGACTGCAAGGAGATCCAACCAGTCCATTCTGAAGGAGATCAGTCCTGGGATTTCTTTGGAAGGAATGATGCTAAAGCTGAAGCTCCAGTACTTTGGCCACCTCAGCGAAGAGTTGACTCATTGGAAAAGACCCTGATGCTGGGAGGGATTGGGGGCAGGAGGAGAAGGGGACGACAGAGGATGAGATGGCTGGATGGCATCACTGACTCAATGGACGTAGGTCTGAGTGAACTCTGGGAGTTGGTGATGGACAAGGAGGCCTGGCGTGCTGCGGTTCATGGGGTCGCAAAGAGTCGGACACGACTGAGCGACTGAACTGAACTGAACTCAACTCAACTGAAGGGTTGAAATATATAGTGATCTTTTTAAAACATAAAGGGGATTGATTGTACTAGTCACACATTGAGTAATCTGCTTTATTCACTTGATATTTTGTCTTGGAGATCATTCTACATCAGCACAAATTTACTGAGTTTGAAAAAATAAACCTCTCCAAAGCAGCTGGGCCCAATCACGTATAATAGAGCCGGTTGTTTTTTTTTTTTAATATTTGTATCAACGCCTGATTCCCCACACTGTTGCCAACACTGAACATTATCAGTCTTTTTCATTTTTGTCTGTCCAATGAGTGAAAAATGTTTTGCATTTTCCTGAGTTGGTGAGTTTCTGAGTCAGTATTTTATTGCTCATGTATGGTTTTTCTTTTGTGACTTGCCTTTTCATATTCTTTTTCCTCTTCTCTATTAGGTTTCACTCCTTCTAATTGATTATATATTTTAGATCTATTCCTTTGTCAGTTATCATGCTGAAAATATAAATCTCCTAGTATGGGATCATGTCCTTCGACTAACAAGTTTTAAGTGTATTAGTCACTCAGTTGTGTCCGACTCTTTTCAATCCATGGACTAGAGCCCGCCAGGCTTCTCTGTCCATGGAATTCTCCAGGCAAGAATACCGGAATGGACAGCCATTCCCTTCTTCTAGGGATCTTCCCAATCCAGGGATCGAACCCTGGTCTTCTATACAGCAACCAGATTCTTTACCACCTGAGCCACCAGGGAAGCCCATTCAAATGTATAAGCCTTTCTTCATGGTTTGTCTTAAGAAATTTTCTGCTATCACAAGATCATCAAGATATTCTCTTATATCATCTCCTAAAAAGTTTTCCAGATTTTTTTTTCTCTGCGTATTTATAGTCTGGATAATAAGAAAACAAGATGACATCATGCATAGTGTTTTACAGCCTGTGGTTTTGTCATTTAGCAATAGATTTTGAACATCTTTTCATATGAATAAATGTGTCAGTAATGTTGTGGGTGGGGTTTCCCAGGAAACAGACCCATAGACAGATTTGTGTGCACGAAGTTTATTAGCCAGTGCTTTCAGGTTCAACATGTATGGGGGAAGGGAGTGAAGTAGGATCAGACAGGAGGGCAAGCTAGGTAATGGTGCAGGAGCAACAAGGGCTCCAACTTTGGAGCTTAAAGGGCCCCGTAAAGCTGTCTCTAATTGAAGAAAGAAGGCTAGGACTTTATACTCCTGGGTTGTTAGATGTGGGCTGCCTCCACCCTGGGAAGAGGGCGTGACACTGGTCAAGGTAGCTGACTTCCTCAAGATAGATGACAGATGAAGGCCGTCAGCCTGTAGTACTTCCAATAGTTGGGCTTCCTGAAGAGGTATCTGCAGCACATCACAGGGTCCCCCACGGTTTGGGACATTTTTGACTCTGAATAGCAGAAAACCTGACCGACCCTTGCTGAATAAACAGGAGTCGGTCTGACTTAACAGAAGTTCTGCAGCAGGTGAGTGCTGGCATCAATAGTATCTGTCCTTTTTATCAGGAAAGCAACATTTTTCTCAGAAGTCCCCCGAAGACTTCCCCTTCTATTCAATTGACCAGAACTGGATCATCCCTAGGGGCAGGGGAAGATGGAAAAGTGGGAACAGGATTGTCAGGATTCTGTGCCTAGAGCAGTGAACATTCATTGCTAACTGACCAGTCTCTGGGTTTTGTTAGCAGAGAAGGGGAAAGGATATTAGACCCAAAAGTAACAAGGCCTGCCACAAATAGACCCCTACAAAATTATTTTGGAATAATTGCATATTGATATAACTTATTGAAATGATCTCCCTGGACATTTGGTTCTTTCCAGCTTTTTGCAATTATCCACGGTAGTATAGGGCTCCCTTGGTGGCTCAGACAGTAAAGAATTCGCCTGTAACGCAGGAGACCTGGTTTCGATTCCTGGGTCAGGAAGATTCCCCTAGTAAAGGGAATGGCTACCCACTCCAGTATTCTTGCCTGGAGAATCCCTTGGACGGAGGAGCCTGGCGGGCTACAGTCCATGGGGTTGCAGAGTTGGACATGACTGAGCAACTAACACTTTTACTGTAGTATAATAAATGTCTTTGTAATTTTTCCCTGCCCATATCCTCATTTATTTCTTCAGGACAAAATGCTGTATATGTAATTGCTAGGCAGAGGGAATGTACCTTCAAAAAATGTCTGATGCAGATTGCCAAGATGTACCTTAGAAAGGCTCAACAAATTTATATTTTACTTAAGCAGTGAATGAAGAAGCCTGTCCTTACTGACCCTGGATATTAACATCCTCATTTAATTTTCACCAGTTTTATACTCTTTAAAAAGTATCTAGTTTGGGCTTTCCCAGTGGCTCAGTGGCAAAGAATGCACCTGCCAATGGAGGAGACATGGGTTCGATTCCTGGCCCTGGAAGATCCTACAGCCGCAGAGCACCTAAACCTGTGGCCACAACTGTCAAGCTCACTCTCTAGAGCCTGGGAACCGCAACTATTGAGCCCGTGTGCTGCAACTACTGAAATCCACGCAACTGGAGTCCGTGCTCCACAACAAAGAAGCCACTGCAATGAGAAGCCCACACACTGCAACTGAAGAGTAGCCCCGGATTCTGCAACTAGAGAAAAGCCCTCCCGGCAATGAAGACCCAGCACAATGAAAAATAAAGAAAGAAATGGATTTTTTAAGTACCTAGTTTTGACTTGTATTTTGCTTTGCTTTTTATTAACCATTTCTGCTAATGTTTTCATTGTGGTCTAAAAAATAAAAATGTGCTTTGGACTGTAGCTTTCTGGAAAATAATGAGATATAATCAGAGTTTCATTGTCATGCTCTAGGGGTTAATTCCAGCTGGACTGAGTTGTTTTGTTAGTCAAGACATGAACATAGTGATTAACGGTTTCCTTTTAACCTGGGCCCAAGGAATTTCAGGGCATTTTGACCCAGTTTGTTAACATTGTTTATCAATAACAGTGAGGCTGATGATTTGCAGGTGGTCTTGATGTTACCCATCCCCGCCTCCATCCCCAGAGGGCTATTGTCTGTTACATTTCTGGAAAATGGCTAGGTGTTACAAATACCTAAATATATGTTCATAATTATTCATAGTATTCACAGTGGCAGCAGTAGAACTACACATATGAATATTTGTATAACCTATAAATAGATTTTTAAGATATCACTCAGCAAGGTAAAAGGAGAAAAAAAATAATTTTGCTAATTCCTCCAGTGAGGATTGACTTGTGAATTTAGAAACATATGCCATAGCTATCTTATTGGGAAACATGGCAGTGCTGTTTTAAAAACATTTACTGAATATTTAGCTCATGAATAATAGATCTCTAACTCCAGATTGTATTTTCTTAGTGAAAAAGGGTTAACAGTTATTATTAGAGCAAAAATAAAACCACAATGCTATAAATCTGAAAAAAATCACATGAATATTTTAATATCTCTAAATATATGACTATCTTGTACTAAAATTGCTAGAATAATTTTTATTGCATTTTATATGACTTTTGTATAATCATTGCTGCATTTTATAATTTTTGCACACATTATAGTCTTGCCTGTAAGTCTAAGTATTTACTGGCTCAGAAAAATATTAAGTCCACATGCACTTAAAAGATATAGAAATATAAATTTAAACAGTCAAAAAGATATTTGATGTATTTATAGTTTGTAAATTAATAAGAGTTATGTCTGAAAAATAGAGTAATAAACTAACAGTACTAAAACATGATGTGAAATTACGTGGCCACTACAAGAATATACCTAGATATAATTGTCAAAATAGTATAGATTAAAAACAATTAGACTACTCAATTCAGATTAGAATATAGAGAAAATGTAATATAGTATAATTCTTTTCTGAACCAATTTAGTAATACATAAATTGAGCATAAGAACTGTTCATACTTTTGATTTAATAAATATGTATCTGTAGTAGTCTAATAATCCTACATCTGGAAAAACCTGTATACACAAAGATATCCATTGCAGCATTGTCTGTAGTGATGAAAATTATAAGCAATTTAGACATCCAAAAGTTGGAGAAGAATTAATAAATGATGAAACCAGTAAGATATCTATATAATGGAGTTTTTGTTGTTATTGTCGTTGTTTTTAGGCCACACAAAGCAACATCCTGAATCTTAGTTTCTCAACCAGGGATCGAATTGGTGCACCCTGCATTGGGAGTGTGGATGGAGTCTTTAGCCCTGCACCACCAGCGAAGTTCCTATAATGGAGTTTAAAGAAACTATAAAATGGACTAATGAAGATCCCTGTGTGTTGCTATTAGCTGATTCAGTAGGAGATGACGCTAACTGAAAATAAGCAAGATGCAGAAAAGCTGAATAGTAGGGAATATGTTTTGAGAGTATGAATATAGGTACATATTTCCTGATATTTTTCAAAACAGAACAATGGAAAGATAAAGCAAAAACTAATATAATTAAAGTGGTTTTGTAAAGTGGGAGGAAAGGAATGTGGAAAGCACAAAGATGGAAGCTTGTAAAAGATGGCCTCCAAAGATCCCCACCTCCAGGTACTCACACCCTTGTAAAGTTCCCTTAATAGTGTGCCAGGATTGCTCTGGTAGCCAAAAGAATTTGGCAGAAATGATGATGTGACTTCCAAGATTAGGTTCTTAAAAGACAATGTGCTTCCGCTTTATTCTTTCTTTTCTTTTGCATCACTTGTTCTGGGGAAGGCAGTTGCCCTGTTGAGCGGTCTCTCCCACAGGGTGAGAGTCTGAGGTCTGCCAACAGTCACATGGGTAAGCCAACCGTCTTGGAAGCAGATCATTTAGCCCCAGTTTAGCCTGGAAATGACTGCAGCCCTGGCTGACATCTAGACTATATTTCATGAGAGACCCTGAGCTAGAACCATCCAGCTAAGCCATCCTAGATTTCTGACCTTCTGAAACTGTGAGACAATGAATGTTTGTTATTTTGAATTATTAAGTTTGGTCTAATTTGTTAGGCAGCAGTAGATCATGAATACATGTTGGAGCCATAAAATTGATTTAAATAATTAAAAACCTGAATATAAATAAAAAGAAAAAAAAGCAGTCCTTAAAAATTCAAGACAAAGGGAAACAAACTGAACTATCAAGCCAGTGGCAAAACTACACAGACAATGATTACTTCAAGTGACTCGCAAACAGTACTTTTTACTGTACATCCCTAATGTGCTAGATCCTAAGGACAAAAAGAACTGCAAATAAATCTTAAATGACATTCAGTTGTTCAATTGTAAGCAATGACATTGGTATTGCTGCCCTGACACTATTCTATCTATACAGAAGTAAAGCAAAGAAGTCATTATGTTAACATCACTAAGAACCAAGATTTTATATGAGTCAGAAAAGAGACACAAACACAAAATCAAAGAAGTAAAAATCCTTTGGTCTTTAATTTGGATTGGAAATAGCAGTATAGATTCATTATTTTTCTTTCTCCAAAAATATGTCTTTCTAGCTCTGTGCACTGAAAGAACTAAAAGAAATAACAACATAATAGCAATAAATACCCACCCAGATTGTGATGATTAAATATAATTTGAAACAAATAAACAGGCAGAATTCCTTAGGGAAATGGCTAATTTCAATTCTGAGATGGAAATAGAAAAGATGAACCTGGAATGTTCTGGGTTACTAGAAATTAAGAGCTACAAGAGTCGAATTAAAGGACTAAGGAGCTAACTTTTTGAGGGGCTCTCACTGGCCCAAGATAGGATACTTTGAGAGTCCAAAAAGTGTAATGACTACAAGTAGTATATGTTTTCATACACCAAATATTTTAAAACTCCTTGAGTTCGTAATGATGTGTGTGTTAGTGGCTCAATTGTGTCCAACTCTATGTGACCCCATGGACTGTAGCCTACCAGGCACCTCTGTCCATGGAATTCTCCAAGTAAGAATACTGGAGTGGGTTGCCATGCCCTTCTCCAGAGGGTCTTCCCCACACAGGGATCGAATCTAGGTTTCCTGCACTGCAGGCAGATTCTTTACCATCTGAGGCACCAATGATAATAAAATATAAGTAAAACCTCAATGTTCACTTTTTGGAGGTTGCTTGGACACCAACTTATTAATCATAAAATTGACAAAGGAAAAAAATTTAAACATTTTTTTTCCTGCCCGGCTGTTTCAGAGCATCCAGAATTAATGGGAAAGTTCTTCAGCTTATAATTGAAGCTCTGAAAGAATGGCAGAATTGGAAAATCACTATTTCATGAAGGAATGGTTTTGGTTATGAAAATGCTTTAATATCTTGATCTAAGTGGTAGCTACATGACTAGATCATATATAAATATTTTTCCAGCTATCCATTTAATTTTTATGCATTTTATTGCAAGTATACTTCAAGTTAATAATTTTACCTCAATTAAAAAAAAATTCCCATTATGTCTCCCCATGTAGTATAATAGGAAGTACACAGCACCCTATGAAATATCCCTGCCAAAAAACTGAACTTGAATCTAAACAGGGCTCCATATATAACCAACTCACAGAAAATAAAGAGAACAGAGGAACATGTTAAATGATACCAACAGGGTACAACCAGACAAATGGAGAATATGGGACGTTCTATAGAACAAATGGGGCTTCCCTGGTGCCTCAGCTGGTAAAAAATCTCCTGCAATGCGGGAGACCTGGGTTGGGAAGATCCCCTGGAGAAGGGAAAGGCTACCCACTCCAGGACTCTGGCCTGGAGAATTCCATGGACTGTATAGTCCATGGGGTCACAAAGAGTCGGACATGACTGAGCTACTTTAGCTTTTCACTTTCATAGAATAAATATCCATGGAGTAGCCAAGAGTTAGACATGACTGAGTGACTGAACACAAATCTGTGCACAGGACAAATAACGTGACTTCTTCAGTGAATTCATGAAAAGTGAAAGTGAAGTCGCTCAGTTGTGTCTGACTCGTAGCGACCCCGTGGACTGTAGCCTACCAGGCTCCTCTGCCCATGGGGTTTTCCAAGCAAGAGTACTGGAATGGGTTGCCACTGCCTTCTCTGATAAAAGGGAAAGGGAAGGGGAAAGGATGAGTCATAGATTGAAAGAGACTTAAGTGTTAGTCACTCAGTCATGCCCAACTCTTTGCAAGCCATGGACTGCAGCCCACCAGGTTCCTCTGTCCATGAGATTTTTCAGTCAAGGATACTGGAGTGGGTCACCATTTCCTTCTCCAGGGGATATTTCCAACCCAGGGATCAAACCTGGGTCTCCTGCACTGCAGGCAGATTCTTTACTGACTGAGCTACAAGGGAAGCCCAAAAGAGACTTAAGAGACATATTAATCAAAACAATATCTGGACATTGTTTGGGTCTTGATTGAAACGAACCAACTATGAAAAGTCATTTTTGAGACTATCAGAATCATTTGAACACAGATGATATTAAGGGATTAGTGTTCATTTTATTAGATGTGATGGTGGTATTGTGTTCTTAAAGTCTGTATCCTGGTAGATAGTTGAGTATTTATGGATGAAATTATATGATTTGCTTTAAAATATTGTTGGAGAGAAATACAGAAAGGAATAAATGACTCAAGAAAGCCACAAGGGTAATAACTGTTGAAGCTGAATGATAGATAAACTGGGGCTCGTTAAACTTGTTTCTTTATTTTTGTGTATGTTAAGCTCTTCAGTTATGAGCTTCAATTCACCCTTCTATTCCTTTTGATTCTGGGGATGGAGTTTGACCATCCACATTTCTGCTTTGCCAACTGTTCCCCATCAGATTCTGACTATAGTGGGTTGATAGAGGGAGACTGCAGGACTGGAGGAGAATAAAGGAATTTAAACTCCTTTCTGTTCTTCCTTGTTGCTTCCTGCCAGCTTCCTGCCTCCCTCAGCATCTCCCCACCCAGGAGCATTTCTTCACCCCTGAACCAGCAGCGCCATTCATGTCAACAGCTGATTGCAGTTTGCAGTTTTCCAACATTCACAGAATGAGCCTTGTCAAACCCACATCAGAAACACCAGCATGAGGTGAGCAGCAGCCCCTCCTCAGAGGTCTGGGTCCCAGCCAAGGAGCCCTTCCTCTAAGCTTCTAAGCTTCCATTCTCTTTCCCTGGTACTCAAGCCCTGGGGCGGGGGTGGTAGCAGTTTTCTGTTTCCTACTCCAAGATATCTTACAGTCTCTGCACCACTTGAGTTAATCTATTGATACTTAACAACTTTATGACTACTTCACGCTTTTTACATGACTTTCTGCCCTTTCAAATAACTAATGTGGTTTCTGCCTCCTGACTGGGCCCTGACTGAAAGGTACACCCATCAGTCATTGGTTGAAGGCTGCTTCCAGGGAGGTTCATTACCCAGCATTTACCATCAGTCACAGGGGAGGTAAAGTCGACACCTGCAGCAGGGCAGGCTCCAGTTGCAAGAGACAACACTCAGGCAAAGTACTGTAGGAGCTAGCTTTGGAAGTTGGGCCAGTGTGTACTAAAGTGATAAGGGAGAGGGAACAAGGGCGGGAGGGGGGCGGGGTGTGACAATGTTTGCTACACAGCCTAATGCTCTTTATAAAAAATTAATTTCTCATTACACAAGCATTCATTATCTTTGAAAGACTCTTAGTCATTAAGCATAAGGCAAAAGTCCTCTCAATCACCATTCCCCATCTAGATTCCCTTTGCTTCCTTGCTCCCTAGAGGTAATCACTGTTATCGTTATCATTTACATGTGTTTTCTACATATATATGTATATAAAACATACATGGCATTATTTTGTAAGTTTGGGTTTTTATTTCAGAGTATACATGTCTTCTTGCAATTTGCTTTATTTACAAAACAATTTGTCTTGGAACTCTTTCCATATTATGACACATAGATCCACCTATTTCTTTTTAACTGCTGCATAATATTCTCTAATGTCCATATGCCATTGTTTATTTTACTTGTGATCTATGTTCACAATTAACAAAATTCTATGATTAATATCCATGTCTGTGTGTCTTTGTACCAGTTTAGGAGTGTTTTTCCAGGTTAGATACAGAACAATAGAAATGCTGGGTCAGTTTTAAATGTGCATTAGATGTTAAAAATATGTCTTCTAAAATGTGGTTCTAATGTATAAGCTGTGATATTGCAGCTTATAATAAGAAATATATATAGTAAGTCCCCTACATACAAATGAGTTCCATTCCGAAAGCACGTTTGTAAGTCCAACAAAGTAAGCCTAGGTACCCAACTAACACAATAGGCTATATACTACTGTACAGTAATAGGTTTGTAATACTTTTCACACAAATAACACATAAAAAAAAAATAAGGAAAACATTTTTAATCTTACATTTTTAATAGTGCCTTGAAAAGTACAGTACTATAGTACAATAGCAGGCATGCAGGAGCTGATAGCAGTACAAAGTACAGCTTTTATGCTTGCTTCCGGGCATCCTGTTCAGTTCAGTTCAGTTCAGTCGCTCAGTCGTGTCCGACTCTGCGACCCCATGAATCACAGCATGCCAGGCCTCCCTGTCCATCACCAACTCCCAGAGTTCACTCAGAGCATCCTGAGCTTGAAATAAAAATACTGTACTACTGGACTCTACACAGTACTGTACAGTAAGGTACGCAAAAGCACAACCACTTGTACAGGATGCACGCACATGACAATGTACACCAGACCTGTCAACTATTATGTGACTGGGTGTGCAAACGCATGTTTGCATCTTTGATAGTTCACAACTTAACGTTCCTATGTAGGAGACATACTGTAGTTGGTCTTCAGCCTCATTTCTGGGAGAGTTCCTAAAACCCTTGGAATTTCCTAAGTGAAGAGAACAACAAAGGTGTCTTTGTGATGTGAATAAGGTGATTCCCCAACTGCACCTAAGAATGGGGGCTGGTTGCCAGGGGAATCAACGTTGTGATTAGAGGGTTGCAACTTTCGGTCCCACCTTCTAACCTCGGGGGAGGGGATGGGAGGAGAGCTGGAGGTTGTCACCAGAGTCATCAATGGCCAATGATTGAATCAATCTTGACTAAGTAATGAAGCCTCCTTAAAAACCCAAACCTATAGGATTCAGAGAGCTTCTGGATTGGTGAACTCGTGCTTATCTGGGGGTAATGAGACTACTGGAGAGGACAGGGACGCGCCTCATCCTTTCCCGTCACCTTGTCCTAAGAATCCTTTCCGTCTGGCTGTTCTTGAGTTATATCCTTTTATCATAAACCGATGATCTAGTAGGTAAATTGTTTCTCTGAGTTCTTTGAGCCGCTTTAGCAAACGAAGTGAACCCTAGGAGGGGATCTTTGGAACTTAGCCAGTTGGTCAGAAGTATAACGTCAGGATTGAGTTGAATTCTTGGACACCCCACTGGTGTCTGAAAATTGGTGTTGTATGGGAAGCACCTCCGCTCCCACCAAAAAAAAACCCTGCACATTCAAATTGGGTTTGGGAACTCAAGAGTTGGTGTCAGTGAAATGGGATTTGCTAGAACGGCCCAGGCTCAAAGAACCTTGTAGTTTAGGAAGGGAAAGGATGAATGGGAATGAGGAGGTACACATATCCTTATTACAAAATTTTAAACTAGTTTGGGAAGTCAACATAATTTGCTATTCTGCTTCCCCTCAAGGGTCTTACAGATGCTAATTAAAAACATTAGGTTAATTAACAGGAGAATGAGAAGACACTGAGAGGCAACTCTTCTTCCCCACTAGGTGGAACTTTCTAAACTGTTTTTAAGGCATAAGGTAGGTAACAAGAATATGACTGGAGAGAGCCCTGGGGACTTGTACCAGTAGGAGGGAAATCTTTAGATGGTTGTTAAGAAATAGGATGAAATAAAAATGGGACATTGGTGGGGTTAAAACAAAGGTTTCTTTTTAAAAATAATTTCTTTTGGCCACGCTGTGTGGTTTGGGGGAATTCTCTGACCAGGGATTCAGCCTGGGCTACAGCAGTGAAAAAGTCCTATCCAATAGACCGCCAGGCAATTCACCAAAACAAAGGGGTTCTAAGGATGGGTAGGCAAAAGGACCCCTGGTTGACTCTCAATATTAAAGGACCCCAAACAAGTCTGCTCTATATACCCTGGTGGAGAAATTAAAAGCTGGAAAGCAAACTTTGCGATGAGAAACATGACCAGTATAGTAATTGCTTGGGGTCATGCTTACGCCTATTAATCGAAACAGAGATTGATAAAAGAGTTGGGGTCCCTAGGCTTGACTCCTCGCTGGAGACCTAAAGCCTTTTACACTAGAGTGGATAGAATGCATAGAGGGTGAAGAAGAGAAGTTGCCAGTACTCACTGATAGGAGAATCACATGAACCCATTGGTGAAGCCCTTACTTAGGTTACAACTAGATGGAGAGAAAGTAAAAACGGAATGGTTGATAGAATCAGGAAAGTTGAAATGTCTAAGGAGGGATTATGTAAAAAAGTTGTGTCGGTGCTACCGGAATGTTTTGTGGGAATGGCTGTTATGTCTGGCTGGGGAACACCTCCCCTGCCTAGTGCTGGAAAATCCAAACCTGTGGATGAGGTCCTAAGGGAGGCTACAGTTAGGACCATAATGGATGGTACTAAGGTAATGTTTTGTGGGAGAAGCCGTATGTTGGAACAGGCTTTCTATGAAGTGGTGGTGTCTCTCTTACCTGTCATGGGGACACACATACTATCCGACCGGGGAATGTTTCTCCCACTGAGGATTGTAAAACAGAGGACACGTGACTCCACCCCTTAAGCAATATTAATGGGACTTGCTAAATGGGAACCAGTAAAACCGCCTAACCCACACAGTGGAATAGAAGCTGGGGTACCAGTAGGGACAAAGTCTCTGTGCCATAGCCCAACATGGAATGTAGCTTGGACTTAGGGCAGGAGCCTGTTAGCACTCCCCGTGACAACTGGGACTTGCAACTAGAGAATTCCCATTTGAGGGCTATTTGCTACCTTGTTATTGTACATTATTAATTGAAGCTACCCTTATGACTGAAGGACTTAAAGTGCTCTTAAATCTGAAATGGTTATAATGTCAAGGACAACGTTGGAGAAATGCCCTAATGGGAATGGCAGCGCCCAGAACAGTTCCATAACAATATGGGAATGGGTTATACAGGATTTTGTTATTGGAAGGAAGAAAGCAAGAAGACAGTCAGGAGCAGGGAGCCTCTTTTCTCCTAGGACTGACTCCAGAACTGTGTGAGTAGCGGCTGGATTCTACCGTCATTTGAACAGTGCCCTATAAACAGCTCTCTACTGACAAAGAAAGGGCCGCTTGGTTTGTGGACAGCAATTCCACAGTGAATGAACACCCCCAATCAAAGAAGGTGAAAACAAATTAGCTCAGTGGACTGAGTTGCATGGTGTTTGCCTAGCAATGATGAAAGAATTGAACAGTGGTAAAGCCCCTGTGTCTGAGTTTTTGCTGACTCCTGGGCAGCGGCCATTGGCCATACGGTCAGGCAGAGGGCAAGGGAAACCTGGCTTATTAAAGGGATGCCCTTATGGAAGGCACTATGGGAATTTGAGGGGGGCGTGAAGGTAGGACGTGTCAATGCTCAATGGGAGAATCCCATTCCGGCTTTGGGAGGTGATTGGAATCAACAAGCAGATACCCATCCCCGCGCTTGCTGGAGGTGGCCACCTGGGCCCATGAAGCGAGTGGATATGAGGTTGCTGAAGCATTGCAGAGATGGGACTGATCCGGACGTGGTCCTCTTGTTCCCTCTGAAACGCAAGATGCCAAATAAGAGCTGTGCTGTCATCGAGACAGACGGGGGTGAGGTGGGCTGCGTGGCAGATTCTGGTGGAAGACCTTGACTGTAGCTGCCAAGTGAGGCCAAGGCTGGAGGCTCAGGCTCCAAATGGATCCTGGGTCCTGACAGGAGCAATGTTGAGCCCAGCTTGGGCTTTACTTGCCCGGTGGTCGATGCCAATTCTCAGGGTGTTAGGAAAGGACCTGAACACAGGAGAGGGCACCAATTTGAACATCTGATCATCATTTCTTCAGACTAAGGAACACACTTCACCAGCTCACAATGTCAAAGATGTATGTTTGTGCTAAGTCACTCAGTCATGTCCGACTCTTTGCAACCCCATGGACTGTAGCCTGCCAGGCTCCTCTGTCCATGGGAATCTCCAATGATGGACAGCAATATATCCTCTTCAGACTGTGATGGAATCTGAAGGGGCAGTTAGAACAATGGTCGTCTATAACAGAGGAGAGAAGCATGAAGGGCCAGCTTCCACGCCTTCAACACTCACATGAGTGGGGCTAAAGGATTTCCTCGCTGGGTAGATTTCTCTGTTTCTCTGGTGGATCTGAGGGAAAGGGTGAGTGAAAGGCATTGGTATTTTTTTCTTCCCCACATCACTTTGGCTTTTTTTCCCTCCCTACTTAATGTAGGGGTCACAAGACCAGGGCTGGAAACAGGGATGGTTCCTGAGCAAGAAACTTCAACTGTGTTTTTAACCTTTGTGTCAGAATTCCTAAGAGCCTGATGGGGCGGGATGTGCCTTCACACATGTAACAAAATTGGGATCAACAGCGAAAGCAGCTATATTGCCTGGAGGTAAAGATAGCCTGCTAGTTCTGAGTCTGTGTAACCTTATCTGACTAGAGGAGCACTCAGGGGGAGGCGCTTGCTTAACTAGTATTGCCGCCTGCCATCTACACCAGCACTGAGGCCGAACCTAAAGTCCCTCCCAAAGGTAGGAAAATTTGGATATAGATGGAGAGAAGGGAAAATGGTAGCCGAGGGTAAATAGGAATGAATAAATAAATTGGTTCGGTAATGAGGGACATCCAACATTATGTTAACATCTCCCAAGAGCTCAAAGCAAGATACTTGAAAGGGTGAAGCCACATGTTGCTGACCCCACTCCTGCTTTTAGAACCTGACAAGATCAAATTGAATCTTGCAAACCTGATTGGACCTGGCCCTGGGAGACATTTTCATATGATCTGATGCTGGGTTGGAAATTTATGAATGACTGAGTGGGATTCTAGTCATGGGCCGGTTCTTTTGACTTTTAGGATTATTTTGCTGTAAGGGATCCATATTTGAAGATCAGGGAGTGAATTGGGATATTTTGACTTATAATAAGAAATATATATCTTTGGTCCCCGATTGTGGCAGTTATTAAATCCTTGGAACTTCCGAAGTGAGAGCAACAAAGGTGTCTTTTGTTATGTTAATGAAGTGGCTTTTGGACTGTACCTAAGAATGGGGTTGGTTGCCAGGGGAACCAGCGTGTTGATTAGAAGGTTGGAACTTTTAGTCTTACCTCTTCATATTGGAGGAGTAGAGGGGAGCTGTAAGTTTAATCTATCACCCATGGCCAAAGCCTACATAAACACCTAAAAGTACAGAGTTCAGAGAGCTTCCAGGTTGGTGAACACGTGGAGCTGTGAGGAGAGTGGTAAGCCCAGGGAGGGCATGGAAGCATGAGCCCAGGGGAGTCCTATCCCCCCACCTTGCTCTATGAATCTCTTCCCTCTGGCTTCCTGAGTTTTAGCCTTTTATAGTGAACCAGTGATCTAGTGAGTAAAACGTTTGAGTTCTTTGAGCTGCTCTAGCAAATTAATCGAACCCAAGGAGTGGGTTGTTAGAACAAAGCCAACTATTCCAAAGTACAGGTCACAACCTGAACTTGGGACTGGCATCTGAAGTGGGGGTGAGATAGAGGGCAGTCCTATAGGACTGAACCTTCAACCTATGGAATCTAATGCTGTCTCTGGGTAGATGGTATCAGAATTGATATGACCTGAGTTGAATTCTTGGACACCCTGCTGGTGTCTGAGAATTGCTTGTTTGTTTGGGGGAACCTCCCTGCCCCCAACATACACTGGAATTGGATCTCAGAACACCTAAAAGACAAGGGTATTAGGAAGGTGCCAATGTTCTTCTTACTATAGGACTCACTATAGCTGTCTTAGCCTTCATTTCCAATCTGGCACTGCTCTGGGCTCCCTTAGTAGAGGATAACCCAGTGGGGAGACAGCTAGCTGTTCACCCCAGCCATCCACAAGCCACCAGGCATCTTCTGCATTCTACTGTCCATGGGGCCACCAGGGCAGGACTAACTTGAATGTCACAGTTCAGTTCAGTCGCGCAGTCGTGTCCGACTCTTTGCGACCCCATGAATCGCAGTACGCCAGGCCTCCCTGTCCATCACCAACTCCCGGAGTTCACTCAGACTCACGTCCATTGAGTCTGTGATGCCATCCAGCCATCTCATCCTCGGTCGTCCCTTTCTCCTCCTGCCCCCAATCCCTCCCAGCATCAGGGTCTTTTCCAATGAGTCAACTCTTCGCATAAGGTGCCCAAAGTACTGGAGCTTCAGTTTTAACATCATTCCTTCCAAAGAAATCCCAGGGTTGATCTCCTTCAGAATGGACTGGTTGGATCTCCTTGCAGTCCAAGGGACTCTCAAGAGTCTTCTCCAACACCACAGTTCAAAAGCATCAATTCTTCTGCGCTCAGCCTTCTTCACAGTCCAACTCTCACATCCATACATGACCACAGGAAAAACCATAGCCTTGACTAGATGGACCTTAGTCGGCAAAGTAATGTCTCTGCTTTTGAATATACTATCTAGGTTGGTCATAACTTTTCTTCCAAGGAGTAAGCGCCTTTTAATTTGAATGTCACCGGAGCTTACTCAAACTCATGTCCATAGAGTCGGTAATGCCATCCAACCATCTCATCCTCTGTTGTCCCCTTCTCCTTCTGCCTTCAATTTTTCCCAGCATCAGGGTCTTTTCCAGTGAGTCACTTCTTCACATCAGATGGCCAAATACTGGAGTTTCCGCTTCAGCATCAGTCCTTCCAATGAATATTCAGGACTGATTTCCTTTAGGATGGACTGGTTGGTCTCCTTGCAGTCCAAGAGACTCGCAATAGTCTTCTTCAACACCACAGTTCAAAAGCATCAATTCTTTGGTGCTCAGCTTTCTTTATGGTTCAACTCTCAAATCCATACATGACTACTGGAAAAACCATAGCTTTGACCAGACAGACCTTTGTTGACAAACTTATGTCTCTGCTTTTTAATATGGTATTTAGGTTGGTCATAGCTTTTCTTCCAAGGAGCAAGTGTCTTATAATTTCATGGCTTCATGAAATAATATATAAACAAACACAACAAATAAAACATTTTTAATCTTACAGTACAGTACTGGTGGCTCAGCAAGTAAAGAACCTGCCTGCCAATGCAGGAGATGCTGAAGATGCAGGTTTGATCCCTGGGTCAGAAAGATCCCCTGGAGAAGGGAATGGCAACCCACTCCAGTCTTCTTGCCTGGAGGATCCCATGGACAGAGGAGCCTGGTGGGCTACAGTCCGTGGGATTGCAAAGAGTTGGACATGACCGAGCGACTGAGCAAGGCACACACTACTGTACTCTATACTGTACTGTGCAATAAAGTGCACAAAAGCACAACCACTTGTACAGGATGCACATATATGACAATGTACGCCAGACACTCGAGCTAACTTACATGATTGACATTCAAAGAACTGTTAGTTGCTCAGTAGTGTCTGACTCTTCGCAACACCATGGACTAGAGTCCGCCAGGCACCTCTGTCCATGGGCTTCTCCAGGCAAAAATACTGGAGTGGGTTGCCACGCCCTTCTCAAGGGGATCTTCCTGACCCAGGAACTGAACCCAGGTCTCCCGCATTGCGGGCAGATTCTTTACTATTTGAGCTACCAGCAAAGCCCCTGACATGCAAACAAATGTTTGTATCTGTGAAGATTTGAAACTTAAAGTTTCATATGTAGGAGACTTACTGTAGTTGCATTTGAGGGGCTCTGAAGTCCTTGCCTGACCCTGGGCAGAGTGAGTAGCTTACCATAGCCTTTCTTTTATGCCACTAACACTGGGCCCAGTGCCGTGGGAGTGGCATCAGGTCCGTGGGCACCGGGTTCAATGTAGGTGGCATCTGCATGAGAAAGGCTAGTTGGTTTCTTTCAGTTACCCCTAAGCATACCTGGGAAAGGGATCCACAGTGTATTTGGTCATGTCAACATTTGGAAAAAGATTTTTCAGGCAGAGGAAACACGAAGTCCTAGGATCTGAAGTGAGGGCATGCTTATCATGTTGAAGGAATGGTCCAGAGGCTGGTTGGAATACAAAGTGAGGAGGACAAGTAGGGTATGGAGTCAGAGGCAATGATGGGGATTGGAGACTACATCAACTTTCCAGCTCACTCCTGCCCTAGGGTTGTTTTAAACCTCCAGGCTTTGCCAGACTGGGCTCTTAGTTTCTTTGGTGATTCAATTCCCTCAAACCTGAATAGGCCTCTGATCTTTTTGCTTCTGGGCAGTTTTGAGTTTCGTAACCATATTCAAAGTTCTTTCCTGGACATAGTTGTTAAGTCTGCTTTGTGTTTTTACCTCCTTCTTCCCATGCTTTTCCTTTTTCAAGTGAATGGTGGCTACCTTGATGCCCTCACAAAAAACAGGCTCAGATAAGAAGGATGGACACCAACCACCACCCTCAATCTGATTTTTTTATTTTTTTTAATTGAAGTATGGTTGATTTACAATGTTGTGTTAGTTTCAGGTATTCAGCAAAGTGATTCAGTTAGACAAATATATATATATATATATATATATATATTCAGATTCTTTTCCCTTATGCGAATATGCTCAGTTATATCTGACTCTTTGCTACCCGATGGACTGTAGCCCTCCAGGCTCCTCTGTCCAGGGGATTTTCCAATTAAGAATACTGGAGTGGGTTGCCATTTCCTCCCCCAGGGGATCTTCCCAACCTGGGGAATGAACCCTCATCTCCTACATTGACAGGTGGACTCTTTACCACTGAACCACCAGGGAAGCTCTTTTCCTGTATAGGTTATTATAAAACATTGACTATAGTTCCCTGTGCGATACAGTAGGTCCTTGCTGGTTTCTATTTCATACTCAGTCTGATTTTTGCTTCAGGGCAGAGTCCTTCTGTTTAACTAAGGAGTCTTTTTTTTTTTTAACCTGAGAAGTCTTAATGTGCCTTGTGTCAAGTGCTTAAGCAATCCCTAAGCTGGGGCCTGGTGGCTGACACAATTGCAGCTGTTAGGCTGGGGAGAGATAATGAGGCCAAATGCATTTAGATTATATATTACAGAGACCACATAGGCGAGATCAGCATGGTCTCTGCTCCCCACGTCCCTCGTCCCACAGCATCATACTGAACAAGAGGAGCCAAATGACTGAACACCAGTGTGCTAAGTCGTTTTGCTGGGGGGAGGCCAATTCTAAACTACAGTCAAGCAGTTTTCTAGATAGCCATGGGAGTTGGCAGCTGTATCCTGGCGGGTAGTGGGGTGGGTAGAAAGGGTTGCCCTCCCCAGAACCAGGGAGATAGGTGAGAAATGGCCTTGTGGCAATCTTGCCACAAGATTGTGAGGGGAAACTGCCTTGCAGCAGCTCCCTGTCCTTATCTCTCTTTGTTCCAGGAGAAATCACAGAGCCTTCTGCCAAGTCTGGTCAGACTACCGACAAGCCCTGCTTCTGTGACCTTTGTGGAGATGTGCAAGGCCACCAGCGTGTCCTGATACAGCTTGTCCCTTACACTCTGTTGCACAAAGCCTCTTTCAGTCTTTTCTCCTATTGTTGGGGATTCAAAAGTAGGCAGCTTTTCTAAACTTGTGTTCCCCAATTTTTTCCCTCTTTTCCATTTTGTCATTGAATCTGCCAATTCTGGCCTGAGCTTTTCGTTTTCTTGGAAAAACGCCTTGTTAAACACACCAAGTAACCATCAATACACACTATCAACACTTCCTTCTATCCTCTTTCCCTAAAGCCATTGGCTCAGTCACGTGTAGAATCATCATTGTGGCATGTCAACTCTTAGTTGCGGCATGTGGGATCTTTAGGTGGCACACAGAATCTACTTCCCTGACCAGAGATTGAACCTGGGCTTCCTGCATTGGGAGTTGGAATCCTAACCACTGGACAACCAGAGATATCCCCTGACGTCTTTTTTAATTCAGATGTTACCTTAATCAAGCCTTTCACACCATTTAATAAAACTCTCCACCTTTCCATTGGAGAAGGCAATGGCACACCACTCCAGTACTCTTGTGTGGAAAATCCCATGGAGAGAGGAGCCTGGTAGGCTGCAGTCCATGGGGTCACTAGGAGTCGGACATGACTCAGTGACTTAATCTTCACTTTTCACTTTCATGCATTGGAGAAGGAAATGGCAACTCACTGCAGTGTTCTTGCCTGGAGAATCCTAGGGACGGGGGAGCCTGGTGGGCTGCCATCTATGGGGTCGCACAGAGTTGGACACGACTGAAGCAACTTAGCAGCAGCAGCTGCAACCAAGGTCATACATAGGGTAAGGTACAGAGCCATCTCTGTTGCAGCAAGCTGGAAAGCTACAAGCTTGCCTTGGAGCAAGGCAAAAACATGTAGGAGTATGCTTCAGTTCAGTGGCTCAGTCATGTCTGCCTCTTTGCGACCCCATGAATCACAGCATGCCAGGCCTTCCTGTCCATCACCAACTCCCGGAGTTCACTCAAATTCATGTCCATCAAGTCGGTGATGCCATCCAGCCATCTCATCCTCTGTCGTCCCCTTCTCCTCCTGCCCTCAATCTGTCCCAGCATCAGGGTCTTTTCCAATCGGTCAACTCTTCACATGAGGTGGCCAAAGTATTGGAGTTTCAACTTCAGCATCATCCCTTCCAATGAACACCCAGCACTGATCTCCTTTAGAACGGACTGGTTGGATCTCCTTGCAGTCCAAGGGACTCTCAAGAGTCTTCTCCAACACCACAGTTCAAAAGCATCAGTTCTTCGGCGCTCAGCTTTCTTCACAGTCCAACTCTCACATCCATACATGACCACAGGTAAAACCATAGCCTTGACTAGACAGACCTTTGTTGGCAAAGTAATGTCTCTGCTTTTGAATATGCTGTCTAGGTTGGTCATAACTTTCCTTCCAAGGAGTAAGCATCTTTTAATTTCAGGGCTGCAATCACCATCTGCGGTGATTTTGGAGCCCAAAAAAATAAAGTCTGACACTGTTTCCCCATCTATCTGCCGTGAAGTAATGGGACCAGATGCCATGATCTTCGTTTTCTGAATATTTTCTGAGCTTTAAGCCAACTTTTTCACTCTCCTCTTTCACTTTCATCAAGAGGCTTTTTAGTTCCTCTTCACTTTCTGCCTTAAGAGTGGTGTCATCTGCATATCTGAGGTTATTGATATTTCTCCCAGCAATCTTGATTCCAGCTTGTGCTTCATCCAGCCCAGCGTTTCTCATGATGTACTCTGCATAGAAGTTAAATAAGCAGGGTGACAATATACAACCTTGATGTACTCCTTTTCCTATTTGGAACCAGTCTGTTGTTCCATGTCCAGTTCTAACTGTTGCTTCTTGACCTGCATACAGATTTCTCAGGAGGCAGGTCAGGTGGTCTGGTATTTTCATTTCTCTAAGAATTTTCCACAGTTTATTGTTATCCACACAGTCAAAGGCTTTGGCATAGTCAATAAAGCAGAAATAGATGTTTTTCTGGAACTCTCTTGCTTTTCCCATGATCCAGCGGATGTTGGCAATTTTATCTCTGGTTCCTCTGCCTTTTCTACAACCAGCTTGAACATCAGGAAGTACATGGTTCATGTATTGCTGAAGCCTGGCTTGGAGAATTTTGAGCATTACTTTACTAGCATGTGAAATGAGTGCAATTGTGCAGTAGTTTGAGCATTCTTTGGCATTGCCTTTCTTTGGAATTGGAATAAAAACTGACCTTTTCCAGTCCTGTGGCCACTGCTGAGTTTTCCAAGTTTGCTGGCATATTGAGTGCAGCACTTTCACAGCATCATCTTTCAGGATTTGGAAGAGCTCAACTGGAAATCCATCACGTCCACTAGCTTTGTTCGTAGTGATACTTTCTAAGGCCCACTTGACTTCACATTCCAAGATGTCTGGCTCTCAATGAGTGATCACACCATTGTGATTATCCAGGTCATGAAGATCTTTTTTGTACAGTTCCTCTGTGTATTCTTGCCACCTCTTCTTAATATCTTCTGCTTCTGTTAGGTCNTGTCTGGCTCTAGATGAGTGATCACACCATCGTGATTATCCGGGTCGTGAAGATCTTTTTTTGTACAGTTCTTCTGTGTATTCTTGCCACCTCTTCTTAATATCTTCTGCTTCTGTTAGGTCCATACCATTTCTGTCCTTTATGGAGCCCGTCTTTGCATGATGTGTTCCCTTGGTATCTCTAATTTTCTTGAAGTGATCTCTAGTCTTTCCCCTTCTGTTGTTTTCCTCTATTTTAATTTGCATTGATCGCTGAGGAAGGCTTTCTTATCTCTCCTTGCTATTCTTTGGAACTCTGCATTCAGATGCTTATATCTTTCTTTTTCTCCTTTGCTTTTCACTTCTCTTCTTTTCACAGCTATTTGTAAGGCCTCCTCAGACAGCCATTTTGCTTTTTTGCATTTCTTTTTCATGAGGATGGTCTTGATCCCTGTCTGCTGTACAATGTCATGAACCTCCGTCCATAGTTCCTCAGGCTCTCTATCAGATCTAGTCCCTTAAATCTATTTCTCACTTCCACTGTATAATCATAAGGGATTTGATTTAGGTCATACCTGAATGGTCTAGTGGTTTTCCCTACTTTCTTCAATTTAAGTCTGAATTTGGCAATAAGGAGTTCATGATGTGAGCCACAGTCAGCTCCCAGTCTTGTTTTTGATGACTGTATAGAGCTTCTCCATCTTTGGCTGCAAAGAACATAATCAATCTGATTTTGGTGTTGACCCTCTGGTGATGTCCATGTGTAGAGTCTTCTCCTGTGTTGTTGGAAGAGGGTGTTTGCTATGACCAGTGCATTCTCTTGGCAAAGCTCTATTAGCCTTTGCCCTGCTTCATTCCTCATTCCAAGGCCAAATTTGCCTGTTACCCCAGGTGTTTCTTGACTTCCTACTTTTACATTCCAGTCCCCTATAATGAAAAGGACATCTTTTTTGGGTGTAAGTTCTAAAAGGTCTTGTAGGTCAGAGTTGGAAAGACTGAAGCGACTTAGCAGCAGCAGCTGCAACCAAGGTCATCCATAGGGTAAGGTACAGAGCCATCTCTTTTGTAGCAAGCTGGAAACGTTGTAGCAAGCTGGAAAGCTACAAGCTTGCCTTGGAGCCAGGCACAAACATGTAGGAGTATACTTGGGAGGTTATTTATAAGGACAGACTGAAAGTGGCACATGCAGTTTGTTCTCACATTCCTTTGCTATCATTTCATTGCCTGGCCATACCTAACTGCAAAAGAGGCTTGGGAAATGTGTCCCCAAGAAGACACAGAAAACCTGGATTAGGTAAGCAGCTATCCATCTCTGTCAAGGGGTGCTGTGGAACAGTGTATTTGCAGTGTGAGGGTTGTGAGAAGTGGCTGAATTCTGGGTTTATATTGAAGGTAGAGACAAAGGCAATGGCATCCCACTCCAGTACTCTTGCCTGGAAAATCCCATAGATGGAAGACCTGGTAGGCTGCAGTCCATGGGGTCGCTCAGAGTTGGACACGACTGAGCAACTTCACTTTCACTTTTCACTTTCATGCATTGGAGAAGGAAATGGCAACCCACTCCAGTGTTCTTGCCTGGAGAATCCCAGGGATGGGGGAGCCTGGTGGGCTGCCGTCTATGGGGTAGCATAGAGTCGACACGACTGAAGCGACTTAGCAGCAGCAGAAGCAGCAGCAGAGACATCAGAATTTGTTGATGCCAAGATTTGGGTCTTGAATACTTTGGAAGAATAGATTGACTGTAAAAGACTATTGAGAACTCAGTTTTGACCAATGTGATCTTTTGGGTGCCTTTGAAGCTTCCACGTGGAGACATTAAAAAGGCAGTTGGATATGCAGGTTTTACAGTTCAAAGGAGGGCCCTCAGGCCCTAGATGGTATCTAAAGCCATTGGGCAACACTAATGGCAGGACTGTATGTACAAATAATACTACACAAATTTCATTCATTCCATAAAGTCCATTTTTTCACCATTTTGAGATTGGAATGTATGTCAAAACACTCAATCCAGTCTTCAATGATTATGACTGATGGTGTTATCTTTCCTTGGTGGTAGTATTTAAAATAATGTATCTTACAATTGATAGCACCTCAGAGTCTGTGAAACTGTATTTATTAATGGTTGTAAAAACAATGATAATATATTTAAAAAATTGTTTTTTTTGGCTGCACTGGGTCTTCGTTGATGCTCACAGGCTTTCTCTAGTCAGGTGAAAGGGGGCTTCTCTAGTGGTGGCTTCTCTTGTTGCGGATCACAGGCTCTAAAGTGTGGGCTCAGTAGTCGTGGCACACAGGCCTAGTTGCCCTGAGGCGTGTGCGATCTTCCTGGACCAGGTATCGAACTGGTGTCTCCTGCATTGCAAGGCAGATTCTAAACCACTGGTGGCTCAGATGGTAAAGAATCTGCCTGCAATGTGGGAGATTTGGGTTCAGTCCCTGGGTTGGGAAGATCTCCTGGAGAAGGGGATGGCAACCCACTCTGTGTTCTTGCCTGGAGAATTCCATGGACAGAGGAGCCTGGCAGGCTACAGTCCTTGGAGTCGCAAAGCGTCGGACACGACTGAGCAACTAACACTTTCATTTTCCACCAAGGAAGCCCTGATGATAATATTTAGAGCACTTAATATTGTGCATCACAGAGTGTGCTAAGCCACTTTCATGATTATCTTTATAGTATGAAAATATTCAGAGCACAGACATTGTGGCCTGACTGTGTGGGAGGCCAAATGCTTAATCTACCTGTGCCATGGTTTCCTCATCTCTAAAATAGGATGATAATAGTACCTAAGTTGGGCTTCCCAGATGGCGCCAGTGGTAAAGTGGGCAAGGCAACCCACTCCAGTATTTATGCCTAGGGAATCCCGTGGACAGAGGAGCCTGGTGGGCTACATTCCCTAGGGTCACAAAGAGTTGGATACGACTGAAGCGACTTAGCATGCACAGTACCTGAGTTATAGGTTTAGTAAGAGAATTAAAGGAATCGATACATGTAAAGTACTTAGAACAGTGCTGAAGTTCATTATTATTTGATAATATTATTGTTGAACCTATGAAAAATACATGTATGCAAAAAATTCATCAAGCTATACTCTTTAGTGCCTTTTACCCAAGTTACTGTATATATTTTATGTCTAAGTAAAAGAGGAAAGCAAACCAAACAAAAAATTTTAGAGAAAGAGATCATCTGTTTTCTAAATAAGAAAAAAATATGTGTACAATGATATTCACTGAAGTGTTTTTGCTGGAAATTAATATAGTTACTCCAGCTTTCTTTTTACTAGAGTTACCTTGGTATATCTTTCTCTTTCCCTTCCTTCTCTATCCCTTCCTTTTTTTTGGGGGTTTTTTTTTTTTTTTTTTGGCGCACCACACAGCAAGTAGGATCTCCTTTTCTGAACCAGGAATCAAACTCATGTCCCCGGTATTAGAAGGCGGAGTCTTAATCACTGGAAGTCCTCTAGCCCTTTACTTTTAATTTATCGTTTCAATTTATTTGTCTCTTATTTAAAGTGGGTTTCTTGTAGACAACAATGATTGGGGCTTGTTTTTTTGTAATCTACTCTTGACAGTTTTTGTCTTTTATTTGATGTACTTAGAACACTGATGTTCAAAGTGATTACTGATATAGTTGGATTAATATTCCTGTTTTCTAATCATTGTCCTTGTGTGTGTGTGTGTGTTTTGTGTGTATGTGTTTGCCTTCTCTTTTCTGCCTTTTGTCTTTTTAGGAGATATAACTGTATATAACATTATATTAGCTTCAGGTGTTCAGCATGATTTGTTATGTGTATGTGTTGCAAAATGATCACTGCAAGAAGTCTAGTTAACATCTGTCACCAGACATGGTTACAGCAAAAATTTTTTTCTTGTGATAAGGACTTTTCCTATCTACTCTCCCAGCAACCTTCAAATATTACAATACAGTATTATAAACTATAGTCACCACCCTGTACATTTCATCCCCGTGACTTATTTATTTTATAACTGGAAGTTTGTACCTTTTGATGCACTTCACCAGTTTTGCCCGCCTGCCCCTCCATCTCTGGCAACCACCAATCTGTTCCTGTATCTATAAGCATGCTTTCCTTTTATTTTTTAAAGATTTCACATAGAAGTGAGGGCATACAGTATTTGTCTGTGTCTGTCTGACTTATTTCACTTAGCATAATGCCCTCATGGGCATCCATGTTTTTGCAAATGCCAAGATATCATCCTTTTTTTTTATGGCTGAATTATCCATTGTATATATCTCACATTTTCTTTATTCATCTGTTGATGGACGCTTAGGTTGTCTCCATATCTTGACTATTGTAAATCATGCTGCAATGAACATGGGGGGTGCTGCCTTCTCTGGTTTTAACTGAACATTTTGTATGTGACTCCATTTTCTCTCCTCTCTTAGCATATTGGTTATATATATTTTTAGTGGTTCCCCTAGAGTTTGCAATATATACTTACAACAAGCTCAGTTCATTTTCAAATAACACTATACCACCTCATGAGTAGTGCTAATACCTTATAATGAGTATTTTCGATTCCTCCCTCTTGTTCCTTATAACATCCTGTCATTCATTTCAGTTATGTATTAGCTATTACACTTATTAAGTATTGCTATTATTACTGACATTGTTGCTATTATTATTTTTAAACAATTGATTTAATTGATTTTTAAATCAATTGAATAATTGATTTAATCAATTAAGAATAAGAAAAATAAATACCTTATTTTATCTTCATTTATTCCTTTTCTCTTCTCTTTTTTTTTTTTTTGGCCATACCATATGGCTTGTGGGATCTTAGTTCCCTGACCAGGGATCAAACTGAGGCCCATGTCAGTGAGAGCTTGGAGTCCTAACCACTGGACGGCCAGGAAAGCCCCCACTTATTCGTTTTCTAATGTGCTTTCTTTCTTTCTTTTGATCCAAGTTTCTAAGTTGTATTATTGTTTTTCTTCTTTCTGAAGAACTTATTTTAACATTTCTTGAAAGGCAGATCTACTGGCAACAAATCCTATCAATTTTTCTTTGTGTGAGAATGTGTTCATTTCTCCTTTACATTTGAAAGATAAGTGACTAGATACCGAATTCTGGGTTGGTGTTTTTTTCTTTCAACACTTGAAATGTTTCACTCAAACCTTCTCTCTTCTTGTTTGCTTGGTTTCTGAAGGAAATTCCAACGTGATTATTACTTTTGCTCCTCTATAGGTAAGGTTTCTTTATCTCCTCCGGCTTCTTTTAAGATTTTTCTCTTTGTCTTTGTCTTTATACAGTTTCAGTATGCTATGCCTAGGTATGGATTTTTTGGTATTTATCCTGATTGGTATTCTCTGAGCTCCCTGTATCTGTGGTTTGATGTTTGATGTCATTAATATTGGAAAATACTCAGCAATTGTTAGTTCAAATATTTATTCATTTCCTTTTCTTCTTTCTTCACCTTCTATTATTCCCATTATGTATACATTATACCATTTATAATTGTTCCTCCTCTTCCAGTTCTTGGATATTCTATCCTGACTGTTTTGTTCTTTTTTTCCTCTTTACATTTCATTTTAGAAGTTCCCATTAACATATATTCCAACTCATTTATTCTTTTCTTGGGTATGTCCAGTCTACTGATAAAGCCACCAAAGGCACTCATTTCTGTTATAGTGTTTTTTATTTCTAGAAATTCTTTCTTAGAGTTTCCAACTCTTTGCTTACATTATTTGTCTGTTCTTACATATTGTCCATTGCTCCCACCAGAAGTTTTAGGATATTAATCACAGATTTTTAAAAAAATTCCTTGTATGATAATTCTAACATCTTTTCTGTATCTGAGTTTTGTTCTGATACTTGCTGTCTCTTGAAACTTTTTGTCTTTTGGTATGCCTTGTAATTTTTTGTCAAAAGTCGGACATGATGTACTGGGAAAAGGAAACTGTAGTAAATGGCCATTTAGTGATGTGGTGGTAATGTGTGGGGGAGGGGAAGCATTCTATAGTTTATGATTAGGTCTTAGTCTTTTTGTGAGCCTGGATCCTTGAACCGTGACCTTCACAGATACTTCTCATCCTTTCCCCCTTCTTCATGGTAGGTGAAACAGGAAGGCTAGTGGGGACTGGAGTTGAGTATTTCTCTTACTGTTTGTAAAAGGCTACAGGGACCAACATCCCAGCCCACATCTTTTAGGCTCTAGAGATACCCAAAATAGTTCAGCAATGTGACAAAGTTTCCCTTGGGACTTCCCTAGTGGTCCAGTGGATAAGAATCTGCCTGCCAATGCAGGGAACATGGGTTCAATTCCTGGTCCAGAAAGATTCCACATGCTGTGAGGCAACTAAGCCTGCGTGCCACAGCAACTGAGCTCACCCACCTAGAGCCTGTGCTGCACAACAAAAGTCACCACAGTGAGAAACCCAAGTACCACAACTAAACAGTAACCTCACTCTGCAACTAGAGAAAGTTCGCGCAGCAAAGAAGACCCAGCACAGCCAAAAAAAAGCTTCCCTTGAAGGCAGGTCTTTATTAAGGAGAACAGAATACTCTGGGCATATTTTGCAAAAGTTATTTTTCCCTCTCCCTGCTGAGAGTAGGAGGGGATTTTTCTTCAGTCTGCACAAAATATGGTGGAACTCCTAGAGGTAAAACATAGAAAATTATGAGGGCTCTTCTAAGACGGGACACCCCCATCCCCAACCTCATGTTTTTAGCTCTCTAGTTTTTCCACACTGAATCTCTAGTGATTTATCGATTACAATGTAAGTTTTCCTACCCTGGTACTGGCTCCAGCTGCAAGCTTCTGTTCCAAGGCTTCTGCTCTAGTAAACTGTAATTTTCTGTAATTGCCTGTCCCTCCCATTTGAGGGGCAGTTAACTGTGAGATCTCAATTTTCTGATGTAAAGATTTAAAAGGAGTTGTTGATTTTCAATATATTTACCTTTCTTCTTGTGAGGATAGGAGTGATGAATTCCAAGCTCCTTACATGCTGGATGGGAAACCAGAACTCAGCATTTTCTTATAATAGCAAAAGATTAAAAACATACCAAATGGATGCATCAATAAATGACTGGCTATCCTTCCCTGGTAACTCAGCTGGTAAAGAATCTGCCTGCAATGCAGGAGACCCTGGTTTGATTCCTGGGTGGGGAAGAGCCCCTGGAGAAGGGAAAGGCTACCCACTCCAGTATTTTGGCCTGAAGAATTCCATGAACTGTATAGTTCATGGGGTCGCAAAGAGTCGGACATGACTGAGTGACTTTCACTTTCATCCAAATTATGCTGCATCCACCTAATGGAATACTATACAGTCAAAAAACAGAGTCAGCTCTAGAAGTCTTGATATGGAAAGATCTACCAGACATTTGAAGTGAAAAACGGATGGTGCAGAAAAGAAATAGAATAATAATATTTGCTGAATGTTCTTTGAAGTGAGTTATTATTTTTTTTATAAAAGGGGGTATGTATATACAACTACTAATTAAAATAAAGAAAATAAAATTTTAAAAGATTAGTGGAAAATACACCAAAATTATAGCAATCACATTGAGCAGGTGGGCCAGGAAGGGAAGGGGCAACATTCTCAGGACAGCCGGCATAGGGGCTGGTGTGTGTGCAAGCATGTTCAGGGGGTGGGGGTAGTGGTGGTTCAGTTCAGTCACTCAGTTGTGTCAGATACTTTGCGACCCCATGGACTGCTGCACGCCAGGACTCCTGGTCCAACATCAACTCCCGGAGTCTACTCAAACACATGTCCATTGAGTTGGTGATGCCATGCAACCATCTCATCCTCTGTCGTCCCCATCTCCTCCTGCCTTCAATCTTTCCCAGCATCAGAGTCTTTCCCAATGAGTTGGTTCTTTGCATCGGGTGGCCAAAGTATTGGAGTTTCAGCTTCAACATCAGTCCTTCCCATGAATATTCAGGACTGATTCCCTTTAGGATGGACTAGTTGGGTCTCCTTGCAGTCCAAGGGACGCTCAAGAGTCTTCTCCAACACCACAGTTCAAAAACATCAATTCTTCAACACTCAGCCTTCTTTATGGTTAAACTCTCACATCCATACATGACCACTGGAAAAACCATAGCTTTGACTAGACGGACCTTTGTTGGCAAAGTAATATCTCTGCTTTTCAATATGGTGTCTAGGTTGGTCATAGCTTTTCTTCCAAGGAGCAAGCGTCTTTTAATTTTATTGGTGCAATCATCATCTGCAGTGATTTTGGGGCCCAAATAAAGTTTGTCACTGTTTCCATTGTTTCCCATCTATTTGCCATGAAGTGATGAGACCGTATGCTATGATCTTAGTTTTCTGAATGCTGAGTTTTAAGCCAACTTTTTCACTCTCCTCTTTCACTTTCATCAAGAGACTCTTTAGTTCTTCTTTGCTTTCTTCCATAACGGTGGTGTCATCTGCATATCTAAGGTTATTGATATTTCTCCTGGCAATCTTGATTCCAGCTTGTGCTTCATCCAGCCCAGCATTCCACATGATGTACTCTGCATATAAGTTAAATAAGCAGGGTGACAATATACAGCCTTGGCGTACTCCTTTTCCTATTTGGAACCAGTCTGTTGTTGCATGTCCAGTTCTAACTGTTGCTTCTTGACCTGCGTACAGATTTCTCAGAAGGCAGTCAGGTGGTCTGATATTTTCATTTCTTTAAGAATTTTTCACAGTTTGTTGTGATCCACACAGTCAAAGGCTTTGGCATAGTCAATAAAGCAGAAAGAGATGTTTTTCTGGAACTCTCTTGCTTTTTCTGTGATCCAACAGATGTTAGCAATTTGGTCTCTGGTTCCTCTGCCTCTTCTAAATCCAGCTTGAACATTTGTAAGTTCATGGTTCATGTACTTTTGAAGCCTGGCTTGGAGAATGTTGAGCATTACTTTACTAGCATGTGACATAAGTGCAATTGTGCGGTAGTTTGAACATTCTTTGGCATTGCCTTTCTTTGGGATTGGAATGAAAACTGACCTTTTCCAGTCCTGTGGCCACTGCTGAGTTTTCCAAATTTCCTGGCATATTGAGTGCCGCACTTTCACAGTATCGTCTTTTAGGATTTGAAATAGCTCAACTGGAATTCCATCACCTCTGCTAGCTTTGTTCGCAGTGATGCTTCCTAAGTCCCACTTGACTTCGCATTCCAGAATGTCTGGCTCTAGGTCAGTGATCACACTATCGTGATTATCTGGGTCATGAAGCTCTTTTTCGTACAATTCTTCTGTGTATTCTTGCCACCTCTTAATATCTTCTGCTTCTGATAGATCCATACCATTTCAGTCCTTTATTGTGCCCATCATTGCATGAAAAGTTCCCTTGGTATCTCTAATTTTCTTGAAGAGATCTCTAGTCTCTCCCATTATATTGTTTTCCTCTATTTCTTTGCATTGATCACTGAGGAAGGTTTTCTTTTCTTTCCTTGCTGTTCTTTGAAACTCAGCATTCAAATGGGTATTCAAATCCTTTTCTCCTTTGCCTTTCACTTCTCTTCTTTTCTCAGCTATTTGTAAGGCCTCCTCAGACAGCCATTTTGCCTTTCTGCATTTCTTTTTCTTGGGGATGCTCTTGATCACTGCCTCCTATACAATGTCACAAACCTCCGTTAGTTCTTCAGGCACTCTATCAGATCTAATCCTTTGAATTTACTTGTCACTCCACTGCTAGTCACAAGGGATTTGATTTAGGTCATACCTGAATGGTCTAGTGGTTTTTCCCACTTTCTTCAATTTAAGTCTGAATTTGACAATAAGGAGTTCATGATCTGAGCCACAGTCAGCTCCTGGTCTTGTTTTTGCTGACTGTATAGAGCTTCTCCATCTTTGGCTGCAAAGTATATAATCAATCTGATTTTGCTGTTGACCATCTGGTGATGCCCACGTGTAGAGTCTTCTCTTGTGTTGTTGGAAGAGGGTGTTTGCTATGACGAGTGCATTCTTTTGGCAAAACTCTGTTAGCCTTTGCCCTGCTTCATTCTGTACTCCAAGGCCAAATTTGCCTGTTACTCAGGTGTTTCTTGACTTCCTACTTGTGCATTCTAGTCCCCTATAATGAGAAGGACATCTTTTTTGGGTGGTAGTTCTAGAAGGTTTTGTAGGTCTTCACTGAATTCTTCAACTTCAGCTTCTTCAGCATTACTGGTCGGGGCATAGACTTGGACTACCTTGATATTGAATGGTTTGCCTTGGAAATGAACAGAGATCATTCTGTTGTTTTTGAGACTGTGTAGTTGAGTCGCTAAGCATGTCTGACTCTTGTCCCCATGGACTGTAGCCTGCCAGGCTCCTCTGTCCATGGGATTCTCCAGGCAAGAATACTGAAGTGGGTTGCCATTTCCTTCTCCATGGGATCTTCCCGAACCAGGAATCGAACCCAGGCCTCCTGCATTGCAGGCAGATTCTTTATGAACTGAGCTACAATGGAAGCCATTCTTCAGGAGGTACTTGGCCTCAAATACTCCTGCAGGCCATAATACTCAGGGTACCTGGTTAACATTTGGGCATCTCAAGGGCTTAACAGATGACTGCAGATTGGCCTTTGGCTCTAATTAGAAAATCAATAACATTTATCCAGAAAAATGTGTTTTAAGCCCAGACTTCCAATCTATAGCTTCTTGGTTTCAGCCTGACACCTATGCAGAGTGCAAATAGCTTCTCCTGCCTTGGAACTTTCCACTATGTTTGGCACCTTGTAGCAGCTAAATGAGGGTTTCTCAGGGCCCTCAGAACCAGCCTGTCAATGCAGGTGACATAAGAGAAGTGGATTCAATCCTTGGGTGGGGAAGATCCCCTGGAATAGGGCATGGCAACCTACTTCAGTATTCTTGCCTAGAGAATCCCATGGACAGAGGAGCCTGGTGGGCTACAGTCTATAGGGTTGCAAAGAGTCAGACACGACTGAAGTGACTTAGCACGCACGCACGCACAGCCAGTAAATGGTAGCATCTTGGGGGCAGGATAACTGCAGTGCCATTCTGATTGTGAAAATGGTTGAGAAAATCAGGTCAACTTTGCAGTCCACATTTAAATCATGAGGCATATACTTTGGCTAAGTAAGACTTGGAAAACTTGGAATCTTCTGAACAGATACGTGGACAGAGCCTTGCTATACCACTGTTGGGGTGCTGTGAGTTTATTAGAGCTAGCATAAGGGCAGGAGGGAGGCCTAATTAGCAGCCGGAAGTCATGCTCAAGCAGCTCACCCATGCCACAAACTGGTGAAAGGAAGATTCAGGCTTCTCTAGACGCGCAGTTGTTACTCTCCAAGTGGGAAAATATGTACTTCTCTTGCTTAGATGAAATAGCAAGACTGTGCTAATAAAAACACATTTAAAGGATCAGATTATTTTGCACTGTGGTTTATGTGAAATACATGAAATAGAATCCTGCAAAACTTAAGTAAAACCCAAGAGAACCAAAAATTCTAGAGTAAAATGAGTCAAATAATAACCTGGACTGTAACCAAGTGCTTGACTGGGAATAAGTCCATTTCAGAGAGATCCTCTCAGAGCAGGATGGACGGACTATTTTTAAGCATGTCTGTTCTAGGCACTGGTGTCTAAAATTCAATTGAATATCCTTGAGCACTAGCATATTATTGTCTGTGATCTTTTATGTTGTACCTTTTCTCCCTGGCTTCATTCTCTGCTTGATGTCATGAAGGAAGATGAAATGGGGCCATGTCCTCAGATTCTTAGTTCTCTATTTTTACGTTAAAATACTCAGTCACTGTGGACTTTCTTCATTCCATTCAAATCACAAAGCCTTCTCTAGGGGACATATTATCAAAGATCCCTCCTTTTTTATATTAGCTTGGCCATTAACCTAGAAGACACTTCTGTAGGAATGAAGCATTTAACACTTTGCCTATAGAACTTTGAAATGTGTAGCTCTGAAAGTATTAAATAATAACAATTTGTTCAGGAAATTTTGTCTATTCTTTAAGTAAAGTGTACTAGGAAGTAATGAGTAAACTTATCAAGCTTTTCTGGGGGGATCATGGAAATAAGAGTATATTGGGAAATTTTATGAGGAAATGTGATATAATAAGGCTTTGCTCTACAAAGGCAGAACTAGGAGGTAAAAAATAAGTTTGAAACCTAAAGGACAGGTGTTAGAAAAGAGAAACCAAAATAAAAGACCTAAGAAGGAAGCCCTGGACTACGTGGACCTTAAGGAGCTGCACTGTGACATTGAACCTATTCTTTAAACGTGTGCTGTGCTGAGCTCGGTCATTCAGTCCTATTGGACTCTTTGTGACCCCATGGACTATAGCCTGCCAGGCTCCTCTGTCCATGGGATTCTCCAGGCAAGAATACTGGAGTGGGTTGCCATTTCCCCCTCCAGGGGATCTTCCCAATCCAGGGATCGAACCTGGGTCTCCTGAATTGCAAGTAGATTCTTTATCAACTGAGCTTCGAGGGAAGCAAGTGGAAGGTGTCAAAAGGGGGTAGTCTTATAGGCCACACTCAGCCTGGGAGCCATGGTACACACTGGGTAGCTCCAAAGAGCAGAGAAAGGAACGAGTTGCTGCTGACTTGGTGGACTAAGTCCCCCTAGAACTACTGATGGGGATGTAGTTCAGGCTAAAGCATATGACATTGATTGTTTTTTCCTACTTGTACAACACTGCAAGTGGGAAAAAATTGGTAAAATGTATACAACATAAAATTTAAAAATGTGTACCCTTCATTGGCTTAATGTGCATTCACAGTGCTGTGCAACTCCATCACTTTCCATTTCCAGAACTTTTTTATCACTGCAAACAAACACTGTACCTGTTAAACAATTACTGTCCATTCTCTCCTTCCCCCAACCCAGGTAACCTCTATCCTATTTGTTGTCTCTATGTGTGTGCTTAGTTGCTCAGTTGTGTCCAACTTTTTGCCACCCCATGGACTGTAGTTTGCCAGGCTCCTCTGTTCACGGGAATTCTCTAGGCAAGAATACTGGAGTGGGTTGCCACTCCCTTCTCCAGGGGCTCTTCCCAACCCAGGCAGCAAACCTGCATTGTAGATGGATTCTTTACCTTCTGAGCCACCAGGGAAGCCCTGTTGTCTCTATGAATTTGTTTATTATAGGTACCTTATTAAGTGGAATCATATGATATGTGACCTTTTATGTCTGACTTCTTTCACTGAGCACAGTGTTTTCAAGGTCCATCCATTTGTAGCATGTATTGAAATGTCATTCCTTTTTAAGTCCATTGTATGTTTATACCGCATTTTGTTTTTCCACTCATCTGTTGATGAACATCTGAACCGTGTCCACATTTTGGCTATTGTGAACAATACTGATGTGAATATGGGTAAACAGGTATTTGTTTGAGTCCTTGCTTTCAGTTCTTGTGGGTGTATACTTTGGAGTGGAATTGTGGGATCATATGATTTAAGTTTAGCTCTTTGAGGAACTGCCAAACTGTTTTTCCAAATTGCCAAATGTTGGCTGCATCATTTTACATTGTCCACCAGCAGTGTACAAGAGTTCCAAGTTCTTCACATCCTTGCCAACACTTGTTATTTTCCACTTTTTGATAACAGTCATCCTAATGGGTATGAAGTAGCTTCATCTCATGGTTTTGATTTGCATTTCCCTAATGTCTAGTGGGAGAAGGCAATGGCACCCCACTCCAGTACTCTTGCCTGGAAAATCCCATAGACGGAGGAGCCTGGTAGGCTCCAGTCCATGGGGTCACTCAGAATCGGACACAACTGAGTGACTTCATTTTCACTTTTCACTTTCATGCATGGAGAAGGAAACGGCAACCCACTCCAGTGTTCTTGCCTGGAGAATCCCAGGGATGGGGGAGCCTGGTGGGCTGCCGTCTATGGGGTCACACAGAGTCGGACACGACTGAAGCGAGTTGGCAGTAGCAGCAGCAGCAATGTCTGGTGACGTTAAGCATCTTTTCATTGTGCATATTGCAAAAAAGCCAGGTGGGACTTTGGTAAGGAGTGGGTTGACTCTAGATATATTTGGGGAGTACTCCTATCTTAACAATTAAATCTTCTAATTGTTGAACACTGGCTGTTTTTCCTTTTCTTTTGGTCTTTAATTTTTCAATGATGTTTTGTAGTTTTCAGTATACCAATCTTGTCCTTTACTTAAATTCATTCATTAGTATTTTATTCTTTTTGATACTATTGGAAGTAGAATTTTCTTAATTTCATTTTCAGACTGTTGATTGCTGGCATATAAAAATATAATTGAGTTTTTAAATATTGACCTTATATACTGCAATCCTGCTAAAGTCATTTATTAGCTTTTTTTTTTTTTTTGCTGCACTGGGTCTTTGTTGCTGCACCCAAGCTCTCTCTGATTTTGGCAAACGGGGGCTACTCTAGCTGTGGTGCACGGGTTTCTCATTGCAGTGACTTCGTTGTTGCAGCGCACGGGCTCTAGGATGCACGGGCTTCAGTTACAGCTCGTAGGCACTAGAGTGTTTGCTCAGTTGCTATGGCGCACGGACTGAGTTGCTCCGTGGCATGTGAGATCTTCCCTGGACCAGGGATTGAACCCGTGTCCCCTGCGTTGGCAAGAGGATTCTTAACCTCTGGACCACCAGGAGGTCCCTTTAATAATTTTTTATAGTGGATTCACCAGGATTTTCTACATACAGGATTATGTCATCTGCAAATAGTAGTTTAATTGTTCCTTTCTTACCTGAATGCCTTGTAGTTCTTTATCTTTCCATGGTTTGAACCACATGTACAATGTTAAATAGAATCAGTGACATCCTTTTAAAGATGCATTTTTTAATTTTTTTTATTTAAGTAGTTATTTAGTTGCCTGTGCTGGGTCTTAGTCGTAACTTTCAAACTCTTAGTTGCAACTTTCAAACTCTTAGTTGAAACATGTGGGATCTAGTTCCCTGACCAGGGATCAAACTCAGACCCCGTGCCTTGTGACCTTGGAGTCTTAGTCATCAGGGAAGTCCCTAAAGGTGCAGTTTTGATAGGGGTAAAAGACTTATGTTCAACATTTACCAATCCTGTCTGGTGACCTTGTGAAAATCACTTATCCTTTCTGTTATCTAACATCAATAATAATAAATTTTCTGGCTATCTCATGGGGTTCTGAGGATTAAATGAAAAAACTATTCACTTCGGAGTGTATGTGGATGGTAGTCTACTCTTTAGGAGCTCATACACTAGTGGAAGACAATCCATTCATGGAAATAATTATAAAAATAAGATTAAATGTGGTGTCAATTATTAGGCCTATGAATTTTGTGTCTTGGACACCTTATTGGATGATTTTTATAGTGAAAACTTTGTGTAGTTTACTACTGTATATGGAAATGGTTAAAAACTATTTTTAATGTTTATTTTTCGCTGCACTAGGTCTTCATTGCTGGGCATGGGTTTTCTCTACTAGCAGAAAACGGGGGCTATTCTCTAGTTGCCCTGCCTGGGCTTCTCATTGGGATGACTTCTCTTGCTGCGGAGCAGAGGCTCTAGGGCACTCAGGCTCAGTAGTTGTGGCTACGGCTTAGTTGCCTCCTAGCATGTGGCATCTCATTGGATCAGGGCTTGGACCTGTGTCCACTGCATTGGGAGACGGATTCTTAACCAACGGACCACCAGGGAAGCCCTTAAAATTTAACGTACTAATAGCATTATGCTCTCCTGGTGTCATCCTAGTTTGGACTCCATTTTAACAACCGTTTATTAAAAAGCAACTTCATTGTAGCCACTAAATCCAACCCTGTTCTACACAAAATATAATTTTATTTTTTAGGGTTTTGCTATAATTTCGCGTACAATTTGGTGTCCACAGCATTTTTTACGTCAGAGTATCTGTGCTTAAATTAGGAACTGCATTTCTTTTCTCTTCATCTGGGCATTCAAGACAGGCTGTATTTTCCTTGCACTCCATTTATTTGAGATTAGCCTGATAGGCTTCACGTTGGAATATAAACACGTAGAAAATAAGCCATGACATGGATGTCATAGGTTCGTAAGGCCCTTCTGGGTTCTAACACTGAATTGTGCTGATGATTTGGTGAGGCTAATCTTGGTACATTCGCTATACCACCAGGGGCACCTAACAGTGTTCTTTTTAATGTTTTAAGGCTCCAAAGGGCGGCAGGTCATGGTCAGGCTGTGAAGGAGCTCAAATGCTTTCTGGCACAGGTGCTGCAGGATCACCTGAATGAACTTCTCCGAGCACCTGCTTCCAAGATTGGGGAGAGGGCCCCCACTCCCAACTCCCCCCTGCCGCCGCAGGAGATAGCCACACCTTCTCCCTATCGGCTAGGAGCAGGTGGCTGGCCCTTGGCACCTCGCACCACGGCCCCCGCAAGGTACCCGCCCCGTGGGCTTGGCTGGCTCACGAAACACGTGACGAGGGTCAGCTGTGCCACTGGGATCCACCCCTCCAACCACTGCGAGCGCGACCGCCCAGCGCGCGGTCTCTGGGTCCGTTACCCCTCCCCCCACAATCCCGGAAAAGGGGTGGTGACGTCATCATCCGGGCACTCGGCGGCGGGGCTTCGATTCACAATGGAACAAAAACAAGCGGCCCAAGTCGAACTCTGAGCGACGCGTCTGTGGCTTGCACGGTTAACTCTGTCCTGGCCACGCACCCTGCCAAGTTCCTTCTCCGGCGTGCTAGATCCTTTTGGGCCGCCCCGTCCCCGCTTCTGCCCGTCCTGCCACTTCTGCCCTCACACCGCCCCGGAGGCGAGGGGCATGGAACAGTTCCTGGCCGTAGTACAACCCTGGAGGAACAGTACTGTTTGAAAAATCTTGACCGCATTTTCCTCCCTTCCCCCATCCCGGCTCCCCGAATCCCAAGCGTCTTTCGCCTGGCCGGCTTTCCCAGAGGTAGGAGCCATTCTTCCCCGGCGAAAGACCGCCCCGGCTGAACGGGGGAGAAAAGGGAGAGCAGAAGGAGCCGTTGAGTGAGAAGAGGGGTGGGGTGAAGGAGGAGGAGGGCTCGGGGGCTGGCCCCGTGAGGGGCGGGGCTTGGCGGGGGCGGGGAACCTCGGGTCTGGGCGGTGCTGGGGCTTGTAGGAGTCTGCGCCGTCGCGCTGCTGCCTCCACCGCCGCCACTGCTGCTGCCACCGCTACCGCCGCCGCCACTGGCCGAGCGGTTTTTTTTTTTTTTTTTTTTGGTTTGCCGGATCCGCCATATTGAAGAGGACGGGCATCCGCGGCTGCGGAAGCTAGTCTCCGCCGCCGCCGGAGCCGCAACCTCCCTGCTCCCGGCCCTTTCGGGCCTCTGCCGTGCGGAGCCCCTCCCCGTATCGCTCAGCTCACAGGCCTCGCGGGAGGCGGCTGCTTCTGCGCCCGGTGCTTCGCTGGGCGCCGGGTGCTAGGAGCAAGCCGCAGCAGAGCGAGCAGGCCCGGAGCGGGGACAGAGGCGGCGACCAGTGGAAGGTGAAGCCGCCACTGCGGGAGGAGGAGCAGGAGAAGGTGACGCAGGAGAAACGCACCACCCGGAGCCCGTCTGCGCTCAGAAAGAGCCTCAGCCCGAGGCGAGAAGTGGGAAGAGGGCCGCCGCCGGCTGAGGAGGAGGGGGGAGGAGGCGGCCGCGGCCACCTCTGCTGCAAGGCGGGCGCGGCGAGCAGCGAATTCCGGTGCCCCTGTGCAGCTCCCCGGTCCCTACGCCTACAGTCTTCTTGACACACTTTGTCGCTCGTCACCCTTGGGCCTGGGATGCACCCAGAGTCGGCCTTGTCCCGGGACTGAGCCTAGGTTGTCGCCTCCGCGTGTCTTGCTTTTTAAGAGAAGACGCCTGTGTCGTGCGGTGAGTAGCCAGCAGCGCCGGGACGACGCGCTTTTCCGGGGCCAACAGCTGGATCTAGGGGAGGGGAGGGGAGGGGAGGAGGGCGAGGGGGTGTGCGTGTGCGCGGTTCTTCTCGCTGCGGCCGGAGGCCGGGCCGGGGGCTTCCCGGCTCTCTGTCCT